>CAJQZJ010032076.1:3212231-3253498 GCA_907164525.1 Lophiomys imhausi | reverse complement strand
CACACACACACACACACACACACACACACACACACACACACACACACAGGTGGTGCCTTCATTAGCCTGTGATAAACAATGTACAATGTATACATACATCAAGACACTACACTGTACAGTACAAACGTGTACGATTTGTCAATTATGCCTCCATAAAGCTAAGAAAACAAGAAAGAAGAAAAGAGGACATCAAAGACTCGCATTAAATTCTGGATATATATTACACTGAACTGAAATCAGATCCTTGCTGAGAGAGCCTGGGCATGTTCACAAAGCCCCGGCGAGCACAGTTCTTACAGAATCACAGCAGCTTCTGCAGCTTGGTGGTGTGGTGGGTCTAACCTCTCCTCCACACACTCCTAGTATGTAAGCACACACAGCAAGCGGGCTAGCCACGGAATGCTCTTGTACCAATGGAAATGGTTTTACCCTCAGAGGCAGAACTGCTACAGACAATGTTCTTCCCCTAATGAAAGAAAATGCTGTTTTGCTCCAAATGTTCATAGTTCCTGACTGAATACTATTTTAGTAATACATGTATACTTTAAAAGACTGATCGCCATTTCTAAAAAACACAGCCTAGCACAACATAAGCTTCATTCCCTTTCTTACTTTTTCTGCCATGCAAATACACACATCATAATACTTTCTCTCCCAGTGTAAAAATTTGTCAGGAGATGACTGCCACCCAGGAACCTGCACCTAGTAGATTCAAAGCTGCCCAAAGGTAGGGCAGGTTGGAAGTGGAGCCTCAGATACATCTAACTCTGGCCAACTGGGTTGGTTCTACAAAATGACAATGTGAGAAAAACTAAAACTGAAAATGAACCCAAATACATCCATAATCCTTTCCAAGTCCCTGCAGTCAAACTCTGGAATTAAGTGGCATTATTAACAGATGGAAAAGAAAAACCAATGTACTTTTTCACACACATCATCCTGTGATTACATGTGTGCTTGACTGAGCGTGTGCATGGGGCGTGTGTGCATGTACATGCATGTGTGTTTCACACATCCCATTAATTTCTGGATCATACCTGCCACTGGTTTCCACTCTGAGCAGGCACATAAGGTGCTGGGAGACTTCGAAGGCTGTTCTTCACAGGGGATCCCCCAAGGGGATTCCCCATATCCCCAGAGGAGGACTCAGCAGACAAGGCCATGGAGTACTGAGGATAGTTGTACAGGTTGTTGTAGTAAGGAAACAGAGATGGCTGGTAAAAGCTGTAGTAGGCGGGGTCTGATACCAGGTCAGGTGTGTTCTCCATATGCCCTCTGCTGGAAACAGCAGGAATATCCTGGATGACCATGTGTCCCTCTAAAACAGAAGAGAGAGAAAAGATAAAAATAAATAAAACGATGGGTGTAAGATTTAATGTAAGGGGTCCACAAATCTTGCCCTCTAAAGCTCAGCTATGCCTCACGTTCATCTTTAAGATGATCAAAGAACCTGGAAATGCAAGGGAGAAATCATCTGCTGCTTCTTCAGCCACAAGGGGATGGTTGCAAGGCTGGCTTCCTGCTGGTGGTACAGCCAAAATACCCCGGCTAGGTTATTTTTTGTTGGGAATGCCAAATCACTTCAGGGGTAGGCTTAATTACATAAAGCCTGACAGTTCAACCTCAGTCCAGATACCCCATTCAAATGTCAAGAAACTGGAGATTAAATCCAGTTAGCTCTTTACCCTGAGATAAAGTTAATTCACCCCACAACTCAGTAAGGGACTGTTTCTTTTACTCCCTTCCATGGTGGACAGGGAACTGTATTCTTTAGTATGGACCAGTGTATGGGCTAGGAGCAGACCAATGTGCTCTGTAAAAGTACAGTTAGTAGTACTATTTGAACCCCTGTGGACCAGCCAATTGATGCTGGCTTGCAGTAAAGCTTTCTCACATCATTTAGAAGAGAATCAGGTTAGCCCCAAACAGTAACTGGCTGCCTCATCGCATCCATCAGGATCTGCCAAGAACCTAGACACTCAGGTGATTCCTCAGCTCAACCAGAGGAGGGTTTCAGCTGTATCCTGTCAAAAATACAAGACTGAACTAATTCCTCCAGCCTCACTACAGTGGACACTTACTAAAGAATGTGCTAGCCGGGCGTGGTGGCGCACGCCTTTAATCCCAGCACTTGGGAGGCAGAGGCAGGCGGATCTCTGTGAGTTCAAGGCCAGCCTGGTCTACAAAGCAAGTCCAGGAGCCAGGGCTGTTAAACAGAGAAACCCTGTCTCGAAAAACCAAAAAAAAAGAATGTGCTAAGAGATGAACTAACCAACCCCTGAAAGAGCCACAAGCGTCCCCTATACTATCTACAGGGAGCCTGCAGTGTAGGATGAAAGCTGGGGTGGGATTTCTAGTCATATTGCCACCCAGTCTCACCCCAACACCCACAAACTACTATGAAAATTCAGAGAAAGGAAAGACAACTTGAAGTCTAGAGAAGAATTAGAGACCTTTGCAGGAAAAAAAAAATATATATATATATATATAATGAGGCACATCCCGGAAAAGGAAGGAGAGCTGAGGATAGACTGGTGGATCTAGACCCTGGGTTAAATCCCTAGAGGGAGGAGAGGGAGGGAGGGAGAGTGGGAAGGAGGAAGGGAAAAAGATGGGAGAGAAAGGGGAGAGAAGGAGAAAAGCATGAACAAAGAGATAACAGCAGAAAGAGTGACAGATGAAGGACCAGGCAGAAGAACTGGATAAAGTAGGGACAGGCTGGGCTGAAAGGTAGGCTGGAGCCAGGCCCAGGAAGCCTTTATCTAGTTCTCAAGAGGTGATGTCATGGGAACCAATGAAGATCCCTGAGCTGGAAGGCTAACCAGCAGGGGTGTGCTATGGGAGCTTCACCTGAGGGAAGCTCTTAGAAAAAGTGAAGGGGAGATGAGACTAGGGAGCAACACAAGACCAGAGAGAGAGCACATTAGACTACAAATGTAAGGGTAGCCTGGTGCAGGGCCATGGAGGCCTGAAAGGGAGCAAACTGGGGCCTGATGGGACATGAGGACTGAAGATAAAGAGAATTTGAAGAACAGGAGTCTGGGGTGGTGGAGGGAGGGAGAGAGAAAGGGAGAGAGGGGCATGTTAATCTAGGGCCAAGTCTACAACTGGGCATGAGGTTCAGGGCTGAGGGAAAGACCAGATCTCAAGACTTCCTGGGAGCCACTGGGGCCAGAAGCTGAGATCCAGAAATCACTAGCCAGCAATGGCTACACCCAGGGAATGGGATGGAGCCAAGGTGTGAACTGGAGAAAGCAGACACAACATCACAGAAGCCAAAGCTGACACAGATTGCAGATGGTCCCGGGCTAGTGTCAACCAATGCTCAGAAACCACGCAAATCCAGAGCCGGTTGAGATGAATTCTGTCTTTGGGATTTTCTATTGTGGTGTGAGCCGGTTGAGATGAATTCAGTCTTTGGGATTTTCTATTGTGGTGTGAAGAAGGCAACAGCACCTGACCTGCTAAGCAGCTGGGAATAAGCAAGCAAGCAGACACAGATGATGGCAATGAATGTCCAGACAGCAAGAGCCTGCAAGGAACACCAGACCTCCAGGTTGTCCACGTACCCCGTCAGTGAGCATTTACTGAAGAGAGCAGAGGCTTTTTAAGTAGCACAGCGTCTGAAATAAACATGAAGTGAAAAACTGAAGCTCCGAGAACCACAAGCTCTTGCTACTTCATAGTTAAGACAAAAGAGAAGGGTTTAGCATCCCAAGGCATGAACAAGAGTCTCTCAGAGAGATCCTCAGCACAATGTATGGCCCCAAAGCACTCAGGGCATGGTCCTGGATAAATGTGTAGGAGAAAGAGAAAATATTCATGGGGGAGTGTGTGCACTCGAGGAGCAAGCTCTGGAAGGTTTGGGCCAACTCTACAAATGAAGTCTTCATACAACCTTATTTTAAAGACTGTAGTCTCCTTTTCACAAGAGAGTCTGGATCCTCCCACCTTAGGCTCCTGTAACTGCACTGGCAGGTCACTGATTCATTTCTTTCCTTTCTTCCCTCTTCCCCACTCCTTTCTTCTTCAAACAAACAACATGGCGACTGGGGAGACAGCTCCTGGGTTAAGAGCACCTGCTGCTCTTGAGAGTGACCCGGGTTCAGTTCCCAGCACCCACATGGCAGCTCACAATAACCTGTTACTCCAGTTCCAGGGGATCCAATGCCCTCTTCTGGCCTCTGCAGGCACCAAGCACGCAAATGGTGCACATAAATTCTTGGAGCCTCTCACATATGTACATTAAAAAAAAATAAATAAAACAACCTGTTGGCATAATCAGTAAATTTTTATATCCTTTTGTTTTCAGCGTTGGGTCTTTTATTCTTTATCTGCTTACAAAAAGCAACACAAATGTCTCAAAAATGACAAACCATGCAGACATTTTGAAACAAACAAACAAAAAAGGGACAAATAAAGTAGACCATCTTCCAACCCTAAGTACTGGCGGGCCATTTCCCGTGCAATCTCAGGCACTGACGGAAGACATGTTAAATACTTCTACCTGCTCCTGTGGTGAAAAAAATCTGGAGACACCTTAGCACTGTCACCTCAAAATCAGGTTCTTACTAAAGAAAACAAAGCAGGGCAGCAGCCAAAGAAAGAAATCAAGACCCAGGGCATCCAGCATCTAAGTCGAAGGCTCAGCAACTTTCTGAATCTCTGCCACAACACTGGGTCAAGCGGCTCCCATCAGACCTCAGTTTATCAAGGAACAAAATGACGGTGGTAATAGCACTCAAGGTAACAAGAAAAATGGCTTCAATAAACAGCATAGTAAGCCTCAAACTTAAAATGTTAGGTCAGGGCAAATCATAACGTGCTTTACTGTGACTGCTTGTCATTAGTTAATAACGCCACCATTTCCTCACTTACCGGAATTGTGTTTCATTTTGTTTTTTTTTTTTTTCTTCAAGTTATCCCAAGCTTTAATAATAAATAGAGATGTATGCTGGGAAAGCTCAGCGTCACAGCAAGATTTAAATAATTAAACCATGTGCGCTTTGCAAGAGCATGTGCCCACAAATTCTACACACAAAAATCACTAAATGCCTTAAAAGCTTTTTTAAAAAATCTCTATAAAAATCACCAATTTTTTTAAAGGTGCATCCATGCATGTTTTTGTGCATGTGTGTTGCCAGAGACTGAACCCAGGCCCTTAGCACATGCTGACCTGGCACTGCAGCAGGAAGTTACACCTCCTGCTCAGAATTCTCTGTTCTAATGTTCCCAACTGAAACTTGGTCAATGTAATTTCCAACACAGCCTCATGGCTCCCAGCTTCAATGAGCATGCTACTGTTCTATGGAAACCCCCAGAGCTGGCAGAAAAATCACCACCCTTTTATTTGTTTACAGATATAGATGATAAACAGACAGAAAAACTATCTTAAATACTGGGGATGGAGCCCAGAGCCTTGCCTATGTCAGCTGCCGAGTGACACTGAGTGAGATGCTCTGCCTTTATTTCTGTGTTTGGAGATATCTGTGCACCTGGAATAGCACAGGCACGTTCTCCAGGTACCTGTACTGAAGAGGGAGGTTTATCAAGGCTTCCAAGGATGTGGAAATGACTTAGGAAGGTGGAGAACACGCACAAGGAGGCCAATGTGAAGAGTCATAGAGAGAGAGAAGGATGTTCCAGGGCCAGTGACCAGATGAACATGGCTGACAGGCTGGGGTAACAATTAAGATCATTTGAGGAAGAAGGGAACTGTTGCTGAGTCCCCCAAAGAAGGCCTGAGTCTGATAGTTTCTAAGTCTCTTCATGGAACCAACACACACCCTTGACACTTGTCAGCTTGGGACCAGGAAAGCCATAGCTTCCCTTCGGAGCCTGCCCAGTGCGGAGATCTCATGCTGTGTGCACTCCAGTCTGAGAAGAAACTGCCATACTCAACACCCATGATCGGCTTGCCTTTCCTACCTGCTACAGCTGCAATCATGGCAGAGTTACCAAGGAGTAGAGAAGGGCCTTCTCCCCAACACCGAAAGGTCATCACCTAAGACAAGCTAAACATCCCAATAAGTGGGATACTCAAACCAGGCACAGTTGTGTATGCCTTGATCCTAGCACTGGGGTGACACAGACAGGTGGATCTGAGTTTGAGGCCAGCCAGGGCTACATGGTGAAACCCTCTCTCAAGAAAGAAAAAAAAATCCAATCCAAAAGAGCTAGAAAACAACTGAATTTTTCTATGTGTGTATACATATACATATGTGTATGTATGTATGCATGCATATATGTATACATATATATACACATACACACACACAAATAACTTCCAGAAAGTTTTCCATATACAAACAAAAAGTAGGCTTCATTTTGACTCAAGGGAAGAAAATAGTTAGAACTGAAAGCTGGCTCTATAAACCTTAGTAAGTGCACCAACACTCACCAATCCCTTGGTCTGGCTATGAATTCCTCCAGCCAGTCTCCAAGCCTCATGTGTATCATGTGTGGTGGTCTGAATGAAAATGGCCCTTATAGGCTCATAGGGAGTGGCACACTTAAGAGGTGTGGCCTTGTTGGAGGAAGTGTGTCATTGGAGGTGGGCTTTGATGTTTCAGGTGCTCAAGCCAGGCCCAGTGTCACTGTTTCTTCCTGCTACCTGCTGATCCAGACGTTGAACTTTCAGACACCTCTCCAGTATCATGTCTGCCTGCATGCTGCCATGCTTCCTGCCATGACAATTCTGGACTAAATCTCTCAACTGTAAGCCGGCCCCAATGAAATGCTTTCCTTTATAAGCACTGTTGTGGCCATGGTGTCTCTCTTCACAGCAATGAAACCCTAAGACATCACTTCAGCTCTTTCATCTCCACAGCCAATACTACTAAACAAAGACCAGAGGTGCAGGGCTGCAAAGGAAGTATCTTAAGGATTGTATTGAAAAAAAAAAAAAAACCTGAAACTAGATGCAACTCCGTGTCTTTCTGGTATGAGAACAGGCGAAGACTATTTAATAATAGTAAAGGACTGCCCATGGCATCAAACCCACCTAAAGGTCGTACTTTTCTTAACCAGTGACCCCTATAAGATCGTCCACCTGGTGGTCTTCTGCCATGAAGCAAATGGCAACAGAAAGTTAGACCTTTCTCCCCACTGCTGGGGACTGAGCCCAGGGCCTTACACTTTAACCAGAAGCCCACCTCTGTTCTGTGAGTGAGGGTCTCATTATGTAACCCAGCCTGGCTTCAAGTTTGTGATCCTCCTGCCTCTGTCTCTGTCAAGCGCTGTGATTACAGAAACACACCACCACATCCAGAAAATCTGATGTTTCGAGAATTATATGAATATTGGCATATACTTCTGATATGCACAGAGTATCAGAAGAACCAGATTCAGCTGGAAAGGCAGCAGAAGTTAGAGAAGTGGGCACTGCCACATATATTCTGGGTACTCTGTCTCCATACATCCATCTGCAGACATGGGGCTTGTAGACCACCACCTGCTACTCTATGCTCACATGTGGCTACATACAGGCACCTTCTGAACATCTAATTCTCCAACAAGCCTTCACAGTCCGGTTACTTTTCTTTGTACGAACATATGCAGTGTGAAATATGATTTCACTCCTTCATGAGAGATCAATACGCACACATGATAAACACCCTTATTGATCTTGGAGTATTATATGCTGGTCTCTGGGCCTGCAGCATATTAATAGTAGTTAACCAGTAATTCATTTTAAGATGGGTGATAGCTTTCCCCTCTCTTCTCTAGTGTCAGGATTCCCAGCATTGTTGCACTTTGAATCCTCTATGTTCAAACTTGAAGCATGTGAAGGAGGAAAAGGCCCACAAATGAAACCTAATGAGATGATGTTAGGTGCACAAATGAAACCTGATGGGGTGATATTATGCATTCTAAGTGTTAATTAACCTGCTCCCAGAAACCTGCTTGCTGTATATCAAGTAATGCTGTGTTACCTTGCTTGTCTCTGATTGGTTAAATAAATGCTGAGGCCTGAGATTGGGCAAAGACAGAGGTAGGAGGGACTAAGGCAAGGCAGGTAGGACTAAGGTGTGCAGGCTTTTGAAGCAAAGAGGTTGATAGGGAGAAGAAGGAGACAGAAGAAGAAAGAGGAAGAATTCTGCCAGGAGCTGGGAGGAGGAAGACACAATGAGGTAAATGATAGAAGATCCTGTCACGTGGCCTGGAACATCAGCATAGCGTGGAGAATAACAGCCCAGGGGACATATGTATATATGGGGTCATATTTGGGGAATGAGCTAGCTTAGATGGGCCAAGATCGCTCAGGCCAAGGCTTGTTAAAATCTATCAGGTATCTGTGTACTCATTTATAATGGAAGGTCAAGGATTAACACTGCTGACCAATTAACCATAATCTAAATATTGCAAACAATTTAATTATTTCTACAAATGGTGCCCAACGTAATTTAATTAATTCTGCAGAAACCAAAACTTACCACAGCAAATTTTAACACTTGATTCACAAAGAGAAGTGTCTTTCTTTTTATAACTGGAATTCTGTATTTTGCAAACATCTATGGTATTTAGCTTCAAAAATCTCTGTTGCCATTCAGTCAAAACCCTCATCAGTAAATATGAGTAAATAGGAAACCTAAGATTAACTTTCACCAATTAATATGGAATCAGAACTAGGAGGTCCCTGTTTACTTAACATTGTCCTTTGAAAAAGACTTTTCATGGATCTGGGGTGTGAAACTGGGATGTTCCTCACTGAAGCAAGAAGCCAAACTAGCTACTTGTTTTTGTCTTTGTCTTTTTAAATTCTCCACGCTAGCCTCTGATTTGGCAAGCAAGTTAGATAAATGAGAGGATGACAGAGAGGTGGTAAAGGAGTAGAAGACCTTTATCCCTCAAGTCTGACCTTTAGTTGAAAAAGAGGGAAAAGCTGTGACCCAGCATGCAGATGAGGCATTAATGATGGTCTAAGGCAAGAAACTAGAGTAATCAGTAAACACTCAGCAACTGAACTGCTGCAATTAGGGAAGACTTTTAGACAAGCAATGAAAGAGCCCATTGCAGCCTGGCTAGTGAGGCTGTAGGACATGAATCAGTCAGAAAACTGAATGACGTAAATTCCCATCCCTCCTTAAGGCTTCATAACCTGAGACAGTATAAGGGAACTCAGTCCCTGACCGGCTGACTTCTCAAAGCCATTAGAAACACTTGGTTAATTCCATCTGAGATCCCCCATAAATGCCTGGGAATGGAAAACAACAGAGGGACAAATGCTATTGAGGGAGCTAGGAATAAGAGAAGCTGTGTTTGAACCCCAGTACCCTGGGCCAGATAGAACTGTATCCACAGAGCAGTTAAGAGAAGGTGGATTCAGCAGAGACCTCACAACTGGCATGGAGCCTTAGCAACTTCGCTGAGCCCTATAGTGGGGCAAGAACTTATAAAGTAGGAAAAGTTTTGGCAGATCTCAGTGACTTAGACCACCAGCACGTAACGAGTGTTGGTAAAGTAAAAGAACTAGAGGAAACTAAAAAAATTAAAATTAAAATTAAAAATTATAAAGCAGAGAAAAGGTCCTATTTGGGTTGCTTGGAGACAAAAGTGGCAGGATTCATGTCGAGCTGGAGTTCCTAAGAAAGGAACTGAGAGAAATCCAAATTGTGTGTTAAGGAGCTTCTGAAGGGGCTGGAGAGGTGGCTCAGAGGTTAAGAGCACTGGCTGTTCTTCCCAAGGTCCTGAGTTCAATTCCCAGCAACCACATGGTGGCTCACAGCCATCTACATTGAGATCTTCCTGGGAATATATGTAGAGCAAATACTGTATACATAATAAATAAATAAATGCTTTAAAAAAAAAAAGGAGCTTCTGAAGGCCTTAAAGTCTAGGGAGCAGTTCCCAGAAGACATCTGCCATAGAACAATACAGGGAAAAACAATCAAGACTGTCCCAGGGATGAGTAATTATCCCCTTAATCTAAGAAGGGTACATGTGCCTGCGGCAAAAGATTATGCTAAGGGTGGAGATGGCTTGCCCAGCCAGGAATTCCCCCAACAGCCAGGTATGATAGATGGAGGACAACAGCCACAGCTACAGCCACCATGCTCTGACCCAAGGAGCCTGCAGGTGCATCATGGGAGGGTAGGCCATGTTCACCTTTGGTCATGGGTAGGTGTGAGCAGATTACGTCAAGGCCACTGAGTTCATTGGTTGCAGAGAAATATAAGGACACTCCTTGGAAGAGCTGCAAAGTTAGGGAAAGATAATGGCTCAGAGAGAATGACTGAGGACCACAGCAGGCTATTTAAGTTAGCCCCTCCTAGCCATGCTTTGCACCCAACTTTGATCTGTAGAGGAAACAACTGATGCAATAGACTGAGCCTTTCCATTCTGTATCAGACCTTGCTTGTGTTCAGACTTCAGTATCCTCTTAGGTGTGAAGCTCTAGGGTCATCTGACCACTGCTCAGAACAGATGGCCTGCTTCACCCAACATCATCTTTGTTATGGGATGGTGGTTCTGGATGCTGCCTTGCCCTGCCCATCATCTGGAAAAGGTTTTGTTAGGTAGATAACATAATGCTGGTCCCCAAAAGGGATCTGAAGTGAAGCAGAAGACCCCTCCATAAAAGGAGAGAAAAATCTGAACTTTGCTTCATATTGTTTCACATAGCTTTTGTTCAACTCAAGATTCAAGGGGCCGGGAGTGGAGGAGTGGGAATAAGCGAGGAAGCACAGACTAAAGCAGAACTGTGGTGCACAGGTACACCTGTAATCACAGAGCTCGGGCATCTGAGGCAGGAGAATTTCCTGTTTGAGGAGTCTTGACCACATGCTGAGTTCCAGGCCAGCTTGAGCTACATAGTGAGACCTTGTCTCAAATAAACAAGAAATGACCATTTTCCAAGTATGGATCAAGAATAGCCTCATGTATCTGCAAAGGCTCCCTCTAGGCAATTTTGATGCTCCGTTTTCTTCATCCCTGTTGTCTGTTTCAGTGAAAGCAAACAGCCCACAGTAACAGCCTTGCAAACCTGGCTGTGCCCCCTTAACCAGAGAGAAAGGAGATATGAGGACATGTATACATATAGTCTCATTCCTAATTTCTGAAGATATTTTTCATTAAAATATTTTACTTATGCTAACAATTACTGGACTTATCATGCTGTGTATTTGTTGCATTTTGTTTTCTTTGTTGTCAACTTGATACAAGCTAGAATCATCTGGAAAGAAGGAAACACAACTGAGGGATTACCTCCATCGGACTGGCCTGTAGGCAAGTCTGTTGAGCATTTTATTGACTAATGAATGATGTGGGAGGGTCCAGCCCATTAAGGGCAGTGCCACCCCTGGTCTGGTAGTTCTGGGTGGTATAAGAAAGCAGGCTGTAGCTCTGCCAAGACAGGGTAGGCAAGTCCTTCATAATTCCTGCTTTACAATTAATGTCTGTCAGAGAAATGGGGCCAAATGGCTGAAGATTGATGCTCTAATGTATGGAGAGAAATTAGGAACTGTCCAGGCAGCCACTGGTATGTCATTTCTTAGTTTTGGAAGCTGCTGGCCCTGTACTTCTTGTATAATCAGATATATTTATCCCTCTCATGTCTCTGAGGTGGTTGAAGAATAGATAGCTAGAGTCTCATAGTTAAATTTTGAGTTGTTTAGGAATGAAGAGGGTGTTCTGAATCTAAGAAGATGTTTTTAAGATGGTGATGCAAGTTAGGGTGGAAGCTGAGTTGGATATAGATCTTTAAACACATTGAGATGGTTGCATAGTAGAATGTTAAAGTCAGTTGCCAAATATGTATGGACTGGACATTGGGAATGTATGCTAAGCCTTATGATTCTCAGAATTGCAGCCTAATTATTTTTGTTGTTTTGTATTGTATTTGTTGTTATAAGAGAGCCATTTGTTGGACTGAAACAGGAAGCTCTTGGTGGGGGAAAAGATATACCTTAAATTTAAAAAAAAGGAAGAGGATGAGGGGGTGAGGAGGAAGAGGGTGGGAGGGTGAGACCAGAGGGGGGAGTAGGGAGGGGATTGTGATTGAGATGCAACTTGAAGAAATTTTTTTAAAAAGTTATGCTTAAGACAAAAGTAAAAACAAAAAGAAAGAAAGCATGCTGAGCAAGTCATGGGGGCAGTCAGTAAGAAGCATCCCTCCATGGTCTTTGCTTTCATTCCTTCCTCCAGATCCCTGGTTAAGCTCCTGCTGACATCCCTCACTGATGGACTGTTATGGGACCCTGTAAAGCAAATAAATTCTTTCCTCCCCAAGCTGCTTTTGGTCATTGTATTGGCTAGTTTTACATCAACTTCACACAAGCTAAAGTTATCTGAAAGGAGAGAATGTCAATTAAGAAAAAAAAAAGCCTCAATAAAATTGGGTTGTAGGCAAACCTGAAGGACATTTTCTTAGTGACTGATGTGGGAAGACCCAGCCCAATGTGGGTGGGGACACCTAGAGGCTGGTGGCCCTGGTTCTATAAGAAAGCAGGCCAGTAAGCAGCACCCCTCCATTCCCTCCTGCCTCCAGGTTCCTGTTTTGTTTGAGCTCCTGTCCTGACTTCCTTCAATGATAAATAGCAATGCAGAAGTGTGTAAGTCAAACAAACCTCCCCTCCCCAAGCTGCTTTCATCACGGTGTTTCATCAAGCGACAGTAACCCTAGGTAACAGTGTTTCATCACAGCAATAGAAAGCTAACTAGGAGTCAGGCGTGGTGGCTCACACTTTAATCCCGGCACTTGGGAGGCAGAGGCAGGTGGATCTCTGTGAGTTCAAGGCCAGCTTGGTCTACTTGTCCTGAGTCCAGGACAGTCAAGGACACAGAGAAACCCTGTCTCAAAAAACCTTAAAAAAAAAAAAATAAGAAAGAAAGAAAAGAAAGCTAACTAGGAAACTTACTCTAATTTTAAAAGATACTTTAAATTTTCTCAGCTTCAGTTTTTGTATGGTATCAACAGATGAGACCCAGATAAGCAAAGGTTCTTGAGACCCTCAACAATCTTTACAACTGCTAAGGGCCTTGGCAACTGAAATGTTTGAAAACTTCTGCCTTCTAGACACTTCTTTTTTTTTTTTTTCCAGCAATTGGAGCCAAGTGTCTCATTCTGAGGTGTCTCTCTAAGCAATGAACTCCCAGTGAGTCACCTCTAGCCTAATCCTTAAACTTGAATCGTGGTAACAACTACAGATGGTCAGGCAGTGAACCTCAGAGTGAGAGCTTCCGCTCTGAGTCAAATTGCTCAGCCTGATCTGGAATCTGCCACAGGTCCATCAGGCTGAGCAATCTGACTTTCTCACATCTCAGAACCTACACCTAACTACCTAAATAACTGGTTTACGTACTGTTATGAGTACATGGGCATACTGTATGAGAATGTCATACGTGTCTAATACGTAGGCTCTGGACCACGGCAAGAGTTCTGAAAATGTTTTCACTGTTTTCTTGAGCACAGCACAATAGCATCCTCCACAGTGAAGCCAGAAAGCCTTCAGACAAGTCCTGGCAAAGCCCCTGTCCCAAGTGCTCCTCACTAGGGCACCTTAGGAGGCTGGCTTGTACCTGTAGGGCTTCCCAAAGGCAACCGCACCCGAAGGAGCACAAACCTCCTCTCCTGGCCTTCTCAGAGGTCAGACGGTAGCCTTGAGTGCAGTCAGTGTGATATCACTCCCTAAAGCCATAATCAGGAAGTGCGGGAACAATCTGCTTCTCCCACAAGGCAGTCATGACAGGGCTATTTTAAATGTCAAACATAAATCCGGTGCCAGGAGAGCAACAACCACTCACTGTGCACTCTTGGGAACTGGGACGACTGATATACTGAGTGACAGATTCAACCAGGTGGGGCCCAGCTCACCATTCCTTCGCTTCCCAAAATCCCATGTCCCCAGCCCCACCCCCTCCCCTCTGCTTCTGACTTAATGCTGCTGCTACAGCACTTTCCCAAAGACAGAATTTTATTTGCACGGGAGTAGCAGGGTGGGGGCTGCAGTTCCAGGGCCGAACTTCCAGCTTGCTATAAAGTTAATGTGCTATTCAATGTTCGTTCCAGCCAAGAAGGTGGGGCTGTGTACTTTCTGCCACCCCGGAAGGCCATTATCAGTAATTGCCCATTACAGCGCGTAATTATTTCTCCTAGCATCATCTGTGACCTCCAGGCTTGCAAGCTAACATAGCAAACCATTTCATCTTACCAAATTTGTGAAGGAAGCTTTTGCCCCATAGGACTGCAATGCTGCATTCTAAGCCCACATAAGAGGAAGGTACACATTACAGGCACACTGAACCACAGCCTAGACTGTTTCAGGTATCACCCCAATGTACTTCCCTCACCTCCACAGTTTTACCTCCCCTCAAATAAAAGGAAAATAAAACATAACCAGCTCTCCATTATGGGGGAGTTGATAGCCCAAACAGAGAATTATCTCAAGCCCTTCCTACTCCCTTTCCTTTGCTTTTGCTGTTTAACTGTGCCTTAGCCACTGTTCTATTGCTGGGAAGAGAGAGCACAACCAAGGCAACTCTTACAAAATAAAGTATTTAATGGGGGCTGGCTTACAGTTTCAGAGGGGCTTAGTTCATGATCATCATGGTGGGGAGCATGGCAGCACGCACGCTGCTGAAGCAGTAGCTGAGAGTGACGCCCTGATCCTCAGGCCAAAAAACAGAAAGAAACAGTAGGCTGAGTGCAGGCTTTTGAAAACCTCAAAGCCCACCTACTCCTGGGGGCACACTTCCTGCAACAAGGCCACACCTCCTAATCCTTCTAATCCATTCAAAGAGTTCCACTCCCTGGTGACCAAGCATTCAAATATATGATCCTATGAGAGCCATTCTTATTCAAACTATCACATTCCATTCCCTGGCTCCCATAGGCTTGTAGCCATATCATAATGCAAAAATGCATTTAGTTCAACTTCAGAAAGCCCCATAGTATATCACAGTCTCAATACTGTTTAAAAGCCCAAAGTTCAAAGTCCCTTGAGACGCATGGCACTCTCTTAACTATACCTCCTTTTAAAATCAAAGGCCCACACCACAAAATGGAGCCCATGCCCTACGTCGATGGGCATGGCCCTGTCTGGATGGCAGGAACTGAAGATTGGATAGTCTAGAGACCTAAGGTGGAACCAAACACACTGGCAAAAAAAAAAAAAAAATTAGCAAAATGATTCCTAATGACATTCTGCTATACTCATAGATTGCTACCTTGTCCAGTCATCTTTAGAGAGGCTTCCTCTAGCAGAAGATGTTGTGAAGACCTACAGCCAGATATTACCCAGAGAGAGAAAGTTTAAAATGGAGGTCTCATCAGATCTTTCCCCTCAGAGATGGGGAACCCTGTGGAAGAGGGAGAGTAAAGACCGCAGAAGTCAGGGGGCATAGAGGACACCAGGAAAACATGGCCCACAGAATCAACTAAGAAGCAAGCACAGGGCCTGCATGGGTCTGCACAAGGTCCTCTGTTTATGTGTTATGGCTGTTAGTTTGGTGTTTCTGTGGAGCTCCTAACAGTGGGAGAGGGTGTGTGGCTGACTCTTTTGCCTGCTCTTGGGACTCTTTCCCTCCTATTGGTTTGCATTGTCCAGCCTTGATATGAGGGCTTTCACTTTGTCTTGTATCTTGCTTTGTTGTGTTGGGCTATCATCTCTTGGAGGCCTGCTCTTTTCTGAAGAAGAAACAGAGGCAGTGTTTCGGAGAGCTGGGAAGAGGGGAGGGAAGGGAAACTGTGACTGGGATGTATCTATTTTCAAAAATATTTCAATATTTTCTTTTTTCCTATAATATTTTCAATAATAAAGAATCAAAATCAAAAAGCAGATCACACACTTCCAACATACGATGGCATACAACATACATTACCATTCCAAAAGGAAGAGAAGGGAGCATAGTAAGGAAATCCTGGCCTGAAGCAAGTCTGAGACCCAGCAGAGAAAACTCCAAATTTTGTAACTCCATGTCTGATGACAACCCGCGCTTCAGATCTCTGTCTCCTTCCAGCTCTGTTGGCTACAACACAGTTCTCTTTCTTGCTGGTTCCAGTCAGCAGCTTTTCCCCAGCAGGTATCCAATGGCTCTAGGTCTCCAACACACTAGAGTTCTTCACCTTCCCACCTTCATGTAATGACCTCCCCCAGGCCTCTGTGGAGGGATACTCCTCACACACACCCAGCCTCAACAGCTTTCCTTAGCACCCGGAGGTTCCACAACTCTTCTTGTGTTCTTGGCTCTAAAGCCAGAACCACTTGGCTGAAACTGTCAAGTTCTGCTGCTTGCTGGGGTTGGAAGTTGGCCCCCTCATAAAATTGCATTTGCACCATCAGCTTTCTGTTGATGGTTCTCTTCATTGCTTAACCTCTTCTTTAATTCCTTTTCACAACTTGAAAGCTTAACTTGGTGGGATCTTTCCCTGAGGTCACCACTCCCTTTATTCTATTTAGCATCAGGTTTGTCCTCAAACTTTTTTTTTTAACTCGTTGAACACAGAACTTTTGTCAACATTACTCCTTTTCTTCTCAAACTGATTATTTTGTATTTCTCTTTGTCCATCTTGCTCCTTTTTATTCTAAATCTGTGTAAGAGTGCCCACTCAAGACCACATGACAGAGACAATACTAGGTTGTCTTTGTTTTGTTTTTTTTTTCCCACCCATGTAACATTTTTATTGATTCTTTGGGAGTTTCCCATCACATTTCCTTCCCAGTCCTTTCATGTCTGCCCCACATCTTGTGACCTCCCCCACCCTACCACGCAAATAAAATAAAAAACAAAAACAAAAAAACCCAAAGAGACAAAAAAAAAAAAAAAACTAGTCTACTTTGTGTCATCGCTGGGACATGGTCAAACTCAGTTTGGGCTGCAGTTCTGGTGCACTTCCCCTTCCACACCCTGGCAGGAGCCATCAACTGTGGACAGCTACTCACTCTTCAGTTTCCCCATCACACTTTTGTTTTTGTTTTTTTGTTTTTGTTCTTGGTTTTTCGAGACAGCGTTTCTCTGTATATCTCTGGCTGTCCTGGACTTGTTTTGTAGACCAGGCTGGCCTTGAACTCACAGAGATCCACCTGCCTCTGCCTCCCAAGTGCTGGGATTAAAGGCGTGAGCCACCACCGCCCGGCTCAATTTCCCCATCACACTTTTAAAAACTACTCTTCCATGACATGGTTTCAGGCTGCAGCACAGACTCCATACCTCCATAAGGCCTTGGGTGGTAACTTGGACCATGGACACCAACACACACCCTGACTGTCGTAGGCCCATGGTCCTGGACATGGCCCTCGGCAGCAGCACAGCCTGGACATCATCATGGCGTCAGGTGGCAGTACAGGCCACCCAGATCAGCACAGCCCACAGACATTGACATGGCTTCAGGCCACAGCACAGACCCCTCCGCAGGTCCTTCAGTGATTTTTAACATGTGCCATAGACATCATCCTGGGCCCCAGCAGGGCACAGCAAAGAGGAGGGACACGGGCAGTTCCAGGCTTGGCTGGCTCACCCACCCATGCTCTTGCCCCTGGGTGGTGGGGGTTTTGGCTTTGAAGACAGGGTTTCTTTGTGTAGCCCTGGCTGTCCTGGAACTCGCTCGTAGATCAGGCTGGGCTGGAACTCACAGAGATCCACCTGCCTCTGCCTCCTAAGTGCTAGGACTAAAGGTGTGCATCACTACCTCCCAGCACTAGGCTGTCTTGAAATCTCCTCTGCTAATGCCATTACCCCAAAGATTCTGAAATTTAGCTTCAGGCAAATTTTTTAGGACAAGGGCAAAAAGCATCCACATCCTTTGCCAAAATATCACAAAAATGTTTTTTAGGCAACTTACTAATATTCTTTCCTCGAAAAATTCTTGACCTGGGCTTCCACATTCCACGTGACTCTCAGCATCACTGTCATCCATGCTTCTATGAGGATGGCCCATTAAGCCCTACTTACAGTGTCCAATTGCTTTTCTAGTCCAAAGTCCCAACGTGTTCCATATTCTTCTAATAAACACCACGGTCAAGCCTGAATAACAATCCCCCACTCCTTGGTACCAACTTCTCTCTTAGTCACTGTTCTGTTGCTATGAAGAAACACCATGACCAAGGCAACTGTTACAAAAGAAAGCATTTAATTGGGGGCTTGCTTACAGTGTCAGAGGCTTAGTCCATTATCATCATGGTGGGGAATATGGCAGCACACAGCATACAGTAGCTAAAAGCTACATCCTGATCCTCAGGCCAAGAAAGAGAAAGACAGAAACACTAGGCCAGGTGTGGGCTTTTGAAAATCTCAAATCCCAGCCACCCCTAATGACACACTTCCTCCACAAGGCCATACCTCCTAATCCTTCTAATCCTTTCAAAGTGTCGACAAATTGAAATGTCTTTTATAAAGACTGCAGCTGAGAAAAAGTAGAATAGAACAGATCATAGAGAGAGAAATTTTAAATATATGAGAGTGAGGAGACATGCTCCTGGTGTGCATGGGGTAGGAGGAGGAATTCAGGTCAAAATAGCAATGAAAATGAGATTTCCAGATTCTAGGATGACACATCCCCTTACATTTACCCTACTCTTCAGTATTAGCCAGAGGAGAACAGAGGGTGAGGTTGTAAGCTGAACCCACCAAATGCTTGGCCATTCCTTGGTGTTACTCTCCTCTACTGGCACCTTCTCTGGAAACCCCTGTACATGAAGATACACCCCTAAGATAGCAATGTTCAGAAACAGCCCCAAGGAGTGTAAGCTGCTAAGGATGAGACAACAGCATTCCATACAGCTCCCCTAAAGTACTTCCATTTCCCCTTCCTTTGGAATAAATCTCCCCTCAAATGGGAGGTGTTTCTGCAAAAAGAAGTTCGTTCATTCTTGCAGCCATCATTCTTACCAAAAGACATCATATAAACCACAGAGAATTAAACCTAGAAACATTCACAGAGTGAGCGGCAAGGAAAGGCCTAGAAGCAGTTTGATCTATCTTGAAGTACAAGTGGCAAATCTAGAGAGACACACAGGTAACAGACTCTGGGACCACAGCTGAGGAACCCCAGTAAGAGACCATTTGTCCACCATGTTGCACAGGAAAGGGAAAGGGCTGTGATTTGAGTGTGAGTATAGTCCCTGTCAGGTACGATACAGCTGCTGATGTTTGACAGAGATCTGTCCTTATGGTCTGAAAGAGACTGAATGACTCCTATTCAAACTCAGATATGGAAGTATGGCTCACAGAGGCCCAGAGTTCTCAAGATTCTACAACAAGGCTGCTTGCTACAGGCATAGTCTTCTTTTTACTGGGAAATGTTGAGTAAAGTAGGGGCCAAGGGTCATAATTTGGCCTTCAGGGCAATATGCACTATCCCCAAGCTTTCAGTTGGGAAATTTTCTGGTCCATCCTTAAAGCAAGCCCCTCTTATTCTGGCTTCATTTAGGCTATGCTGCAGCTGTAGCCAACATGGCTGCTGTGTGCTGCTTCCAAACTGTGCATAAACTACCCTCAACACCAAGGTGTCTTGGTCCCAGGATCTCAGTGTCTTTACAGCTACCTGCTCCATCATGAAACTGTCAACCACTGAGGTATAGAGGTCACTTGTGAGAACTCTACTCTAGGAACTGAGACACCAACTCCCATAGAGGTAGATGACACAGCTTAGCCAATCAGACATGCTACCTTATTATCACTGTTCTTTTGGATGGAGTCATAGGCAATGAGTTTTAAATAACGGCAGAACTGGCTATTATCCAGCAGTTCAAAGGCAGGAACTGGAAGAGTAGAATAACAAACTCATGTGTTCTATGCCACAGGCCACTAACAAGCTTCATATGGGGAACATACCTTCCCATCTTATGATCTGTTATAAAGGTTTTGTACCTAACATGCCTTTGGAAACTCCATATCACAAAAGTATCCTAAGTGCCAGGAGCTCCCTGGTGGCATCTCTGGTAGCCACAGCCTGTGTTGAGAGAAGCCATATATTCCACGCCACCAGGCAGTCAGGAAGGGACACCTATCTGGCATAGTCTTGTAAGGCTGTGGGCAGTACCTGGTATCACCAGCTAACCCATACCTGTCCTGAGAGAATGAAGCTTCAGTCCCCAGTGGATAAGAAACAACATTGACTGGTGTTTCCTATGCATAGAAATACTGGCTAGAAGACAAGAGAGCACAGTGTTTCTTTCCTTAATGACCAACGAGGAAAGGCTCATGACTTGGACAAACAGCATCTATGAAGAAAGGTTTTAAGTTACTGTGTTGGGTTTTACCAAGGATTACAAAATAAAAACTTATAACTGGGCACAGTGGCACACACCTTTAACCCCAGCACTCAAGACAGAGGCAGGAGGATCATCAGTGAGTCTGAGGTGAAGTTGGTCTACTTAGCAAGTTCCAAGCCAGCCAAGACTACAAAGTGAGACTTTGTCAAATAAATATTTCAAAGTTATTAAAATTCCCAGGAGAGAAATAAAAGGAAGTTAAGACAGAGAGAGCTCAGAAGTTCCCTTTTATGTCTACAGAATGTATGAGAGAAATTTCAACAAAGAATTAACAGATCAAGACTTGAAAAGAGGGATTCTGCTCTGCCCTATACAGATAACTTGGGAACATGTGATTTGGTATGTACAGAAGTGTTTGGAAACTAGATAAGCCGTACACACTACACTCAGTTCGTATGTAATTTTAAAATAACTTAGAGTGTTGCAGGTGAAGCTCAGTAATACAGTGCTTGCTTACCATGTATGAGGCCCTGCGTTTGTTTCTACCACACACATACATACACATATGCACATGCATGTGCACATAGACCCCATACAGAGACATCAAAGAATGCTGCAAAAACAAACTGAAGAAACAAATCAAGAACTAATCATGTCTGAATATAAAAATGGATCCATCTTTAATGTCTCAACTAGGAATGGGTTCCATGATTTTTGAAGCATTCAAATAAGCTTGGTATTCCTATACATTAATTAAAACTTACAGAATCTCAACAAGAAAAACTTAGCCTCAATAAATGTTTAAATAAGTAAAACAGAACCTGATAAATATACCCATACACACACACACATATACAGTGTGCGTGTGTATACCTGAAATGGTTCCCATATATGTATGTGTATATGGGTGTATTTCATGTAGCTGATATATATATATATGTATATATATATTAGATATATATATATATACATACACATATATATTTATTTACTGTTTGTTTTATATATTTTTGTATAAATATATAAAGGTATTTTAATAATCTTCCCTTTTTGGTTTTTTTTTAAGACAGTGTTTCTCTGTGTAACAGAGCCCTGGCTGTCCTACACTCACTTTATAGACCAGGCTGGCCTCAAACTCAGAGATCCACCTGCCTCTGCCTCCAGAGTGCTGGGATTAAAGGCATGTGTTACCACACCTGGCTAATCTTCCAATTTTTTAATCAAGTTTTCATGTGGCTCGGGCTTTTCTTCCTTGCTCCCAACTGTGGAGTTCCTATTTCCTCCCTCCCTTTCTGGTCCTCAATGAACCGTCTCTCTAAAAGGACAGTATTTTTTAAAGCATTAATGCCAGTCCTCCACTTAGTAATGCCTCCTGGAGGCTTTCACCTACCCTTCTGTGGTTTCCACTGTGAAGCTCAAGGACTCTCCCTCCCTTCCTTTATCTTACTTGTTCAGTTTGCCAAGGTGAGTTAGGGTATGCCAAAAGCACAGAGCACAAAACCTGGGACCCTTCTTTCCGTTGATAGTCTGTCCATGCCTAAGGGCTTATAGGATTGTATTCAAAAGCTCAACAATTAAACATTAAAACAGCCCAACTTCAAAAGTAAAAGGGATTCCAATAGCCACTTTTAAGGATCTACCATTACATGATTCATTCATTCATTCACTCATTGAATATGTGCAACCACAGAACACATGTGACAGTTGGAGGAGAACATTTAGAAGTTGATTCTCTCCTTCCACTATGTGGATGGATCCTGGAGACTGAACTCAGGTCCCCAGGCTAGGAAGCAAAGCATCCTTACCCACTGAGCTGTGCCACCATCCCTGAATAAAGAAGATATGCACCTGGACAGTAAGCACATAGAAAGATGGTCAGCATCATCGACCATCAGCAGAGTGCAAATCAAAGCCACAGCCAGCTACTGTCTCCATCCAATAGAGCAGCACAACCCAAAGGACAAATACAAATGCTGGCAGTTTTGTTATTGCTTTTTGTTTGCAGACAGTCTTTCTATGTAGTCCAGACTGGCCTCAAACTCAAGATCCATGCACTGCCACAGTGTAAAAGATAGGAAATAGGAGCCCTCTACTTGCACTGCTGTCGAGATGGAAATGATGTGGGTGCTTTTGTGGGACAGTCTAGATGTCCCTCAAAGGAAGAAACACCGAGCTATCAATTCACTCCTGGTCGTGTACTCAAAAAGAATGAAATGGTCACACCAAACTTTGCACGAGTGCTCGCTACTAGCTGGTGGTTTCATATAGTGGAATGCTAAACAATAAAGAAAACTGAAATAAATAAAAATAAAAAGTATGGATACTTACCTTGCATGGATAAAGCCTTGAAAATGCCACGCAGAGTAAAAGAAGACACACATACACACACGCACACCACATAAACACATGCAAACACATGGGTACACACACAAACACACATACATGCCACACACATATGCCACACACACATGCACATACATATACACACCACACACACACACACCACACATGCACACCACACACACACAAACACACACACTTGCACACATGCACACCACACACCACACATGCCACACACACATGCACACATACACACGCACATACATATACACACCACACATGCCACACACACCACACAAACACAATCGAACACATGTGCACACACACAAACGCACACACACACTTGCACAAATGCACACCACACACCATACATACACACACACGCACATACATATACACACCACACATGCCACACACACACTACACACCACACAAACACATGTGCACACACACAAATGCACCCCACAGACCACATGCCATACACACACACACACACACACACACACACACACCACACTGGATGCATGAGATGTCCAGAATAGGCAAACCTACCATGAATGAATGAAATACACCATTCATTTATGGTGCTCAGAACCTGGAGGAAGGAGGAAATGTGCCATGACCGAGTGTTGATTATGGGGGGCCAGAAGCCCTGTGGAATGTTTTAGAATTAAATATTGAATACACAACTCTGTGAGTATATTTCCAGGTGGTGAACTTTATGGTACGTAAGTTACCCCTCAACAAAGCTGTTATTTTTTTATAAGTGTCCTAAATAATATGGACAAGAAATTACATGGATTTTAAAAAAATAGTTGTTGATTTCAACTTAAAGCAGTGCTTTTTAGCATTTCTTCACAAACTCCTTGAAGAATCAGATCAAAAGACAATGCAAATCTTCCTAGAGAAATAGAGATTTAAGAGTTCAGAGGGCAAAGGAAGCCCACTGTGCATTCCAAGGTCAAGAGAAAACATGAGAAATTCAGGGTCCTAGCACCTTGGGATGCCCCTGGACCAGGGAAATGGCAGCACACCTGGCTGCAGGAGAGGCCTCGGTGCTATGCCTGAAAGCCACCCTGAGCTGAAGAGCTGAGCTTAGTGGGAACATCACTATGGATGCCATCTGAGGGCAGTCACAAAACAGTCAACCTCAGAAGAGGCAACAGAATTGTTCTTTCCCCATTGTGAGCAATCATAGCTTGCTTCAGAAAAAAAAAAAATCACTCGCCCAGCCAAGCTCTGGTAACTCACACAACCACGTATCCATCAGGTGTTCACAGGTCCAGCCCAGTCTGTGACTGGCAAGTCCAGCAACTCCACAGACTGGGCACAACTTTGCTTATTAACAACACCATGCACACCTGTATTAACAGCCAAAATAAAGCGAACGAGCAGATAAGAAGAAAAGACGATTACCATTGCCACAGAAATATGACACCGTAAAAATAATATGAGAAAACAATAAGAAACAGATTATTAAATTCTCACGGACTGAGCACGAAGAACTAGGGAGGAGAAACAAAGTCACTGCAGATTAAATATGGAGTTTTAAGCCAATTATAAAAGATCAAAGACAACAAGAGAAGGGAGGAGTGGCCTTACAAGTAACTGAGATAGGAGGCCTTGGGAGAAATATGGCCAGGGAAGAATCATTACTGTTTACAGCTAAAGTAATCTAGGGTGACTTTAGCATGGAATTCACCAGGAACGGCTACCACAGGCAACTCACAGGGACAAAAAACAAAAGGCTCTTTATTTTTAAGAAGGCATACAATTCCAGACTGGCACACAGAAAACTGTTAATCTATTCACTTATAATCGTATTTTAGCATATAGTACAGGATAACTATACTACAACCAGTCCACCAAAGGGAACATGAACATAGACTTTGTTTCCTATCAATGAGACACTCTGCCCTAGTGGTACTGCCTTGTAGGCCCCCAGTGTATGAGGAGGCTCGTGGCCCTCATATGACTGCTGAACTGGGGTGGGGGACTGCTATGTAGGGACACTCCACTCCAGAGGAGTGGGATGGAAGGGATAGGAGGTAGAGGGTGGGAGGGCGGGACTGGGAGGGGTGGAAAAAGGGCACTGTGATGGAGATGTAACCTGAAGTAATATTTTAAAAATTCTATTAAATAAAAAAAAGGAAAATGTCAGCATCTTCAGTCATATGTTAGATTTCCATGTCACCATGACAGTGGTCTTCATCACATGCAACCATAGCTGAAGGGAAGGGAAGGGGCACTGTGGTACAGGCAAAGTAAGACCTTTGGCACATACTGCCACTACGTCCCTAATACAAGTCTGACGTTTGAGCAGAGAGTGCGTGGTGGCACGTGCCTGTTTGAGCAGAGAGTGCATGGTGGCACGTGCCTGTGGTCTTGGCTACCTGGGATGCTTGAGCCCCCAAACTTGAGGCTGGCCTGGGCAAAACTAATGGGCAAGAGCACTTGTTCTTGCAAAGGGCCCAGGTTTGATTCCCACTACTCACATGGACGCGTACCACCTCCTTGTGCATTAGGCATGCATGTGATGCTAAATAATCTCTCACACACAAAATAATAATAAAATTAATCTAAATAAAATAAACCATTTTAAAAGAAATACAATCAGACACTGCCCTCCACTTTTCATAAATGCATATGATGTATTTCAGTCATATCTGTCCCTCATTACTCTCTTGTCCCCCTCCCACTCCTGATGGTCCAGTCTTCCTAGCCAGTTAGCCCTGCTGCACTCTAATGTCTTCCTTGTTTTAGATGAGCCAGTGAGTTTCACTAGGGAAGAGTCCTTTGAATATCAATGACCTCCTTCAAAGTGCCAACCATGCTGAGGACACCCAACGCTTACCAAGGGGAGCCACACTTAAAGCTGCCAACGAAAGTGGGGCTAATGTTGAGCCTCTCCTTCGTAACACTGTCTGAAATTAAAAATCTAGGTTCCAAGTCTTCTGTCCACAGCCATGTGCAATAACCCCTGGAATCTGAGCGCATGAGGAACCAGCTGGAACCCAGTAAGGTGCCTGATACATGAGGGGGTGTAGCAATGAACAGGGTCTACTTTACAAAGCCCAGGTCTTTGGATTCCAGCTTTCTAAGCTCTTGCGACAGGGATGAAGAGCCCCAATGCCCAGCTCTTTCCCTTCTTCGCAGCTAGAGACTGAACTCATGTGAAGTATGCACCCTACTAACAAAATGTATCCCCGGCTCCCCAGATTCCACTTTTACGGTGAGTAGTTCATTCTGCCTACTTTGTTTTGGTATGCGGACAACCCTAACGAAAAGCAACAGAAGAAAGGCAGAATACCACAAAATGTGCCCAACCCATTCGCATGTGAGATCCAGGATAGACCTGATGTGGAAACATTCGTTTCCTTAACAAGATTGGGCAGAACCCTCTATAAGGATAGCTAAATGCCTATGGGATTCCTGAATTTACAGAATAAGAAAACTAATATATTCATAACACACACCCACCACTTGCTGAGAAAATATCTCTCAAGAGTAAAGAGAGAGGGCTGGAGAGGTGACTTACAGGTTATGAGCACAGGCTGCTCTCCCAGACAACTCAGGTTAGAGTCCCAGGACCCACAGAGCATTCACAAGTGCTGTAGCTGCAGCTCCAGGGCATTCAATGTCCTCTTCTGGCCTCACTAGGCAACAGGTACAAATGTAGTACAAAGGCATAATACAGATAAGCACCCAGACAAAGAAAATAAAATAGTAATAAAATTGGTAATAAAAATAAAATAGTATAGAAAGTTTTAAAGAGCCTAGAAAAAAATGTAGTAAAGACATCTCTCTACACAAATTGTTTTACTTGCCCCACACACTTGGATCCAAACGGCTGTCTGGCTACCTGGCAGGTCCCAGCCACTACTGTGGACACAGTGTGACTGGGGTCGCGGAGCCTAGCATTCCAGGTTGCTGTGACCCCAACCCTGCCACTCAATACACGTGTGATCTCCAGCAAGTTACTGAATCTCAATTTTCTTGTAAGTGGAAAAAAACAGTTCCTATTTTACAGAGTTGTTGTAAAGTTAAATGAAAATAATAAACAACAAAGCAGCTAAGACAATCTCTGCCACAAGGCAGACACTCTGAAAAAGAAAGCTGGTCGCATTAGAATTACGACTAATACCTCCAGAAGTTCAACACTGGAGTTGGAAATTAAAGTACACAGTTAAGGAAAGAATGAAGCACACAGAATGAGGAAAATGTGATTTACACCCTGTGAGTCCTTGGTTCAAGAACATCACTTCTTCTAGCCATTCTGGCTCCTGGCGACAAAAACTAGTATGAGAATGACATTTCTTTGCTTAATCACACTTCTTAAACTTTGTTTTCTGTTTTTGTTTTTGTTTTTTTTTTCCCTCCCAGTCCTATTCAATTTTCCCCTGCTCCTGGATGCAAGATTTTGTTCCCTGTCAAAATCCCCTCTGCTGCTGTAAATAATCTCTCTCCCTCTTTTATATTACCTTTCAAATATTTATAGACTGTTATTCTCCTCCCTCCAAGTCATACATCATTTTTGTTGCCCTTCTCCTGGCTTCGCCCTAGTTTATCTACATCTTTTAGAGAAAAACAAACACAGGTGCTTCACAATGAAGACAGCACACCCAAAGCCAAGAGCCAGCCCCAACCAATATGGCCTCTTATTCAATGCCACGCACACACACAAAAAAATATTCTTTGATGTTTTTACTCCTTTTCTCCAATAACTCACAATTCCATCTCTAAGATAGCTCAGGAGAAAGTGATAAGGGAGCACGGATGATGGGTCTACAAGCTAGCTGATGATGGGCCTACAAGCTAGCTGGTCCTGGGGTAGGATGCTGGGGAAGGGCCACTCCTGCTGATGAGGAATTAATTATCTGTGCTCTCTGCTACTGTGCTTGTTAACTCAGGGCTACCTCCTACATTCAATGCCACTGCATTCACTGAATGGCATCCACAAGACCCTCTTTTGCTTTGCTTGACCCTAATGAAAAACAAAAATTAACACTGTTTATTTCCAAATAAATCCAAGTTTTGGAAGTGATTAAAAATAAAACTCTTAGTTTGGGCATAGTGCTGCATACCTTTAATCCCAGCACTCGGGAGGCAGAGGAAGGCGAATCTCTGTGAGTTCAAGGCTAGCCTGGACTACAAAGTGAATCCAGGATAGCCATGGATACACAAAGAAACGCTGTCTCAAAAAACCAAAAATAAAATGAATTAAAACTAAACAAAAATAGCTTACGGCCAGGCTGCCTGGTGAACAGCCCCTTTCTCAGTGGAGAGCATGGAGATATATTTAGTTCAGTTCCTCCAGATTTCCTCTTGACAGTGGCTCTGTCCCAAACCCACAGCACATCTGTGTGGAGACCCCAGCTTCTTACTCTCAGGTGAATCTTCTAGCGCGTGCCTTTCTTCTGTGCTGCGAGAGCAGCAAGGCAGAGAGGTGCTCCTCCTGAAGGTATGCCGAAGCTAAACTCCAAATCTCAGAATCCTGAGCTGTATGGCTGTACAACACTTCTCAAGATATTTAGAAAGGATAGAAGATGGCTAACCCCACACACATTATCAGTGAAGGTGACAAAAAAAAGCATAGCCATGAAAAGCTGACTTACAATCTAATGTGAGGACTTAATACATTTAATATAGTTTAATGTGATGGGGGAGTGGTAAAACTTGGCTGTGTTTATACTTCTTATCCAGGAATATAACAGTTACTATTCATGCAGCTCAATTTTTAAAATTTTGGTTTTGATTCATTTACTTTTATTTTCTAGGTACGGGCATTTCACCTGCATGTCTGTCCATGTACTACATACATGTACTGTCTGTGGAGGCTAGAAGAGGGCATTAGATATCTTGGAGTCACAGATGGTTGAGTCACCATGTGGGTGCTGGGAGTTAAACCTGGGTCCTCTGGAAGATTGCCAGTGACCTTAACCACTATGCCATCACTCCAGCCCTGTCATGCAGCTTAATTTTTACAGAAACCAGTTTATGGCTGCATGGTAGACCACAATCGTCTCATTCAGCTGCTCTAGCAAGAACTCACCTGGTATGTGTGTCTTCTAGGTCTTGCTTTTCTGTCTCATCATAGCCTGCAAGCACAGCTCTATCACAGCTGATGATAATTGCATGTTCCACCTATCTTGTGAAAAATGCAGGTGTGCTAACAAATCCAGGAAATGTAATTATTTTATCCACTTTGCAAGAGAAGAAATGAACACGAAAATCAATGAAATAGCCTTTCCCAATCAGAGGGGCGAGAAGGCCTTTAGAAATCATAGCTTAAGATTCTTCCAATGATAGATCTCTTCCTCCAGTTATGAAATATCAAAATAACAGCAAAATTTCTTTCCTAAGTATCTTCAAACTTCAAGACCTCAGACTGAACATTCAGTACCATGTGCTGTTCTGGGGTGGGGGAGCCTGGCATTGTGCTTCAATGCTAACAACAATGCTCCCCTCACATTCATGCAAAACAGTAAAATGACTTTAAAATAGCTGAAGGACTGCATGGTAAGAATAAGGTCAGTCTCTGTTAACAGTCTTCACTAATATCCGACTAGGCACCAGTCACCACCTCCTTTTTCAAGATCTGCCACTGACGAGACCAACAAACTTCAAGAGACGTTTTTTAAAAATTTTTTTAAAAAATATTTTAAAAAGTGCCCAAATCTCCAAACTGTCACACTTGAATTATTATGCTGAATCCACATGATCAACTTTGCACATATTAACTCTCTCCCACACTCAGTTACTTGCTTCGCGTCTCTTGGCTCTAGACTATACACATGCAGGGCTACTTCCTTATCATTACTCCCTAAACAATATCGAAAAACACAACTCTCTGTTGTAATCCTTGGAAGTGAACCCAGGACTTGTACACAATGGGCAGGCACTCAACCTACACGCCAGGCCATCCTTACGACTCTTCACACAGTATTTACTTAGTTATTGTGAGGCCTCTAGAGAAGATTTAAAGTACTCCAGAGTACAAGAACTAATCTCAACCTCAGGAGCTCTAGAAACACCTGGGAGATGACGTGCACATGAGCCTCTGGGCATACTTGTGAAGAATTATACTGATTAGAGTAATTGAGATGGGACAGCATGCCCACCGCGGGTCACCATTCCCTAAGCCTTTGCTCAACTCATTTATTCTTTTTTATGCAAAGTACCCATAGCTGTCTGCTTCTTGACTGCGGATGCGATGTGACCAGCAGCCTGAAGCTCCTGCTGCTGTGAATTCTCTGCCATCATAACTTCATATTATGTGTGTATATACGTATACATACACGTATACATATATATGTATCTACTCATATGCTGACTATAACCTCATATTGTGAGCCTTCCTTCCTTCCTTAAGCTGCTTTTGTCAGTGTATTTTTTTTTTAATCACAGCATAAGAAAGGTGACCAATATATTTAAGGTGACTTGAGCCTCCTAGAATTTTATATCAGGGTGGGGGGTGTGAAATGAATCCTCAAGGCCACCAGGACATAGTTGTGTATCATCTTATTCCTCAGCATGCCTGCACCATAGTTAACTACAAACCAAGCAATACCACTGAAACTTCACATATCAGATACTTATATTACAATTCATAACAGTAGCAAAATTACAGCTATGAAGTACAAATGAAATAATTTATGGGTAGAGGGTCACCACATCACGAGGAACTGTATTAAAGGGTTGCAGCATCAGGAAGGTTGAAACCTGCCGTTCTGGCTGTGAAGCGATTCTGTCATTGATTGACACCTTTAACTTATCTGTTAATCTGCTGTGGCTAAAACTGGAGTTCGAGGCTGGAAAGTAGGAGTTGAAAACAAAAAACAAAAAAACAAACACAAAACAAAGAACACATTGCTATAAACCTCTTTTGAACCATGTTTTTCACTGGCCAGGGTAAAATGGCCCAATGAGAACTGAAATGGTGGTCTGGAGAGATGGCTCAGTGCTTAAGAACACTCGCTGTTCTTGCAGAGGACTGGGTTTGATTCCCAGCATCCATATGGTGGCTCATAATCATCTGTAACTCCAGTTCCAGAGAATCCATCACCCTCTTCTGGCCTCAGAAGCCACGTGGACATGGTCCACATGCATACAGTGCAGGCAAACACACACATCCATCAGAAAAAAATCTTTTTTAAATGAAAAAACAAAAAACACCTGCGTCTTCTGGTCCTCTGCTTGCTCCACAGAAAGCTCAGTTCTGTGGCTCCCCTGGTCTTTGTCCCCTACGCACTTCCCAGGGCCCTTTCATGGTTTAGTAGAGTTCTTGCATTACAATGCTTATCACATAGGGTCAATTCCAGTAGGAAACTCTAGTATGTGAAGAGAAGGGATTCAGATGAGAAGTGGGGAAAGGACAGGCATGAATGGTTCATTGAAAAAAAAAAAAAATCCAAACGCTATTTAAACATAGTCAGCTGAGGGATGCTCCAAGCCTCTGCTCCCTCCTGCCTCTCTTTTACCGGGTGGGGCTTCATCTATCTTGAAAGCTGGCACCTTGGGGCCACATCTATCACGTGTGTCATCTTCTGTTCGGCGTATCTGGGGTAGCTAGCAAAGCTCTCTCTACACTTTTAAGGGTTCATGTAGTCAGATCCCAGAAAACCCAGGATTGCTTCTCCACCCAAGATCTTTGCATGATGGTGTTTACCAAGTCCCTCTTGGCATTCAAGGTAATATTTTCACAGGACTGAGATTAGGGAGTGGACTTTTTCCTTTAAAAAAAAAAGAAGTGTATGTGGGAGGAGAGGATATGTGCAGGTGATGGGACAGCTGATATATGTGCTAAGAACTGAACCCCGATCCTCTGCAAGAACACTGCATGCTCTCCGTCACTGATTCGCCTGTTCAGGATACACTTTTCTCCTGTTTTCAGAGATGGGAGGGTCTCCCTATGTAACTCAGGCTGGTCTCCAGGTTGTGAGCTTCCTGCCTTGGCCAATGCCAGGATCAGGGAAAGGTTCCACCGCGCTTAGCCTTTAAGGGCCCTTCATTCTGCTGACCACACTAAAATAAAACTGTTCACCTTTCAGACTGGGAGAGCCCCAGCAAGTCCTTAATCCCAGAGCTGCTGTGGCAGCCACTGTCTGGAGGGAGTGCCACCGATAACATCTGCCAAAATGACAGGTAATAGCCAGGCGTGGTGACACACGCCTTTAATCCAAGCCCTATGGAGGCAGAGGCAAGCAGATCTCTGTGAGTTCAAGGCCAGCCTGGTCTATAAAACAAGTCCAGGACAGCTAGGGTTGTTACATAGAAAAACCCTGTTTCAAAAACAAAATGACAGGTGACCTTATCTCCAAAACAGACCTCCTGTTCCATTCCTGTTTCCTGCCTCTGCTGCCACCACCTGTCCAAGCAGCTCCTCGCTGAGTTTAGGCAATGAACCTTCCCATGAACCTCTGCTCCCAGTTGGCTCCTATCAGCCACACTCAGCGGCAGAGATCCAAGACAGAAGTAAATCAGGCCACAGGCTCACTGCTTCAACACTCCAGTGACTTTCCATGGCAATCTAATAAAATCCCAACTTCCCCCTTGGCTTACACAGCCTAGGGTGATGCAGGCCCACTAATGTCACCCTGTTCCTGGCACTGCAGACCCTGGCTACCTGCCTGCTGTAAGCAGCCTCCTCTGAAATGCGTTCCCCAAGCCCCTGAGTGCAACAGCTCATTACCACTGAGGATTAGCTCTAGCTCCAACTCATTTTTCCCAGAGAGGATCTCCTGCCTGCACACCACACTGTTTGGAACATCCGGGGCATCATCTATCCCACCCACCCCTACAACCTTCTCTTCTTGACACCACTTCATGAAGATATCTCAGTTACATACCTGTTTATCAAATATCTCCACCCCTGGAAAAGTAGGACCACTGAAAGATACGTGTTTCTCGAAAAGCGATATATCACGTACTTAGAATTCAGCCTGCCCAATGAATAATCATTAAATAAATGAAACGGGGGAAACAGGAAGAAGGTAAAGAAGAAAAGAAATCTGCTCAGACAGCAGACTCAGCAGGTGAGAATTCACTTTAGCAAATATTTATCAGTGCTTCATGAATACGACCGGCTCCATTGATTTAATGCACAGCCTGTGTTAGACACCACCCCTCCCCCAGGACATACCTTGAGCTCAGAGTTAAGAAAAGCACAAAAAGAGGGAATAAGTGCGAAAATCAATACTGAAAGTCATGTGCTAGCTCACACTGAACTGACCTGACGTTTGGCTGGATGAAGCAAGAGCTAAGAGTTCTTGCTTGCCAATAAACATCAGAAAATCTGCTATAACCATAACACTGAATCAATATTTTCTTCTGACAAGCCAGCTATTTGCAGTCTACTTTAAAAGTCACTTACCCATTTTGTTCTGGAAAGCATGTTCAGTGGTTGTAAACTAAGACCAGATTAGCAATTATGAAGTTGGCCCACAGACATAAAGAGACTAGAGTAAACTTGGTTTGAAATGTAATTTGTTCAGTAACAGCAATCAATATTAATGTGAATTTTCACAAGGGAGTCAAAAACGTCCTGTGAATTTAATTTTTTTTTTTTTTGGTCAAGTGAAAAATCAAGCAGACACCTCAGATGAAGACAGAAACACTCTCACATCAGTTTGTGAAAACCGCAGAAAGACGCACAACTAACTAAGAACTGGAAATAGCAGCTGCCCGCACAGAGGGCCACATACGCTCAGTCTGTTTCCCTTCTTTTGAAGACGTATGACTGACTGCACACCTAGGCTGGGAGTCATGACTGAGGTACGACATTTGTCATTACATCAGTCCACCTCCCTCCCCACCTCACACACACCACAAACCTGTTCCTTGAGAGATTCTGGAGTCTCTAATACCCCAGAGGAAAACATAAATAGAACAGACTCACAGAGAAAAGAAGAGAGAAGGCAGCGAGACAGTAGAATTGGGGAGTGGGAAGAAAACAAAAGGATGCTAGAAGGGATTAAAAGTGTTTTACAACTGGGCGTGGTGGCAAACTCCTTTAATCCCAGCACTCAGGAGGCAGAAGCAGGAGGATCTCTATGAGTTCAGGGCCAGCCTGGTCTACAAAGTGAGTCCAGGATAGTCAAGGATACACAGAGAAACCCTGTCTTGAAATACCTAAAAACAATTTTTTTTTAAGTATCTTACAGATGATTTCAAAGTCTGTGATGCTGGAACAAGGAAAAGCTGGCACAAGGGGCTAGCCACGGTCAAAAGTTACCTAGCTAATGAGGAGAGCAGCAGGCTACTGTTTAAGGGAAGTCTTGGAGATGGCCAGTGGTAATAGTTGATACTTTAAAAAGAGTTAACATGAGACTGGGGAGATGGCTCTTTGGGTAAAGCACATGTTTCACACATGTGAAAACCTGAGTTGAGATCCTCAGAGCCCATGGAAAGCAACAGTTGCAACATGTGTGATCTCAGTGTCTCACAGCGTGACAGGAGCAGAAGGCATGAATGGCCAGCTTGCCTGGTGTACACGCCCTGTGTAAAGATGGTGGAAGGTGAAGCACCAACACTCGAATTTGTCTCACACATACCAGGGCATGCACACCATGACACATACCCAAACATGCGTGCACACACAAACATACAAAGCAACAAGTAATTACAGTACCTTAGCTTAAATTGTAGTACAGTTTGTGATAAAAGAATGGTTGTTGTTTTTTTTAAGCTAGTTAACAAAAACAGAACAAAAGGCATTCATTCACAAGACCAAAAGAGAAGCAGGAAGCTGAGAGGGAGAGCAGGAGCCTTCAGCAAGTGACAACAGCAACCCGTGTGGCCCAGGGACTCCAGAGAGACACTGGACAGGTGAGGGATATAGAGGAGCCTCTGACATTCCATGGGGTTCCTGTGGAAAGGACATTCAAGACTACGGTACCTGAACACAGACCCTAGTGTTGTCGTGCAGAAAAAGTACTTCAATGCCGGAGCAGCTATTGGCAGGAAATTCTGAGTCCTGGTGACCTAACTTCTTCCAAAGATAACATGAAGGACAGCTGTCCATCTCACCAACTCCCAGGTCATCAAGGAGACACAAGCTGGGTTTTACCTTATGTCATGCCTGCCACAATAAAACCATCACATCCCCTTGTTTTTTATTATCATTTTCATTATTTCATATGAGTAGAAATCAACCCCAAGGCCTTGTGCTTTTTAGGTAAACACTCTCCCACGGAGCTACAGCCAAAGTCCTTTAAAATAATTTTTATTTTTATTTTATTATTTAGCTAGTTAGGTTTTTCGTGACAGGGTTTCTCTGTGTATCCCTGGCTGTCCTGGACTCACCTTTTAGACCAGGCTGGCCTTGAACTCACAGAGATCCACCTGCCTCTGCCTCCCAAGTGCTGGGATTAAAGGCGTGCGCCAACCATGCCCAGCTTAAAAAAAAAGTTTAAGGCAAGATCTCACTAAGTACCCAAGGCTGTACTAGAACTCCCAATCTTCCCCCACCCTAGCCCCCTACTCTAAATTTCAGCTGCAGAACTGTAGATCTGTACCACCAGACACAGTTTATCTCTTTATTTAAAAAGGCTGAAGTCTGAGCTGGGCGGTGGTGGCGCACGCCTTTAATCCCAGCACTCGGGAGGCAGAGGCAGGCGGATCTCTGTGTGTTCGAGGCCAGCCTGGTCTACAAAGCGAGTCCAGGACAGCCAGAGCTACACAGAGAAACCCTGTCTCGAAAAAACCAAAAAAAAAAAAAAAGGCTGAAGTCTGAATTTTCTGCATCCTTCATACACTGTTGGTGGAAATGTAATAGTGCACTACTCTGGAAAAGACTAGGGATCCCTCAAAATGTTGGGCAGGGAGTTACCCTAAGACAAGACTCAGCAACCCATTCCTTAATATACACTCAAGAGGATGGGACACCCATTTAGACAGAACTTGTGCACTTAAATAGTCACAGCAGCATTGCTCTTAATGGCTAAAATATGAAAGCAGTCCAGGTGTCAATCAACTGATCCACAGAAAAACAAGATGTGATAAATACCCATACAGTGTGACACTAAATAATAATTAAAGGAATAAAAGTAAGGATAAATCCATGCCACAACACAGATATGCCTTCCAAATATCAAGCAAACATGAGTGGAAAAAGACAAACAGAAAAGGAACACATCTTATTCCATGACAATATATAAAATGTCCAAAATAAGCCAATCCGTGAAGACAAAAATAAATCAGTGGATACCCAGAAACTTAGGTAGGGAATAGATGAGGAGTACCATAATTAGGTAGTCTGATTATTTCACAACCCTGCAAAATTAGTAAAAATATGAAATTTTATGTTTTAAACAGATGGACTATATGGCACAAGGATTTTTCATAATCTATTAAGAATTTAATCTGAGGGGCTGGAAAGATAGCTCAGTGGACGTGACAGTTATTTTAACCTGACAAAACCTAGAATCACTTGGGAAGACAGTTTCAGTGAGGGATTGTATGCAATAGCTGGAGAGTAGTAATGTCTGGGGGAGATGTCTTATTTAAGTTAGTTCATGTGGGAGACCCAGTCCTGTGTGGGCAGTACCATTCCCTAGGCTGCCCTAGGGAATGAACTGTTAAGAGTGGAGAAACAGGAAGTAAAGAAAGTAATCCACATGCATGCGTCACGTATCCATTTATTCTCCCTGATCTTAGCTGAGGACCTGATGCGGCCATCTGTCTCAGGCTCCTGACATTGTGACCTCCTTGCGTGGACGGGCTATAACCTGGAATTCCGAGCCAAAATAAACCCTTTCTCTCCTGGGTTGCTTTCTGGCAGGGTACTTTGCCAGTACAACAGAAATGAGACTAGAAACCGGTGATGTGTTCCTGCAGAAGCAAGAGCATATGAGTTCACACTCCCAGCACCTGTGTAGAAGCTGAGTGTGGCAGTGAACATCTGTAACCGAAATGCTGGGGTAGGAGGTGGGAGGTACATCCCTGGAGCTCTCTCATCAGCCAATCCAACCAAAGGGTGAGCTTCAGCTCTTCACATGTACACACACACACAAGTAAATAAATGTAAAGAAAAAAACCCAAAATAATTTATAATCTCTGTGGGTGTGTGTGTGTGTGTGAGTGTGTGTGTGTGTGTGTGTGTGTGTGTGTGTGTGTGTGTGTCTGCAGGACTCAGTTCTCTTCTGCATGTAGGTGCTGGGGCTTGAACGCAGGGCATCAAGTGCCTTTACTGGACAAGCTATCTCACCAGACCTAGATTCAATTTTCAACCATTTAACAATTTTTTAAACCCTGTAGGAAATACACACTGGAAATCAGTGTTTTTACCCTGATGTCTGTAGGTGAGTTCATGATCACTTGTGTTTTAAAACACATCTTAACCACAACTTATTGATTCATTCTGAAAAGGTTTACTGACCATCGACCATAAAAGACAGATACTGCACTGTTCAGAGAAGGGTAAATGGAGTGGATGCAATCCTTGCCCTCAGGCGGGTTTTCTTTTTTTTTTTTTTTTTTTAAATCACAGACAGCTGTAAACCTGTTAAAATTCTTAAGTACTTTATATGCTGTTATAAAACTCACTTGTGACCTCAGATTTACAGTTTTCATGACTTTAAACATCCTTTCCAGGTAAAAGCAGAAGAATGATAGATTACCATCTCTGTAGGTCACAGTTGCTACTGTGTACTGAAGTACTACAGAGAACTTCCATCAGGGCGGTCCAGGCATCACATCTGACACGTAAGCAGGCTATCCCTAAACTGAGAATGTTCACAGCAACAGGACCGGGAGATGGCCATGCCTAGCTAGTGTTTCCTTCAATTCGGCAACCTCCCAACTCTTGCTCCCCCTTAAGCTGTTTTGTTTTGTTGGAAAGTTTGGAAATCTCTTTTGCTCTGAAAGTAAAATTTGGGAATGTATTTATCTGCAGACTTTCAACTACTTAGCATTGTTTCCGATTCCACCTTCAACTGAGAGTGGTCCTAAATCATGTAACACCCATCTTATTCAAGTCTCTTTAAAGATGAGCTCCCTCTCCAGATTTTGAAGCTACTATTACCGCCATCTGATTGAAAAGCTTCCTTCCTTACAGAGTTGAAAAACTGCAGAAAAACTAAAATACTACTTTGAATGTCTATAGCCCCAGAGAAAAGGCTTAGAACAATGAAAATACACTCTTTAAAACAACGTAATGGTGTATGCATATCTGCTGAAACCCACAGAATGTATGGCACGTGGATCATAGATCTTAGGTGATAAGGATGTCACAGTACAAGTTCACTAAGAAGGCCACTACTCTGACAGGGGATTCAGCTATAATGAAAGAGACTGTGCCTGGGAAGGGCCAGAGCATATAAGACTGTCTTTCTCTATTCTACTTCTCCATCTTGGGGCAAACCTAAAACTACACTTTAAGAAAAAGTATTTTTCTTAAAAAAAAAGAAAGAAAGAAAAGAAAAAGAAAGAATAAATAAATAACCCACTCACTATCTTTACTTTCAGCCCTTGGTGGTGGCACACACCTTTAACCCCAGCACTGTCACTGTCAGGAGACCGTGGCAGGTGAATCTGTTGAGTTCAAGGCCAGCCTAATCTAGAGTTCCAAGACACACAGAGAAACACGGTCTCAAAAAAAAACAAGAAACAAAAATCAAAATCAGCATCCTGCTCGGCAGGAACGTGCACAGGGCCCTCCACATCCGTGCTGCTACAGTTCAGGCCTGCTGTGTGCTCTCCAAGCCAGTTGCTGGAGAGAAGGGCAGGAGAGTCCTATGTTCAGGTGACCCAACCCGGAAAGGGGAGTGAAATCAGAGCCACTGGGCTCCACAGGGCTAGGAGCCACCGGAGAGCCCCAGACTGTAGGGCGGAGCTTGATCTGGGGGAGGGTGGGTATGTGTGTGGATGGAAGTCCAGGATGCTCCAGAAGGGAGAGCCCAGGAGAGATAACATTCAGGTCCTCACAGAGGCCATGCAGGCAGGACAGCAGTGCTCTACAATGCAGCCCTTGATCTGACAGCTGCATAGTAAAAGAGAGGCGGAGAGCTGCGCAGGGCTCAGGGATGCCGCGGGGTAAAATGATAGTCCACTGACGGAGGTTAAAGGAAAAAAAGAGAAACGCTGGCTGGAAACTTTCATGGAAAAAAAAAAATCAATGTATGCTAAAACTCAAAAGCTGGAATCACGCACGGGGGCGGGAATGCTGGAATTGCTATTTTAAGTCACCGCACTTTAAAGCAAAAAAAAAAAAAAAAAAGAAGAAGGTTCTTCCCCTAGGTGCCCCAAAACAACTAAAAAGGAGCTATTTGCTAATCAGTGGTGTACGTGTGGATACCTGACCGGGCTGGTGTAAGAAGCAACAATGCACAGGAATGTATCCAAAAGGCCACTTTTACACTAATCCACACCCCCAAATAACAAGAATTTGTAGCCATTACTTGAGGGGTCCATCTCGTCCTGCCTGTGGTTAGTCTCAGTCAGTCAGCCCTTGAGAGGGCATCCATCCCCTGACTTAAGTTCCGCTGCTCTGAGGCCTCAGTTCCCCCAGCAGAAGAACCTTAGCCTGGTAAATTATTTTCCTTTGAAGTGTCCTTAAAAGTCTGCTAATGGTCTCGACAATAATTCTCTAGCTATCTCACTCACATTTGGCATTTTAAGGAGCCAAAAGAAGATAACTGAGATTCAAGGACAAAAAAAAAAAAAAAAAAAAAAAAAAGTAGACTTAATTTTACCAAGTGAGAGGCCTTGCAAACAGAAGACAGTTCCAGATCCCTGGGGAGCCAGGCTGGGATAGGGGGGTTGGGAGGCATTACTATGCCAGGACCATGCTGACCACCTTTGTCAGTTACTAATTAAGTCACTTCCAACTCTGCCCTCCCACATCTGTATAATGAAACACTAAGCCATTAAGAATTCCAGGCTGAGCCGGGCGGTGGTGGCGCACGCCTTTAATCCCAGCACTTGGGAGGCAGAGGCAGGCGGATCTTTGTGAGTTCGAGGCCAGCCTGGTCTACAAAGCGAGTCCAGGACAGCCAGAGATATTCAGAGAAACCCTGTCTCGAAAAACCAAAAAAAAAGAATTCCAGGCTGGACTGGAGAGATGGCTCACTGACTAGGGAGAGGACCAGAGTTCAAGTCCTACACCAGACAATTCCCAACTGCCTGTGATCCCACCTCCAGGGAGACCTGATAACTTGCTGGCCTCCATGGGCATCTGTACACACATGCACGTGCTCCCCTATATATATATATATATATATATATATATATATAAAATTAAAAATAAAATAAATCTTTAAGAATTTCAAACTGTATTAAGTGAAATGGCTGTTTGTAAACACTATACTCATGTGTATAATAAGCATCGGAAGCTTTTATGTGCACCAAGTTTTCCTGGAATGACAGGTGGGAACTTCAGGCTGGACTCAAAGGACAATAATCTTTAACTAAAGACATTTTTCTTCAGAGGGTGTGTGTGTATTTCTGAGTGTGTGTGTGTAAGCCAGCGGGTTGATATATGTGTGTGAGTGTGAGTGTTTAAGCCAGAGACTGATGTGTGTGTGTGTGTGCACGTAAGCCAGAGGCTGGTGTGTATGTACAAGTCAGAGGCTGGTATGTATGTATAAGCCAGAGACTGATGTGTGTGTGTGTATGTGTGTGTGTGTGTGTGTGTGTGTGTATGTGTGTGTAAGTCGAGGCTCAGGTGTGTGTGTGTGCATGTAGGCCAGAGGCTGATGATGATGATGATGATGATGATGATGGTGTGTGTGTGTGTGTGTGTGTGTGTGTGTGTGTGCGTGCGTGCGTGTGTGTGTGCCTGCCAGAGGCTGATGTCAGGCATTTTCCTCTGTCACTGTCATTTTATTTTTGCAAGATGTCTTTTTGCATCCACAGTTTATTCCCCTGTATGTATGTGCACCCTCCGAGTGTTTTATGTGTTTGGGTGTTTTGCTTACAGGTATATACACATGTGTTTTGCTCACAGGTATGTACACATGTGTGGGCTTAGTGCCTGCAGATGTTCAGAAGTGGGTAGCAGATCTTCTGGAACTGAAGTTACATATGGGTGCAAGTCACCATATGGCTGTTGGAAACTGATCCTTTATCTTCTGTAAGAGCAGCAAGTTCCCCTAACCACTGAGCCGTCACTTCGGGCCCTCAGCTTCATTTATTGAGAAAGGATCTCTTGCTGAACTTGGAACTTGCTCTTTTAGCTAGGGGGGCTGACCAGGAAGTCCCAGGGATCCACCTGTCTCTGCCCTTCCCCCAGCACTGGGTTGCGAACACACACTACCACACAGGACATTTACATGGTTGCACAATCAGGTTCTTATGCTTACCCAGCAAGCACATTACCCACTGGGCCATCTCCCTGGCCCCCTCGGAATGTTTGGTACTCTACAATAAATATTTACCATTTAAATTTTTTTCAATTTAATTTATGGTGTGTATGTGTGTGTGTGCACGTGCACACGCATGTGTCCGTGTGTGTAACAAATACATGCTACAGCTCGTGTGTGGAGGTCAGTGGTCAACATTTAGGAGTCCATTGTCTCCTTTCACTATGGGTCCTAGGACTCAGGGCATCAGGGTGGCATGGCAGGCCATTTTAACCATTAAGTCATCTCACCAGACCAGTATCTACTATCTGCCTGCCTGAGTTAAATGTTATTTCAATCGAATCTCTACAATATAAGCTACGTATCGGTTAGTACCAAGCCATCTGAAAAGGTTGGCTTCCATTTGCTGCCTAAAGTTTCAAGACTCTTTATCTGCTCTCTCTCTCTCTCTCTCTCTCTCTCTCTCTCTCTCTCTCTC
>CAJQZJ010032076.1:3194914-3204954 GCA_907164525.1 Lophiomys imhausi | reverse complement strand
GTGCGTGGCGAACCCCGATATTCAGCTGGAAGGATGGGGGGAACCCTGAGCGAAGTTAACCGAGCCACTCGGCTTCCGAGGGCGAGGGTGCGGGTGTGTGCGGCCCGAACCCGGCGCCATCGCCGGGGGAGGGGGGGGGGGCCGGAATCCGCGGGGTTCAAGCAGAGAGAACCCTCGCCTTTCCCGCGTCCGTCGAGTCCCCGACTCTCTACCGCCCCCATCCCCCACCCCAGGCATCTGGAAGCCGCCGCTCGCCCGAGCCCGTCGGGGCTCCTCCCGCGACATAGCCGCTTGCACGGAGTGCTGCGCCCCGGTGCCTCCCGAGCCCGTCGGGGCTCCTCCCGCGACATCGCCGCTTGCACGAAGTGCTGCGCCCCGGTGCCTCCTGAACCCGTCCTCACCTGCGCAGCCATCACGCGCTGTCGCTCGGCAATCAGGCTGCATTTCTTGCACTGGCAATCCCGCCACATGCAGAAGCGCTTGTGGCCCTTGAGCGGCGACGCGTAGCCGTGGTTCCTGCAGCGAGCGCACTTGGGCAACCTCGGGGACTTCTTGCATCCAGAGCCCAGGCCGGACGGCCCCGAGCCCGAGGCGCCTCCACCGACCCCCGCGCCGGAGCCCCCGGCCGCTCCCGCCATCGCCCCCGCAGACTTGCCGTAGCCGCCGGCTTTGCCCTGAGGCGGGGCGCCCAGAGCGTGCGGAACCTCAGTCGGTGTAGAGGGCTTACTGAATGCGTCGTCGTTAGGCATCCGGCTTCGTCTCCTGCGCACGGATTCACCCAACAGGCCTCTTAGCTCCCTAGAAGGAAGGAGTCCAGGAGGCGTGTGCACCGTAGCTGGACCTGCAGTCCAAAAGAAGAGCTCGAGGAGTGGGTGGGGGGTTGTACCTTTTTTTTTTTTTTTTTTTTTTTTTTGGCGCGCTTAGCGCAGGACTTTTGGATACTTTTCAGAACCTTCCGAGGATTGCGTGGGCGGGAGAAGGCCCTACGCGGCGTAGCCACGCCCCCTATCCCCCAACTGCGTCCCCTGCACACTCTGTGTGCAAGCTTGCACCAGCTGCAAGCAACGGCGTTGCTCCAAAATTGTTACAAATCACGGCGGTGTGCACAGCACCAGCGCGAGCTCTCTCCGAGCTCCTGGCTCCAAGAAATTGAATGAGTGGTGGCCATTGCTTGGAGGCGGTGCAGACCACCCTGTGTGGTCGGCGAGCTCCCTTCTCTCACTGCTAACCCCCAGGGAGGCTGGCAGCAATTTTCTCCTCCCCACCCCACCCCCAACCTCCCATTATGGGGGAAGAGACTGAAAGTCTAAGAAAAACCGATTCTACGTTTATGTCAAATAAAGATTCTCAATTCATGGGGTTCAAACGCCCCAAAAGTTAAAGGCCAGGGCTTTCTGCCTCCCACCTGCCTCCTACAGCCCTGTTTATTTGCACCCAGGATTTCTACCACCTGGCTCCAGACAGATAAGTGTCGCATCAACTAATTCAGCTCTAGCCTTCTCGCTGTATGGGTGGACTTTTTCTGCCTTTGAAGCAGCTGCGTCTAGGACTTTGCAGGCATGTGGGTTCTGGGTCATTTAAAATCTGAATTTGGCTATGCAAGGTGGCTCAGGCCTGTCATCTCAGCACCTGTAAGGCTGAAGCAGAAAAACCATCGTGAGCTCAAGGCCAATGTAGGCCACGTAGTGAGTTCTGTCTATTTAGAGTTATTGAGACCCTGTCTCAAAATAGATAGATAGATAGATAGATAGATAGATAGATAGATAGATGGAAACACACACACACTGAATTGGTGTCAAGCAGAGTAGCCCGAATTTGTAATTCCCACACCCTGGCAGAGACTAAAGGATCCCAAGCTTGAGATCAGCCTGGGCTAAGTAAACAGAGCCTGCTCCCAAAATTTTAAAAACAAAAACTTGAATCTGGGAGAGGGATCATGCAGATGGTCAGATTGCTCAAAACTCCTTCCATGCTAAGATCTGCTTTTCTATTGTATGAAAATGTACCTCAAAGAAACAAACAACCCCCCCTCCCCCAGCTCCATCATTCCTGAGCCACCTCTGAGGCTTGCCATCTGCCCTCCTCTGGCCAGTGCCTGTCCTCGGTCTGCACTTGCAGAGCAAACCTGCCCCTAAGATCTGTTCAGTGGTTGTCCACACTCCTGTGTCTCCAAAGCCAGCACTCCACATTAAATCTGAACCTCCAGCCTGGCGTGATGGCTAATATCTGTTATCTCAGTTACTGGGGTTTGAGGTGGGAGGATTGTGAGGTCCAGGCCAGCCCGAGCTACATACAAAATGAAATCCAGTACTGCTCCACCCTTTACTCCCCAAAAGTGTCTCGAGTCTGGGCTGTTTCTTTAGTCTTCCAAGCACACATCGCCCCCCCCCCCCGCGCCCCCAGTGCTCTACAGCGCCTAAGTACTGTTTTCTGTGTGGAAAAACAGAAGTCAAGTGCCTAGGCTTGCCTGTGCACCTCTTGGCACCTGATGCCCTCCAGCTTGAAGCTGTCTGCTGATGCTGTACAGGCCTCTGAGGTAAGCACTTCACCCCTAGGCTTGCAGCTGCATCAGGGGACAGTCATCACAACCCTCCGCTCCTCTTGCATCTTACTGTAGTGTCATCACCAGCCTTCCAACATTAGGACTGTTCTCCCAAAGGGAGCACTGCTAGCCCTCTTGGCTCCTCACAGAAAAAAAAAAAAAACGCTACCCAGTGGCCGTGCCTTTTCAGCAGTTAGGCACGGTCAGGGAACCTACCTCTGAAATCCCCTAATGTGCCTTTCTTATTCTAATTCCCACGCCTTTTCCCTCCATGTGTGAATTCTTTGCATGAGTGTCCACGGTCTGAAAAAATATTTTTTAAAAAAGCTAGCTTTGCAAAAGACTGTGCATAAGATACTGGGGAAAGTCCACTTCGGAAAGGGGTCCTGATGACACAACCATTCACCCACCTTAGAACCTCTTGAATGACAACCACTATGTTAATCCTCCAGGGTGTACTGGTTAAAAGTCTCCCATTGAAATATACACACCAGGCAGGCCTGATAGCACAGGCCTGCAGTCCCAGCTACTCTGAAGGCTGAAGCAGAAAGATTTCAAGTTCAAGGTTAGCCTCAGCTGAAGAATGAATTCAAAGCCAGCCTAGGCAATTTAGTGAGCTCCTGTCTTAAAATAAAAAGACAGCTGGGTGTGGGGGCACCTTGTATCTTCCTTCAATTTGGAGTCAGAGGCAGGCACATCTCTGAGTTCAAGGACTGAGGGTCTACACAGCAAGCTCCCTGTTATCTGGGGCTGAATAATGAGACAGCATTGGGGGAAGAGCTAGAGATAAGTAATTCAGTAGTAGAGTACTTGTCTTGTGACCCTAGGTTCAATCGTCAATACCACAAATTAATTGGTTAGTTAGTTAATTAAGACACGTGCCAACTGCTATGAGCCACTTTTTTTATTATTTCCATTTTAATAAGCTGCAGCTGAATCACTGCCAAGGCCCAGTCCAGCCTTAGGAATTGAAATATATGAGAGAAAACTGCTCTGAAATCCCACATTATGAGTCATTTTTGAGTGACTTAACTCTACATGACTTAGAACTAGGAACCTTCCCATCCTAGGCCTTGAAACCTAGAAGGTTATGGAGAAATTGATAGCAAATGAAGTTTTTATTCATAAACCACAGAGGACATACCATGCAGGAAAGATCCACAGAGGTAGGAGAGGCTGGGTCTGTAACTCAGTAGGAGGGTGCTTGCCTAGCACACATGAGGCCCTGGGGTCAATTCCCAGGATAGAAAATAGGCCTCCAGAACGAACAGTCCTACTTGATCTATTTATCTGGTTTGTGGTCCTGGGGGTGGAACCCAGGGCTATATGTGCCCCGCAAGTGTACTTACTGCCACTGCACTACCTTCTCAGCCCTTTCTTGTATTAAAAAAAAAAAAATTAACAGAGTCTCAGAAGATGCCCAGGCTGAACTTGAACTCTCTCTGTAGCCCAAGAAAGCCTTGAATTTTTGATCCTCCTGTCTCAGCTTTCCCCATAGCTAGGGTTATAGACATGTACAGCAATCCTACAGGTCCAGCTCTTACTGGTATTTTGAAAATCCTGACCCTGTTGTCTCCTTTCTTTTTCCAGAAACCAAAGCCTCAGAGAGATGGCATAGATCTATACATAATAGCATAGAGATACGTCCACGACACACCAACAAGTGAGGGGGGCAGCTTTAAAATGTACCCTTAAAATAGCTAAAACATACCTGAGCTAAAACTTCTTAGTTACGAAATGTAAAATAGAGAATAAAATAATTGATAAATTGGGCTTCAACAAAATTTAAAACTTTTGTACTTCAAAAAGTACCATTTAAAACGTGATAAAATAAACCGGGGACTGAAAGAAAATATTTAGAAATCATGTCTAGTAAATGACTTGTATCCAAAATATGTAAAGAACTATTTTGATTCACTAATTTAAAATGGGGGTTGGGGGTTGAAAATGGCCTTAATGTTAGAACATTCACTTAGCATTCTTGAAGCCCTGAGTTTGATTCTCAGTACCATACACAAACATGTATGAATACAAACATGTGCAAAATAACCCATCTGAAAATAGGCACATGAATTGGACAGACATTTCAACAATAACAAATAAGACTGGCTACATGGATAAGTGGGCAAAATTCCTGAAGACCTGAGTTCTGATCTCTCATACTCACATAAAAGCTGGGTATGGCAAGCCACACCCAAGTACTGGGAATATGGGGGCAGATGGATTGATTTCTGGGTTCACTTTCCAAGCAATCTAGCTGAGAGAGCAGGCTCTAAGTTCAGTGAGAGAGGTTGTCTCAGAAAAGAAGACAGGGACTAACAACAAAACAAAAAATACCTGCGTCAACCTCTGGCCTCCACATACATACACACAGATAAGTTCATACATTTGTGTACACACTCACATGTACTTAGACACCACATCACACACACACACACACACACACACACACACACACAATCTAAATGGCCAATAAGCATATGAAAAGCTGTTTGGTATCATTAAATGTACATCAAAACTACCAGGAAATATCTCATCATACCTACTAGGACAAAGGCTGGAGAGATGGCTCAGTGGTTAAGAGCGCTGGTTGTTCTAGCAGAAGACCTGGGTTTGATTCGTAGCACTCGCACGTTGACTCACAACCACCTGTAATTTCTGTAATTTCAGTTTGAGGGGATCTGATGCCCTCTCCTGACCTGCATAGGCACCAGGCACAAAATTAGTACACATACATATATACAGACAAGGCACTCATATACATAAAATTTTAAAAATTAAAAATAAAAACATAGACAAGAACAGGCTTGGTGACACATATCTGTAAATCCAAGTATGCAGGGCAGCCTGGGGTGTGACCCAGTCTCAAAAAATTTTTTTAAAGGAGAACTACAAAAAAGTAAACCTTAGGCCAGGCATGGTGGCACAAACCTTTAATCCCAGCACTCGGGAGGCAGAGGCAGGTAGAACTCTGTGAGTTCGAGGCCAGCCTGGTCTACAAAGAGAGTCCAGGACAGCCAGGGTTAAACAGAGAAACCCTGTCTCATAACACACACACACACACAAAAACTCTTAAGTAAATAAATAAATAAACCTCAGGCTTCAACACAGCCTGGGGCAGCAGCGCAGACCACAAATATCAATATGACCACCAGGGGCAGCATGGACTATGGAGGTCTTTCAAGGAGGTCCAATCCAGAAAAAGAACCATTCTTCATCTCAGACATCCTGTCGTTGCTCTGAGCCAGGGTGATCGTGCTGCCAAGGACCTTATTGGTGTCCTTGGCCATGTTGCCCCAGAATCCATGTTGATGTCCATGGTCTGTACTGACACCAGAGACCATGCTGAGAGGTCTGTCATCCATACTGTTGTCAGAAACCATGTAGAAATCCATGAGCGTGCTCCTGCCAACTATAAAGGGCAAGGAAGATTCCTCAGCAGTGGTATCGATGACTGCACACTCACAGTTGAGAAAGAGGGACATAGGAGGCTTCTGTGACAACTCCTACCCCCAATACACCCCCAAAAATAACAGCCTCAAAAGGGAGCAATTGAAGATAACTCTTAAAAATTGTGATAAGGATGCTGAAGTGTAATTCTCTACAACTGATGGTTTCCAGCGAGGGTGGGAGTGGGGAAGGACTCAGTTTACTTTATGGGGCTGGCCACTGGGAGTCTGACCATGCTCCAGTGACTGTATGGGCAACTAATTTGTATTACTTCTCTGCCTCCTTTTCCTCCACCTTCTTTTCCTTCTCCTCCTTCTTTTACAAGGGTAGGGAAGGCAGACCTGGAGGGACTGGGATATGTGTGCAATCTGGGTACATTATGTGAAATTCGCAAAATAGTCAATGAAAAATATCATATTGGAAAAAATAAACCACAGGCAGCAACAAATGTAGATAAACTAGGAATGTAAAATAATATAGCCACTTCGGAACTTTTACCATATGACCTAGAATAAAAAGAAAAAAACATGAAAATTCATAGCACTATTATTCATTTGAAGCAATTCAAGTGATCTATAGATAAAATGTGCTATATCTATATAAAATATTAAAATACAATCAAAGGGAATGACATAATGATGAATGATCCAACATGGGTGAACCTTAAGAATGTTACTCTGAGACTGGGGGGATGGCTCAATGGGTAAAGTCCTTCCACCACAAGTGTGAGGAGGGGAGTTAGGGTCTCCAGCACCCATGTAAATGATAAGCAAGCCTGACAGCTGATCTATGCTCTCAACTCCTGAGAGGCAAAGACAAGATTCCTGGAGACAGGTTGGCAAGCTAGACAAGGTGAGCAAGCAAGCTGGGTTGATTTAAGAGACACTGCTTCAATGATCTCTGCAGCACACCCACACATGTGAACACAACTGTACACATGCATCAGGAAAAAAAACCCAACCCACATTATTATGAGTAAAAGAGACCAGATTTTACACATCACTTATTTATAAGAAATGTCCAGATGAGTAATCAATACAGAAAGGAAAGAGACTGGCATTAACTAAGGATTGTGGGAGGAACTGAGAGTGAGTGTAAATGGACATAAAGTATCTTTATGAAGTGATAGAATGGTCTAAAAGGACTTCAGAACTGTGCGAATTTACTAAAGTCAGGGTACGATTACATCGGGTGAATTTTCTAATATGTGTGTATATATGACATTCTACCTGAAGGCAGCAGCTTGAAATTTTGAATTAAAAGAAAGCACTCATGGCCAGGCGTGGTGGCACATGCCTCTAATCCCAGCACTTGGGAGGCAGAGGCAGGCAGATCTCTGTGAGTTCAAGGCCAGCCTGGTCTGCAAAGTGAGTCCAGGACAGCCAGAGATACACAGAGAAACCCTGTCTCTAGGAAAAAAAGAAAGAAACAAAGAAAGCACTCATGACATACACGGTGGTTTAATTTTTCAAAATATAAACAAATATACCAACAGGGTGAAGTAGCTTACTGAATTGTCTGTAAATAACAGAATCATGGACATCAGTCTCCTACTTTGCCATCTGGTTGGTTGGTTTGTTGTAGAATTATTCCAACACAGGGCCACCTGCATGTTGGGTACAGGCTATCACACAGCTGGACCCAAAGACCCTCTGATATTTTTCTTGTTACTTTTTAATATTTATTTTTATGTGTTTGGATGTTTTGCTTGCATGCATGCATGTGCATGATGAGCATACACTGCCCAGGGAGGCCACAAGAAGGCATTGGATCCCCTGGGACTGAAGTTAGTGATGACTGTGAGCCACCATTGTGATGCTAGAAATTGAACATGGATCCTCTGCAACAGCAACCAGTTCTTATAACAGCTAAGCCACCTCTCCAGCCGCTCGTCCTTCTAATGGTTTTTTTAAACAGGAGGCATTAATTTTATTATAAGGAAAATGAGCATCAGTTTACTGGCAAGGCAGCAATTCGTGACCTTAAACAAGCTACTTAGGTGCTTCGTGATTTAATCACCTCATTCGTGGAAGGGAAGAGGTGATAATGCCAACCTCAGGTGGCTGTAAGGAAGATGAAGGTAGCTGACATTTGTGACATATTTAGAAAAATATCGGATACATGGCAACATTCTGTTGTTATTTTCCTAATGGGAATAAAAGAAAGAACACAGACTGTACATACTTACATGGGGAAGAACCTGTGTGAAGGGATATATTTAAAGGCACTGATAGTACATTTACCTACTTTTCACTTTGTCCAAGACGAACTGGTTTGTTCCAGATCATGATGTAACTGATCAACGGAAAATTCTCTGGGGTTGGCTCTGACATACACGTACCAGCTGAGATACGATATGAGTGAAAACACTCGATCGGCTCACCGTGTTAGGTATGCAGCTGATCCCAGTGACTAGAGCACAGATATGTGTGAACCGTGCCCGGTGAGTGAGATGAGCAACAAGACTGAAGGCAGAAGTAGGGCAGGGAGGGCTAAACATTTAATGAGGTCTTTGCATGAGATGGAGGAGCTATCCTGCAGTGTCAGAGGATCTGAGGATTATTAAAGAGAAAACAGGACATTCTAGGTCACAGGAACAATGGATGGAAGTGTGGGTGTTGAGAGAAAGCCCGAGGGTTGGGGGAGAGGGCACAGACATGCCAGCCTGGAACAGAGGAGTCAAGCTGAAGCCCAGCAGGAGATAAGCTTGGACCGATAGCATGGCACCTAGCCTGCCAGTGGGCCTGTTGGCGTCTATCCTCCAGGCAAATAGAGGATGATGGAGGATTTTGTCCTTGAGTCGTTGGAGAGATGAAAGTGGGTTCTGCTAATCACTGTGTGATTTGAACAAACCACTCAGTGTGTTTGGGCCTTCTGGCCTTAAGTGGGGACAATAATATCACCATAAGAATTAGAGATATTTGTAAAATGCTGAGAAATATGCCTGCCACTAGAAAATGTTTGATCACTGTTGTTAATAGGTCATAGTGCAGACTGGAGAAGCAGAAGGAATTTGAAAGTGGATAGCACTGGCAGGGACCCTAAGTATTCAGGAAGACGGCTGTGCCTGGAGTGGCAGAAACAAGTCTGAATCGTCAGCCACTGAATGACCATTCACTTTCTCCATACATTTGAACCCCTGCAGGTATCCACATAGATGGAGGATGGTCGGTCAGTGCAACGGTGTTATTATGGTAAAACACAGACTTTTTTAGTCACGCTGCCTGTGTGAGGAGCTCAACTTTGCCACTTTCCAGCTGCCACTCGCCGCCATCCTTTCCCTCACCTGGAGACGAGAAACAACTCGAGAATTACCGTGAAGATGCAACTGTTGCTGTGTGTGACAGGATGTGCACCAAGGGTATCTACCAGAATATGAGCAGGAGTGTGAGTGGTGTTATTTTGCATCCTGTGTGGGTGATTTGAAGCTCAGAATGGCGAGCTAGGAGGGAGGCTGGAGGATCCGAGTCATTTATTAGTTCTTCCCAAGCAGGTTTTACCAAAAAGATCAAAAACAGGAGGAGCCCAACCATAGGCCTGAAGGTAAATGACAAAGTGTCTAGGCAGCAAAGCCTGCCACAAAGCTCATTATCATCACTACACTGAAGCATCAAGGACCAGTCCTGGGCCCTTAAGAAGGCAGTAGGTTCAGAGATGCATCCCATCCATCATATGCAGCACACTGGCTGGCCAGCAAGGTGAGGGTTTCTAGAGGAGGCAGCAGAGACATAGAAGCAGGGAAGCCCCTGGCACTGGTCAGCAGAGGCCATCCTTATCTCATGAGATGGTTCATAAGCAGTACCTGGGAGCCATCACCCAAATATTAAGTCTATTTTTCTCTAAGAGTACAGTGGTCTTGCCAGGTGTGGTGGCCCATGTCTTTAATCCTAGCACTCAGGAGGGAGAAGCAGGCAGATCTCTGTGTTCAAGGCTAGTCTGTTCTACAAAGTGAGTCCCGGACAGCCAGGGATACACAGAGAAACCTTGTCTGGAAAAACCAAAGAGAGAGAGAGAGAGAGAGAGAGAGAGAGAGAGAGAGAGAGAGAGA
>CAJQZJ010032076.1:3146270-3166995 GCA_907164525.1 Lophiomys imhausi | reverse complement strand
GCGTGTGTGTGCGTGTGCGTGTGTGTGCGAGCGCGCGTGCGCCTGCTTGTTGCATGTGTTAAATGTGCAGCCAAGTGCCTGCCACAGCATGTAGAGGTCAGAGGGCCTCCAATTATCAGTCCTAGCCTTAAGATTGAGATCAGGGTGTCTCTCTGTTGCTGTCTATGGTAAGGTAGCTGGCCTGGGCACTTCCGAGCAGTCTCCTGCCTCTGCTCCCCATCTCACAATACGAGTACCAACATTTCAGATGCATGCCACTGTGCCAGTTATTACATGGGCTCTAGGGATTTGAACTCAGGTCTTCAAGCTTGCACGGCAAACACTACCCACAGAGTCATTTCCACAGTTCTAGTGTCTACTCTTTCGATATGCTCTTATAACTTGACTGTAAGGTCATAAAACTTTAGGTTTTGTTCTATTTTTAGTATAAACTACCCCCTCCTCTTTGAGCTTAGATTTTTGTTTTGTTTTTTTCAAGACACAGTTAATCCCTGGCTGTCTGGCTGTCCTGGAACTTGCTCTGTAGGCCAGGCTGGCGTGAAACTCACAGAGATCCGCCAGCCTTCTCCTCCTGAGTGCTGGGATTTAAGGCATGAGCCACCACATCACCCAGTTCTAGTCCTTCATTTTTTAAATGAGAGAACATAATGTAGTGAAATGGCACACCCAAGATTATTAAATTGGTATTTAGAGTGTTAAAAAAATCCAGTATTATTTCTTTTATTTATAACCAGCAGTGGTGGCTCATGCCTTTAATCCCAGCACTTGGGAGGCAGAGGCAGGTGGATCTCTGTGAGTTTGAGGCCAGCCTGGTCTACAGCACGAGTTCCCAGACAGCCAGGGCTGTTACACAGAGAAACCCTGTGTGAAAGCAAACAAATGAAATTCTTCATATTTAACAAGAGGGTAAGTTTTTAAATCTGTCACCCGGCTATTTTTCCCTAAAATAAAATAACTTGAGTGTGTTTGAGTGGAATCCTGCAAGAATTCATGTTTTGAAGCTTAACTGTCAGTGCTTCTAAATGTGGTCTTTGCAGGTATGGTCAGTTAAGGTAATGTCACAGTGGAACTGGGAAACCGCTAGCCCAATATACCTGTTATTTTTTATAAAATATGACGTGGGACAAACTTGATCACAGACACACACACAGGGAGAATGGATTATGAAGATAAAGAGGAACCAAAATAATAGTTCTTAAAGCCAAGGAAGAACAAAAACCTGCCAGCAAACTCCAGCAGCTTGGAGAGGGGCCCGTTGCTGCCCTCTGAAGGAAGCACCCTGCCAGTTGCTGAGGTGACCCTAGCACATGGGCACACTGTTCCACCTGCTGGGTGGCTAAGGGAAAGCTGAGTCACTTTTTTCCTCTTATGATCCCTCTTGCCACAGAAAATGGTATGCGACTTTGGACACAAAGATATATAAAATAGAACATATCAAACATTTGCTGAGAGTAAATAAGAAAAAAAATATTTAAAGCCGGGCGTGGTGGCTCACGCCTTTAATCCCAGCACTTGGGAGGCAGAGGCAGGCGGATCTCTGTGAGTTCGAGGCCAGCCTGGTCTACAAAGCAAGTCCAGGACAGCCAGGGCTGTTACACAGAGAAACCCTGTCTCGAAAAACCAAAAAAAAAAAAAAAAATTTAAAAACAACACTTCGGTACGTTTTTATTTTTGGTTTGTGAGCCTAGCCTTTAACAGCCGAGCCATCTCTCCAGCCTGGTACATTTTATAGTATGATATGATTTTACCACTTTGTCATTAAAGACAAAAGCAGGGCTGGAGAAACGGTTCAGTGGTTAAGAGAATCCTTCTCTTCCAGAGGACCTGCGTTTAGCTCATAGCCACCCATAACTCCAGCTGTTGGGGATCGGATGTCCCCTGCTGGCCTCTGTGGGCACCTGAACAGGTGGCACACACTTACATGAACACACACATAGATGTGTACATAAAGGCAAATCTCTCTTTAAAACTAAAAATAATAACAAAGCAGATTTACATAGTAATGAGATGCATGTGTTATTTTTACCCAAAGTATTAAATCTTGGGTAGATACTTGAGACGGAAGAATGTAGAGGGTCTTCTGTGGTTTTTTTGAGCTGGTTAATATCTTGCCAATGTTGAGAACACAGAAACATATAAATGTGCAATGCAAACAAACAGAGGTAGTTTTAGGACTGTTTCTGAAATTGTTGGAAATTCGTTACTGCCTTCTAAGCCAAAATTCATTTAACAATTTGTTAATGAAACTCAAACAAGCAACTTTTAAATTATTTTATGTGTATGTATGTCTGTGCCTACGGAGGCCAGAAGAGAGCACTAGATCCCCTGGGGTTGGAGTTACAGACAGTTGTGAGCTACCATGTGAGTGTTAGGAGTTGAACATGGGTCTTTTGGAAGAGCAGGCGGTGCTCCTAACCACTGAGCAATCTCTCCAGCCTCTCAAACAGCAAATTTTAAAATCAAACATCCTTAAGACAGTTCAATACAAAAATGTAGTAATTTGATGGTTACATGCTGAGAGATGCTGGTAGGAAGATTTTAAAAGCTTTGTTTTCCATAATTAAACTGCTATGTTCCCGTCTTAGTTACTTTTGTGTTGCTGTGAAAAGATACCATGACCGAGGCAACTTACAGAAGAGTTTATTGGGAGTTTGCTTACAGTTTCAGAGGGTGAGTCCATGACTGTAGTGGAAGTCTTGATTTCTTTAAAAAACTCAGTTGTGTCACGTGAATGCGTTTTTTGTTTTGGTCCCAAGTATGGGATGTGGAAATGCTTTATCCACTGCTGAAAAGCAGACTCATGGGAGAGTGTGTGATGTTTATCAGCTGGAAACTGCCTCGAACAGGGAGCATGGTTTTGCCTGCTGGAAAACATCCTTGTGTGGACTCCAAGAGGGTATAATTGGAAGCCCAAAAAACAGTGGGAAATCATTTTTGCTTAGCTCTGCTTCTCACTACTTCACTTCCAGATGCTCCTAGCAAGAAACACTCCAGAGAACACTTCAAGCTTGCTGCTGCCATCACTGCTGCTGATCGTGGCCCAGGTCTGACAGAGCAGACTCCCCAAGCCAGAAGGGTGCAGGAGCCACTGGTTCCTGCTGCTGTGTTTGCTGTTTAACTGGACTGCTGGAATCCTGACGACAAAGAGTAGAATCGGCCCAAAGAAATTCCTCTAAAGAGGTCTACACCCCCTGTCCCTCCTAACCTTCTTTCTCCTCTACCTCAGGTCAGTGGGTCGGAAGGGCACAAGAGGCATTAAGAAAACAACAAATAAATTGTAAACCTTCACATGACCATCATGTAGGAAGCATGGCAGCAGGCACGAAGGCTGGCATGGTGCTAGAGCAACAGCTTACGTACTTACACATAACCGTGAGGCAGAGGAAGAGCCAAATGAGAATGGCATGGCCTCTTAAAACCTCAAAGCCCACTCTCAGTGTCACACCTTGTCCAACAAGGCCATACCTCCTAGTCCTACTGAAACATTTCCACCAACTGGGACTAAGTATTCAAATATGAGCCTCTGGAGCTATTCTTAATCAAACCTCCACAGTTCTTTTAAGGGCAGAAATCTTTTTATGTCAGTAACAACACCATGAAGACTGCTCCAGAAGACAATAACCTACACCATCCTCGAGTTCGAGCCCAGGAGTATCAGACAGTGTTCACTAGCATTGTGTGACATGGTGGCATTTTTAGTGCAAGGCATGCATGCTGTCTGTGTTCAGAACCAAGGCTGCAGCCAAGTGTGCAAAACAGGACTGAGAACTTCCAGAAATACCTCAGATTCATTACATACTTGATTTTGAATTACTTTTTTGTTGTTTTACATTTAGAAACCCGTTATGTTATCAAATTCCTCATGACCCTTACCATCCAGCCACCACACACACATGGTCTAGTAGGCTGTGACCTTGTTAGTGGATTATGCCTATGCTTTTGGAAAATATGGGAGAACCTCATGCATTGCACAAATACACGATATGCACAGCAAACCAAATGTTTGCTATGGATCTGAGTGCCGTAAACTGCCAACGTTCAGATTACAAAGTTGTCCTAGTTAGGTGATGAAACACCATGACCAAAAGCAACTTGGACAGAAAGGATCTATTTGGCTTATATATCCAGAGTCTTAGTCCACTGAGGGAAACCAAGCCTCCTATGAACTCAAATAGAATAGTAACTTGAAAGCAGGAGCTGATGCAGAGGCCATGGAGGGATGCTGTTTTCTGAGTTGCTGCTTATGGGTTGCTCAGCCTACTTTCTTGTGGAAAGCAGGGCCATGAGCCTAGGGGTGGCCCCACCCACAATAGGATTGTTCCTCCCCCATCAATCACTGACTAAGAAAATGCCCTACAGTCTTGCTTACAGCCCGACCTCATGGAGGCATTTCACAATTGAGGCTCCCTCCTCTCTGATGACTCTATCTTGTCATAAGTTGACATAAAACTAGCCAGTACCGAAGTTAGCTTATTAAAGCTGATATACCTTCTGAGGCCCTTCAATGTGTATGTAGCCTTATCCAACTGGGGCATGTTCAAGGAAACTTTGCTACACCATGGAATGTCATTGAAGGATCCTGCCTCGGTCTGCATTTGTAGAGGCTGTATCCTTTCATTTCCTAGCTTCTGTGTTGTATAGTGCATTGCAGTCATTTTGAGTTTTGTCACTTTTCTTCCTTGAGCCCTATACCTTTAAGTTTGGGGAAAAGTCACATTCCTGTTCAGTTGTAGATCCTCCAAAGTTGTAGCTTCTTTCACTGTTCCCATATGCCAGGATGCACAGATGTTATGGAAGGAGGTCAGGGGTGGTTGGCAAATGGTACATCCTTATTTCCTTTGGCTTGTTCACATGAGGAGCGAGGACAGCTCAGCTTTGAAAGGACAGTCGGGTTGAATTTGTTAAGCGGGCATAACCAACCTTCTCTCCCAGGAGCACAACAAGGAGGAGGCTTTTTGGGGTTGACTGACTCTTGGTTTCACTCAACAGTGAGAGTACAAAATCTCAGCACAAAAATCAAGGCCAGGCTAACCTTTCAAAGCCTTTGTGCTATTAAAGGCTGTTTACCAGAGTTGGCAGGTGAAATTACAGCCTGGAGATGAAAACGTGGAGGGCAGCAAATGAAAGAATTAGTGCCCTGTTCAAATTAGATTTGCCACTCAGGCAGAGAAACCTTTGGCTGTGGGTGCTGCTCAGGGCACCTTCAGGGGTCTCTGGCCAAGGACAAGATTGAGATGCAGCAAAGTCTTACCATGTTTCATCAAGGGCTCTCACCTCCACCTGTTTCCAAATCGGCCCAAGCTGTAAGAGGCCAGGGAAGCATGGGGTCTGTGGGGCCTTTGTGTTCCAAGTGTCTTCATGGTTCTTGTTTGGTTTTTGTGGTGTGGCTCTGGTCGCCGTCTGGCTTGCTGGAAGACCTGGGGTTTTGGCTTCTGGCCTGCCTTTTTTTTATTTATTTTATTTAAATTGTTTATCTTATTGTTTTACATGTATGGGTGTTTTGCCCACATGTACGTCAGGGCACCAAGCATGTGCTTGATGCCAGGGAATCCAAAAGAAGGGTCTTTACTTCTTTAAATAGGAAGAAAATGAGCAAGGATTACAAATATAAACAAACAAAAAAAAGCTAGGCAACTAAAAACAGCTACCTCACACTGCTTCCAGTGGCCTTTGAACAGAGGAAATAATGGAATTGGTGACTGAGTGCTAGGCCACTCTGCATGACTCATTAAACTGCCATTTTCAGCACTTTGTCTCACACTGTACAAATGATAGAATCCTATTACAATCTATGCTAAGTTTAGGTGCTTTTCTATCTGAAAAGCCTTGTGGTCCCACCACTCAGCCGTGAGCACAGACATCATTTGAAACACGGACAGTCATAATGGAGCTAAATTTGACAAGCCACTCAGGCGTGAGCCAGCAGCGCAGGCCCCTTAGGTTGGGATGCACAATTAATTGCTACTCTTTTATTTATTATCGTCTAATCCCTCATTGGATACAGCTGATTTGCTACTTCCAGGAATGAGACCAGGGCATAGGGTGGGAATGAGTAATTTTTAAATTATGAAGCAATTTCTTTGTTACAAACCCGGGCTCAGATGTAAACCCTAATCATTTCCTTTTCCCAGGACAATGCCCTTTGAACTCAAAAAGACGTTTGTTTTTTTGTTTTTTTCTCCTCCAGCTGGGGTGAGCAAGTCAGACATGTCTAGTCCTTGGAGGTCTCTGGTGTTTTTATTGCCCCCACCAAGGAAGTGGCCTACCTGTCCAGTGACTTCTCATGACCCAAAGTTTTCTTAGAATGTTCCTGATATTAATCAGTAAATCCCAGAGCCATCTCCACTGGGCCACTGACAGGCTTGCTCATCCGTGTGCCTTCCACCCGGGTCTCATCTGAGGATGTAAGGACTCTTTAAGCTGTCTTCAGATTTCAGTGGAACTGGACTGAATGAATCAACAGACTTGGATTTCAGAGCCACCAAGAAACCATGTTTTCCTTCCTGCTTATTCAACAGCTTCCTCCATTGTCCAGGTGTTGCCAAAAAAAAAAAAAAAAAAAAAAAAAAAAAGTAAGCCACTCTTGGGAATCCACCCTTTGTCTTTGTTCCTAGTGAGGCACATTCAGGGTTTGTAGCCAGCAAAATGCTGTCAGTGACTTCATGGGACCGTATCTTGACAAGAGGCTGAGTGTAGGATTGGCAAGGATGGGAAAGGGAGAGCAGCAGCCTGGGGGAGGGGTTCAGGGAGGAGTGACCCAGTCCCATAAGTACTGCTGACCACTCCACTGGAGACATCATCAACACAATGGAGAAAGGACTGCCAGTGTTCAAGCATGCATGTGTCTGAAGATGCCTTTTGATTAAAAAGCAAGGTTCCTAACTATGAAAACACTTAATCTTAGACTGTGAAAATGAAAGCAAAAATTCTAATCCCACTGTTCAGAAATACCTAATACTTTTCTCATGATGACCTTTCATGGTTGCATAAATATCAGATCACTTACCTAACCAGTTACTTTCATTTTTTGTTGATAGGAACGACATAGTTCTGGCTATTAATCCCAGCTACTTACAAGGCTGAGGCAGGAGGATCATAAATTCAAGGCCTGCCTGGGCTGTATAATGACATCAAGGCCAACATGGACAACTTAGGGAGACCTGTTATAAAATAAAAATAAAAACAAAGTTGTAATAAAGGTCTGGAGATATAGTTGTGTAGTAGAAGGTTTACTTAGCATTTTCAAGGCCCCTGGGTTCAGCTCCTCGTACCAGAAATGGAAGGAATAATGGAAGGAAGGAAGGAGGGAGGGAGGGAAGGGAAAAATAACACTAGCTGACATTTACAAAGCTTTCTAGGTCTCCTAAGTACCTAACAGTTAACTCACTGGGTCCTTATGGTAGCCTATAAGGACGCACAGGTGCCTTTCTCATTTTAGTGATTGGAACTACGAAACCTATCCAAAGCCACAGCCAATAAAGACTGGATTTGGGATTTAAACCTGGCAGTTGGCCTCCAGAATCTGAGTTCTCAATTCTTCTGGGTGATTCTGATCATTTCTCAGATTGTACTGTCTAAGATACCATCTCTGGGTCTAGAGTTCATTAATATACTTAAGGCAATGAACTCAGGTGTTCTTTGCTTTTTTTTTTTTTTTTTTTTGATGCTTAAAACAAAGCACTTGAGCCGGGCTTTGGTGGCGCAAGCCTTTAATCCCAGCACTCGGGAGGCAGAGGCAGGCGGATTTCTGTGAGTTCGAGGCCAGCCTGGTCTACAAAGTGAGTCCAGGACAGCCAGCGATACACAGAGAAACCCTGTCTCGAAAAACCAAAAAAAAAAAAAAACAAAGCACTTGTCTGGGGCTAGGACATTTTGTGTCCTACTTCTGAACTAGCATCAGCAGAAGCCATCAGGGAAACAGGCTAGTCCAGCCAGGAGACTGCAATCCTTGATTTACAATAGTGACTTCTAAGAGAACATTTGGGTCAGAGGCACTCTGGTCATCAGTGGCACCAGAGGGTATAGGAGTCCATGACAGCTTCCTCCCAACTCTCTTGTCTTCATGATGTTAGATGGAGAGGCTCCTGGGAGAGGGAAAGGAACCAGACTGCAGTCGGAGCTAGGAATCCTGTAGAGTGTTACTGGTGTTGGAGTTGGGGAGTGCCTGTTCTGTGGCAAGTGTGTGGAGGTCAGAAGACAACCTGAGGTTGTTGAAAGGTTCTGTCCTTCTGCTATGTTGGTCCTACCTACTGAGTTAGGGTTGGTGGCCAGTGCCTCTACCTGCTGAGCAATCTCTGCAGCCTCTTTATTTGCTGTTGGTAGAAAAGCTTCTAATTGTCTTCCTAGGAGAATGTCTTCCTAGGCATGGGCTCTTCCATTGATAAAACACTATGAATGAGATATTTTGGCAAATTCTGACATGGAAATGTTCTTTTAAGCAGAAAAACATTTCAGAGCTGAGCCATCAAATGCCCCATTTCAGAGGGTGTGTAGGCATGATCTCCTCTAAAGAATGTGTTGGTGAGAAATTAGGGCTTTTCATTTTCTGCTCTGTGCATTATTTATATCACTTGAAACTATCTGTGAACATCTATTCCCATAAAAATTAACAGAAAACTGCTATTGCTTGACCATGGAAATGGTATTTGCCTTGTCAAAACTCAGGTTGAAGTTTGGTTATCAACATAAAGGTTTTGAGAGGTGGTGGGGCCTTTAAGAGTGTCTTTAATTGGGTCTTGAGGGCTTCACCCTCGGGGATGTATTTACGGAGCAATGCTTTTCAAGGCCACCTGGTACCTCTCACATTCAGCTCTGTCCCACTCACAGCCCTTCTGCTGACCACGTGGTGAAGCGGCACCTGGCTCTTAACAGCTACAGCTGTCACCTGGAACTTTTCAATCTTGGAAAGCATAAGTCAAGCTTTCTTCTTTCTAATTAACCATCTGTGGATACCACTATAGCCACACAACTCAGACTGTGCTGATTTGAATGAGACGCACCCCCCCCCCCCAAGTCTCAGGCATTTGAATACCTGCTGCCCTGATGGTGACTGTTTGGGAAGGATGAAGAGGCGTGTCCTTGGAGGAGGCGTGTCACTGAGGCCAGCTTAAAGTTTCAAAAGCCTCCCACCATCCCCAGTGTGCTCTCTCCTCTTCTTGTTTGTGGAATGGGATGTGAGCTCTGCAGCGGCTCACATCGCCGTGCCTGCCTGCTTGCTGCCATGCTCCCTGCAAATAAATCCTTCCTTCTATAAGTGACTGTGGTCATAGTGGTTTAACACAACAATTGAAAAGTAACTGATTCATAGACCAAAAAGTAACCAATAGAGATATTACGGAAAGCTAGAATACTCAGAGTATAAAATCCTCAAATATATAAAGACAATCCCTTATTTATATATGGGGGAAATAGAGCCAAAACCAGAACCTCAGAGAATATAGACCACCACCAACTGAACTGGTATTGGGAAAATGGAAACCTATTTCCCCCCTGTATTTTCTGGGTGTTCAGTGTTATCCCTGTGTAACTACTCTACACTGCTGTCATATGTACATGTGGAGGAGATGAACGAGAGGATGAAGTTATATTAAAAGAAAGCAGATTATCCTTCCTGCTGGCCCTGTTCCCTCTTCTGTTGTCATATCTTACCCACTTTGATGGATAGTACCCTCAAACCTCAGTGGACCCTAGATAAGGAGCCTCCATAATCATGTCTGCAATTCAGTGAGAATGCTCAGAAGTTGTTGGGTGCCTATACATGGAAGGAACACTGTGAAGTTCAGACACCCCCCCACACACACACACACAGCCCAGCCACAAGCTCCAGCCCTCACAACCTTTGCTTCTAAAGGAAGTACATGCTCAGGTCTCTGTCTCTGAGCTCAGCTCTAGGAAGGGAGGGCCCAGCAGGAAAACAAGAGAGGTGAACCCTCAGGATACAGGACTGTGATTGTCTCTAGAATTCTAGAACCCGGGTCCTGTTTCACCAGTCACAGTGAGAGGCTTCTCAGTTGACAGTGTCGAGTTGCTTTTCCCAGAGAATCCATGATTGAGGTGTTCATGGTGATGCTATCCTTGATCACCCAACTGAAAGGTCTCCAGTTAGTTTTGCAGAAACACGAATAACGGTAGCAAAACTGTACTCGGTACTTTTATATAACTGGTGTTTTGATCCTATTTCCTGTGATCCAGATGCTGCATTACCTCCACCCCAGCTCATGTTTATCGATCACACTGAAACGTATCAGGCAAAGTCCTGTTATCAAACCGGACTTTGATTTTATTTTGGACTCTCATACTAATACAAATAGCTCTCTTCTCTTCCACTGGAGTCTTGGCTCCCATTCACTATGCCCTCCTTAGTGTACATCCTGAGTGACAGATGAGTCAGTTTCCACAGAAGTAGTTAAAGCTCAGTGTCTCAAGAAGGAAACACCTCCTTCATGCCATTCAAAATTATTTTTATCCTTGTCGACTTTAAGCATAAATTTTCATAATGAATTAAACTCTTTATTGAAATTTGTATCAGCGTAATGAGATCTTTGTGTCTAAGTATCCCATTCTTGAGCAGCTCGGAATGGTTAATAATTCACAGTAGGTGTACTTAGTCCTAGAATAAATCCAAACGTTGCAGAATAAATCCAAACGTTGCAGAATAAATCCAAACGTTGCAGAATAAATCCAAATGTTGCAGAATAAATCCAAACGTTGCTTGTGCCACTTATCAGGTAAACTTCTTGAATAATTAGAAAACAAGCTCATATTAACTGCTCAGAGACCATTTTTTGTGGACCTTACCAAGCCCAACCGGCTGAAATGTTAGTGTGTATGTTTCTCTGCAGTTAATCTATGAGGTAAACAGTACCCTAATAAGTACGTGCAGCCAAGGGAGACTGAACTTCCTGGGCTACAATCATAGCTCATGTTCTAGTACAAGAAGAACTGTTGAAAGACATGGTTATTATTGTCAGCATCACATTTGCAATTATTAAAAGGAATGCTGATGTCCATTGAGTATGCCGAGCAGACCTTAAGAAATACAAAAAAACTAAAAACACTGATAACCGTTAGAGTACAGATACGGGGGCTATCTCTTATTTATTGTCTATAATCCATGCCTTTAAAGTTTTAATGCCCCCCTCTTTTCTATAATATAAAACCCCTTAACACACCTACCTTATAAAAACTTTATGGTTAGCCGGGCAGTGGTGGCGCACCCCGTTTAATCCCAGCACTCGGGAGGCAGAGGCAGGCGGATCTCTGTGAGTTTGAGGCCAGCCTGGTCTACAAAGCGAGTCCAGGACAGCCGGAGTTGCTATACAGAGAAACCCTGTCTCGAAAAACATAAACAAACAAACAAACAAACAAACAAACAAATAAATAAATAAATAAATAAATAAGCTAGTCCCTGGTTGAAATAATTAGCCATTCTAACTTGCTAACCTTGCAATAACAATTTGGACTCTTTTTTTTGTTTGTTTTTGAGACAGGGTTTCTCTGTGTATCCATGGCTGTCCTGGAACGTACTCTTTAGACCAGGCTGGCCTTGAAATCACAGAGATCCACCTGCCTCTGTCTCCCAAGTGCTGGGAGGCACTTGGTGGATTAAACCACCAAACCTAGCCATTACAGACAATTTCAAACTGTCATGTGTGTGTGCTGGGATTTGAACCTGGGTCCTTTGGAAGAACTGCCAGTGCTCTTAAATGCTGAGCCATCTCAGGGAGTTTCAGAAAAATGTTCAAGAAAAAGGAAATAGATCATATTTATGATGTATTTAACGGGAGAAATGTGAGGTAAATTTCTACTATAGCAGAAAGAAAGAAAGAGAGAAAGAGAGGGAGGGAGGGAGGGAGGGAAGAAGGAAGGAAGGAAGGAAGGAAATAATCAATCTTTAAGTCTTTCTTTAAAGAGAATGCATAATGCCTGGGATTGGAACACTGAGCTCCTCCAAGGCTTTAACTGTGTGAACTTCATTTCTCTGTTCATTCTGGGATTATATCCCAGACCACACATGAAGATTACAGGGTGAGCTTGTAAATAACACCACCGACCCAGCCCCACAAATGGAGGGTGGGCGTGGGCCTGGAACTGCTTCCCAGGAGTTCGAAATGTTTGCAGGAGATTGAAAAGACTGAGTCAGCCTGAGCTGGAAGGTGGGGGAGTGTCCCATATCCTCTCGGTGAGCTGGAAGTGGTTAGTATTACAGTAGCTCTTCACACAGCTCTTGGAGAAGCTTTAAGGACCACTGGACCAAGTCGTCCCCCCACCGGTTTTGAAAAGTGGTTGTTCTTTCCTCATAATAACCACTTGCCTTAGGGATTTCCCTGGCATTTGGGTGTAAAGTGTATGCATTTTTAAAGCTGTCCAAATGCCTATTTGTGCAGTAGACCATAGCTCCTCTTCATAGGCTCCCATGCTTTATCAAGTAAATGATACACATCTAAAAACCTATCTGGAGAGACATTTACCTGAGGGACTGTTATTATGCGTGCATGTGTGCGTGTGTGTGTGTGTGTGTGTGTGTGTGTGTGTGTGTACACATGTGCCCTAGAATCCTGTGGCTCACAGGCTAAGTACAATCTTCTAACCTTTTTAAACAGACACATCTTACACACTGCAAAGCGTGACATGAACTTCAGCAGATGCTTCACCCAAAGGAACAAGTTTTAAGGACCAACGAGATAGCTCAGTGAACAAGGGTGTTTACTGCCAAGCCTGCCAGCCTAACTAAGTCCATCCCTGAAAGGAGAGGACCGATCCCCTCAAGCTGTCCTCTGAACTCTACAAGCATGCTGTGGCACACATACATGCACACACACACACACACACACACACTCATGCATGTACACATACACTAAATAAATATATCTAAAAAAAAAGGAAAAGGGGATCAAATCTTACAATACTGAGTATAAAGCAGGAACATGGCACTGATTTTCCCCCTCTTTAATGTTGGGGCTTGAGCCCAGGGCTCTGTCTTTACTAGCAAGACACCTCACTGCTAGCTAAACCCCTACCCCTGTGTTTCCCTTCGGCTGGTTGTCTTAGTTATTGTTCTATGGCTGTGAAAAGACACCGCGACCAAGGTAACTCTTAAAAAAGAAAGCGTTTAACTGGGAGCTTGCTTACAGTTCAGAGGCTTAGTCCACAATCATCATGGCAGACAGCATGGGGGCCGGCAGGGACAGGGCTGAGCACTCCATTCCTAACCCACAAGCAGAGAGAGAAATCCACACAGAGCCTATTGTGAGCATTTTGAAACCTCCAAGCCCACCCCCCAGTGTAACAGAATATTTTTATATATAAACATATTTATTAGTACTTAAGAAACACTATAAAACATCTAAATCTTACAACCTAAAACCTCTAATTTAAAATCTATAATCTATCTAAGAGCACCCTAATACTTAAGAACACTCTAATACTTATCAAAAAACACTTAACTAACACTATTTTAACTTTCTTAAAAGGATATTAATATTCTTAGCGTATGTCCGTGCAGGGTGACTTGGTTTACGGCAGTCCCATCAGGTGGTCTCTTTCAAAGTAAGTCCGTTGGGCCTTACTTTGCCAGTTCGCAAGGGCAATTTACTTCAACCACTAAATTGTGGCCGGTTTATAAAGTCAGTCTGTTCCAACTGCCAAACTGAGGCCGGCTTTTTTCCCCATGGGCCTCACGGCCTAAAGCTATTCCGAGTAGCTTCTGAACTCTGCCTGCTTTGTCACCAGCCTTATGAACACTAACTATGACATGTCTTGCTGTGCACTTCTCCAGTGTGACTTCTCAGTCAGTGTGGGCTAAGAAATGGCTCCATGGTTAAGAGCTCTTACTGCTTTTGCAGAGGACCCGGGTCTGGTTTCCAGCACCGTGGCAACTGAACCACCTCTAACTCCAGTTTCATAAGCTGTGGTGCACACTGCATGCACACAGACCACAGGCAAACATGCAGGCAAAACATCCATTGACATGAAAGAAAAAATAATCTCCAAAACAAAAACTGGCCAAACAAAGCAGCCACATACAGCTGATCTATGTAAACTAAGTCTCAGAGTTAGACACCTTACTATACTTTGGGTTGGCCCATCTGCTTGCCTGCCTTTTCTTTTAAGAACTTTTTGCCTTTGTTTGGTTTTTCAATGACCTTGCATTAATTTGACTCAGGTGATGTAAACACACCTGGTAAAGGGGGCAGTCTCCGAATGATGAGAATATACTTTTTCATACTTGTATTATATAATTATGCAACTCACCAATTTTGACACTAAATTAAAGACAGGTTTTTTTTTATTATTATCTGTATGTACAAATTCAGCAGCATAAATTTCATCCAGTTTGGTTGTGAGTTCCTTGGGCTTTGCCTTTTCCAGTTTAGAAATGTAAGCCATAGATCTTGGACCCAGGGCATTGCTTCCACAGAGACAGGGAGATCTCTTCGTATTTGTTGTACTCAGTCCCAAGAGCTTCCCTCAGCTTATAGCTCCTCTGTCTCCTGAGTTAACCTGTGCAGGGGCTGGAGAAACAGATCAGCAGGTAAGAGAACTGACTGCTTGTCTGGAGGACCTGGGTTCAATATCCAGCACCCACAAAGGGGCTCACAACCGTCTCTAACTCCCGTTCTGGAGACCCAATGCCCTCTTCTGGCCTCCTCAGGTACTGACCATGTACATGATGCAGAAATATAATGCAAGAAAGGACTCATATGCACATAAAATTTTCTTTAAAATTAATAAATTTAGCTTAACCTGCATAGAGACAATAGTGGCACATGTCATCCTGTTGGCCAGTTTTTCCAGAATGATTTTCCCTTGGTGCTGTGCAGGCAGCCCTATCACATACAGATAGGCAGAAAGACTACAGCCCCATGGGACTCAAGTCATGAGCTGAGCATTATCATCCCCCACCAAAGTGGTGACAATGTAGACCCTTGCTAACAGGACCAGTGGTCTCCTGTGGGGAACACTCCCTTTGCCAGCAGCTTTCTTTGTAGTCCGGGCCAGCAGCCTCTCCTCCCGCTCTGCTCTCTCTGGCCTGTACCTATGTGCAGACTTAAGCAACCAGATGACTGTGTGGCAGTTTCAGGCCCAGGTGAAGTGGTTAATCTCAAGAGGCAATTTGAGCTGCCCCAGCTGAAGGCACAGGGGCCATTTGAAGACGCAATCGAGGTCCCCTCAGGGATGGATGTCCCATACAATACCAGTGTTCTTAGACCTTTGCTCAAACAAAATTTGAGAAAAACTTGAAGACCTTTGGCCTCTTGGTTCTTTGTGATGGGAAGGTTATGGCCACCTTCTTCCTCTTGGTCATCTTTTCTTTGGGATCTTGTGCAGCTGAAGGAAAGCTATTTATCTGTTGATACAAGGCGTCACTACAAACATAGTCTAAGGCAATGCAACACTTATTTATGATCCAGTTTTCCCCGGTCTGGGCACAACTGAGCTACTGAACCTGAAAGGCTGCATTTCTGACACTCACTGGGCCTGCGGTCTCATCCAGGCTCCCCTGGGATGGAGTCATTTCCTTGTACACAAGTTGTTAGCATCAGTGAGTGTCCCATGGGTGGTCACAGTGAAGACTTGGGTTCCTGGCTGACTGTTGGGCAGAGGCCCACACTCAGTTTCTTGCTATGTGACTCTTCCCAGCTTGAACTCCAGTTTCCTCAAAGCCTCCAAGCAGGGGAGTCTCCTCAGAGTGCAAGCATTTCAGTTAGATGTAACATGATCACAAAAGTTGCATCCTATTGTCATAGTCTGATGGCAGACGCACATCTTAAGGCCTAATGGGGTAAAGACATCACATCCGGAGTGGCGATACCTAGAGTCCTGGTAATGGGATTGGCCATGCAGTCTGCAACACTGATGTTTTGAAAATTTACAGTACCCATAGAGCTTCTCTAACAAGGTATTGTTAAAAAATATTGTTATTGTTTTAGTTTTAAAAAGAGGGGGGCAGGCCAAGTGATGGTGGCACACGCTTTTAATCCCAGCACTCGGGAGGCAGAGGCAGGCAGATCTCTGAGTTTGAGGACAGCCTGGTCTACAGAGTGAATTCCAGGACAGCCAGGGCTACACAGAGAAACTCTGTCTCAGAAAATAAACAAACAAACAGACAACCAGGGCACACTTGTGCATTCCTATAATCCCAGCACTTGGAAGGTGGATGCAAGATAAAGAGTTCAAGTCCACTTCGCTTACAAAGCTGGTTCAAGACCAGCCTGAGTTTGGTGGGACACTGTCCCAAAGCAAAAGCAAAACAAACCAACATAACACAACACTTTAAAGCCAATGGGAGACAGTATTTACAAATGACCCTACATTGGGTTAATTTCTCTGCTAGAATAATTTATGAAGTATGATGGCATGTGTCTGTGGCCCCTAGTACCCTAGCCCCTAGAAATGAGGCAAGATTTCTGAGCAAAAAGAATTAAGACCAATTAGGCAACATAGTGAGATCCTGTCTCAAAAAGAAAGAAGGAAGGAAGGAAAGGAGGGAAAAAAGATAAAAATAATTTTCTGTCTAGTATTCTTCCAGAAGGTAATAAACTGTGTTTCATAAGGTGTGCAAACTGCATTGAGACAGCCCCAGGCCCAATGATGTCATTCAGTGGCTGAGCACGTGCTGAGCATTCTTTGGGTCCTGTGTTCAAATTCTGACTCCCAAACTGTACACACACATTTTTGTTTTTAAAAATAAAACCAAACAAACCCTTATGCTTACCTCAGATGGGTAGAGAGGGGTCATCAATACTAAAGAACAGATTAAAATACTCTTCTCACCTGTGGGGTCTTGTGTAGATGCCTCCCACCCAGACCATCAGGTCTGACTGTGATCGTCTTTGGTAGCATTTCCTGAGGTTGCTGCTGCTCAGGCTGTGGTGCTGAAGTGGAAGGAGACCTCAGCGATGATGTGGAGAATGTGAGTTCAACTTAGAGCCAATCATTCCTGTAATAACCATCAGGGGATCTAACTTCTCCAGAATTTGGTTTCCTCGTGGAAATAAAAATGAGACTTTGGAAGCTAGGAAAATGGCCAGGCAAATAGGGAGAACTTACTGTTCTTGCAGAGAACCAAGTTTAGTTCCCAGCACCTATTGTAGTGTCTCACAACTGCCTGTAACTCCAACTCCAGATGATCCAGTGCCTGTGAACTGTGCAGGCACCTGAACGCATGTGTACACACACACACACACACACACACACACACAAACACACACACACACACACACACACACACAATTTAAAATAAATCCTTAAAAACGAGACTTGCATCAGTTGATTCTTTGGGTTTTGTATGTTTATTTTATTTTTGTTTTTGCTTTGCTTTGGTTTTTTGTTTTGTTTTGAGACAGGGTTTCTCTGTGTAGCCCTGGCAGTCCTCAAACTCTATGTAGGACAGGCTGCCCTTTGAACTTAGAGATCCACCTGCCTCTGCCTCCCAGGTGCTGGGATTAAAGAGATGCACTTTCATGTTACCTACATCAGTTGATTCTTTAGAGGCAGGTGGATGACGGAATCGTCCTACACCACTGAGCGTTGCAGAAGTTCAAAGCCCACGGTCTCAAGGTCTTCTGGGACCTCACTTTGGATTTCAGGTGGATTCCTCCACCCATAAGGTACCCTGTTGCCGTGGCACCTTAGTTCAGGGCCATGTGTGGTATAACAAATGCCCCCCCAGAGCATCAATCCCATTCTGGAAGACCAAGTACTTTCAGATATCCAGACCAAGTCTGGCCCAAATCTAGCTGGGCCACTTTCTTAATTTTTTTTTTTTTTTGTGAATTTGGAGCTGGGAGTATAAGAGCAACTCAAAACCAGCCCAACCTGGGCAGCCACCATGTGCTTCTCACCTTCCTGGGTTCTTCAGAGGTGTAGATTTGGCATAGGTCTTGACAGTGGGAGGAAGTTTAACTGGCAGCCTGCATCTTCCTACCACCTCTGTTCTGCTAGCCATCCCTCTATTTCCACTGTCCCAAGTGCTCATTGATTTATGATTTTCAGGTGCTTTATGATATTTAATATTTACAATGCAACCATCGGCTTTCCTTCTGTGTGTGCGTGTAGGTGTGTTCAGGTGGGCATGGGTGCGTATGTGTGCGGAAGCCAGGGGACAACCTGGGTTTTTCTTCAGGCTTTATCCTCTTGTTTTGTGAGATAAGGTTGCCTATTGGCCTGGGACTCGCCAATAAGCGAGGCTGGATGGCCAGTGAACCTCAATGATTATCCTGTCTCTACGCCACAGTGTTAGGGTTACATCTGTGTGCCACCGTACCTGGCTTTTAAAATGTGAGCTCTGGGCTCAAACAGGTCCTCAGGTTTGCAAAGCAAGCACTTTACTGACTGAGCTCTCTCCTCCGTCCCCATTTGGTTTTCTGCAAGGACAGTGGTCACAGCCTATAGGCAGTCATTCTTACGATCCATGTTCAACAGGTGTATAGGCAAAAGCTTTGAATCGCGTCCTTGCTGCAAGTCTCAGGTGGCAAACATGGCAAATGTGGCCATTCTGTCCAGTCCAAGAGCTCATTTTTTCTTCCTGTAGCGTGGTGGCACTTGTTCTCCATGGCATTCCTGGGTTGGCTGAATGATGAGGTGGTAGCCATGAGAGACAGAGGAAGGGGAAGAGAGTTTTCCAAGCTTGGACGTGTAATACGGAGGAGCCTGCAGTACCCTATGTGGACACTAGGTGGCACAGGACCACTGGGCTCCACAGGCCCAGATCTGCCTGGTCTGGCTGGCTGGCTTGTGGGTCTTGCTTCCTGTCAGAGGTACAATAGCAAAAGGCTGTTGGGTCCTGCTGTAAATCTTGTAACTCTGATGGGAAGAAAAGGCTAGATGTAGCCATTAGGTACTTACCTGAGTTTTAAAGGCTTCTTGCTTGACTCTTGCTTGTTACTTTTACATAGTTGTCCCCAAATACGCGACAGCAACTACTTGAGGAAGGATTCATTTTGGCTCATGGTTTGAGGGCACCGTCCACCATGGCAGGGAACGGTGGCAACATTCCTGGTGTTCGTGGTGTTAGAAGTGGGTGGGTGGTACTCCTTACATCTTGGTGGACCCGGAAGCACGGTGCTTGGCCGAGTAATCAGCTAACCCGTAAGGTCGCCCTCTAGTGGCCAGCTTCTTCCTGAGGCTTCACTCGTAAAACAGCGCCACCCTGGGGACCAAGCGTCCGAACACATCAGCCTGTAGGAGAGTTTCACATTCAAACCATAACGTTACTCTGGGGCACAAAAGAGGAATTACAGGCTGAAAGCACGCATAGGAAGGAGAAAAAAAAGTCATGATACATCTTCAATACTGCAAAAGGCAAAAATTCCATTTAAATCCCTCTTTTAAAAAAAAGCTTAAAATTAAACCCTTGTGATAGTTAACTTATAAACATTTAGTGATGTTATTTAATTCACACCTTTTTTTTTTTAAAGAAACGTTTAAGAGCTGCTTAAGTTCTCTTTTCTTTAGTTTTCCTGGAAGGAAAATGCTATTATTCTGATTGTAGAAAGAGAGGTACATAATCTCATTTTATAGGAGAGAAATGGAATTCTATAGTGTTTTGTTTTGGCACGATAGTATCTGAGAATGTTGGAGCTAAGACTGTAAATCATGTTGAGTGGTGACAATTATTGGCAGAAACAGACTCATCTCATGAGTTTGCCTGCAGGGTGAATGAAGCGAAGGCAGGAGCTTGGTCTACTTTGTTCCGGAAATCCCTCTGGTAACCATCATTTCAAGACAAATTAGGTACATCCAGTGGCCTAGAAAGGACTCTGCCCTTTCCAGAGTGGTCTGGCAAATGCTTTTAAAAAAACAAAAACAATAGGTCCCTACATTTAACTACTGTGTGGAATCGGAAGCACTCTTCTTTGAATGACACGAAGGTGATTATTTAAGCTTCCTGCTGCAAGGAAATACTAGCAGTGTTAGGATTTTGGTATAATGAGAAGTGAGAATAGGAGCCATTAGCCACAGGAGACGCCTCTGTACTAAAGCCACGCCTTCCTATCCTATGGCTTGGGATCTTCCATGTAGGGCAGTATTGTGATTATTTAGTCCCTGATGGAACCGAGTTCAACCTCTAAATAGGTACACATACACATATACATATACTAGGTTCAATCCTGATCAGTCCTGGTAGTCTACCAGCACCGTGACTGCCACACCGTTGCTGTGACCAGACCCTTGTTGAGGGCTGTGACATAGTACTTTGCAAAGGAGACTAGTACCCAGTGTTCAAAATGAGAGAACCCGGGGCCCTTGGATCTCTACAGAACACACCGGAAAGGAGTAAACAACAGATGGAGTAAGGCCACAGCTGAGGGTCAGAACCTCCTGTGACAACTGGTTTGACGCAGTGGGAAGGTGGGAGGAGCAAGATGAGACTTAGATCTAACTTCAGAGGAAACTTCTAGGGCCGAGTTGAGCGGAAGCTTGGTAGCTTTAAGAGGGAATGATGTGACCACATTCAAGAGGCCAAAGAGATATCAATGTGGAGACCCTCCAGGCAGCCCAGGAGAGAAACTGCAGTGCTCTGAACTGAGGAAGCAGCAGTGCGAGAAAGCAGGAGAAATTGGTGGATGTCTACGGGTGGCGAGACTCCTCTGCTGAGGGGCCCCGCTCAGGCAGCTGGTGACACAAAGGGCACAACAGCGGCCTATTGGGAGGCACCTATTGGCGGCTGTCTGGGCCGTGGCAGGCCTATTGGGAGGCACCTATTGGCGGCTGTCTGGGC
>CAJQZJ010032076.1:3091442-3146260 GCA_907164525.1 Lophiomys imhausi | reverse complement strand
GGCCGTGGCAGGCCTATTGGGAGGCACCTATTGGCGGCTGTCTGGGCGGTGGCAGGTTAAGAGAGCAGAGCGGCTTCAGAGAAAGGGAGGCTGAGATACACAGGAACATTCTAGATTGCGCCTGAGAGCGGTGAGATGGCAGAGTTGTGTGTCGACAAGAGCCCGGGTCTGTCTGGTGAGGCCCAGCTTGTGCTGCCCGCCAGAGATATCAGTCCTCGGAGGACAGCTTTCTTCTCTGCACCCCACAGATAGCCCAGAGCAGCGTTTCTCAACCTGTGGGGGTTGAGACCCTTTGGGGGTCGCCTAAGACTATTGGAAAACACAGATATTTACATTTCATGACGGTAGCAAAATTACAGTTATTAAGTAGCAACAAAAATAATTTTATGGTTGAGAGTCACCCCAACATGGGGAACTTTATTAAAGGATCCCAGCATTATGTAGGTTGAGAACCACTGGCCTAGAGGTTCCTCAGAAGGGCCTACTTGCTGGCCAGTGAGCTGAGTTCCTTTGCTTGTCCCATCCCATCATAGCAACCTGCTGAGCTTTTTCAGCATTGCAGTGGATGGCCTATGGGGGTGGGAGAGCCCAGCTATTATTTCTGTTTATAGGGCACCTGAGAATGATGCTTGCTTTTGTTTGAGCACGTCTGTACTCTTAGGGGGATGCACTGAGGGAAAGGAGAGAAAAGCACTCCAAACTGAAGGAAAAAAAATGAGCTTCCCCTAAGCAGAACTATCAGCATTTCCATGGTACTTGTGCAGGTTACAGAATGCCTCCAGAAGCACAGGCTGCTGTGACAGGCTCAAAGAAGGCACCTACAGATTCTCTTCATCTTTCCTTCTAGAAGTTCCTTCATGGTCAACAAGTCACATGACCGGAACATAAGAAGGATAGGGTTGTTGGCTGTGTGTGTGAACGTATGGGATCTGTACAGTACAGGCAGGGTGCTGTAGCTGGGAACTATGGCTGCCTTCCTCTGTGAACGGATTCTTTCTGGTCCTAACTTGCCCAAGGCAGAGTGTGAGGCTCTTGGGTCTTGGGATACTCAACTGTGAAGAACTCTGGGCAAGAAGAATGTGGTAGTTAGGTTAGTGTGTCAGCTTGGGTAAGAATGCCCATCTAGCTGCTGAAATATGATCTCTGGTGTGTCTGTGAGGAGGTTTCTGTAAGAGACAGGGAGAAAAGACGTATATCATTCAATCTATATTTTGGCTCCAATAGAACAAAGACTTGGAAGAGCAAGCTCCTACCTCTGTCAGGGTCTCCATCTCTCTGTCGCAATCAGACAGTAGCTCCATGGGCCACAGACTTTTGGGTTTGGACTAGAACCGCATCACTGGCTTTTCTGGGCCTCCAACCTAAATAAAGATGGCAGATTGTGGGGTTTGTTGGCTTCAAGAATCTCACAGGTCAACCCCTCAACCACCACTTTCTCTGTATCTGTGTGTCTACTGTTCTATTTCTCGGGTGGGCTGCGACAGAATCATAAGGGTCTCACAGGGCTATGTGCGCAACTGAGCATGGGAGGGGCATTCACCAGAGAATGGCTCAGGAACAGTAGATGCCAGTCAGTGGCAGGAAAAACAGTATTCCAGCCCTGTCTGTTGCCCATTACCACCCGCTCTCTACCCAACTTTGTGCTGTGTATCACCCTATTTCTTTCTCACTCTCTCTTTCTTACTTTTGTTTTTTCGAGATAAAGTTTCTCTGTGTAATAGCCCTGACTGTCCTAGACTCACTTTGTAGACCAGGCTGGCTTAAAATCACAGAGATCTGCCTGCCTCTGCCTCCTGAGTGCTGGGATTGAAGGCATATGCCACCACACCCAACCCTCCCTCCCTCCCTCCCCCCTCTCACTCTCTCTCTCTCTCTCTCTTTATTTTCTTTCTTCCTGTTTGTTTTGTTAGGGTCTCCCTATGTAGCCTGACTGATCTGGAACTCACTAAGTAGACCAAGCTATCCTCCAGCTTCTGGTGATTTTCCTGGCCCTGCCTCCCATGTGCAGGGGTTATAGGAGTGTGACACCACCACACACCTATAATCTAACCTTGATTTCTATGGCACCATACTTCTGAGGCGGAAGACCTTGGTTAACCCTGGCAGACAAGAAAGGGTAAAGAGAAAATCTTAGAGCAAGTAGGCACGTGAGTTAGCCAGGCATTTGAGCCTGGCAGTCAGACACTTTTCCAAAGGAAACAAGAGCAGCAAGCAAGCTGGGAGCTTGGGAAGGGCACCTTGAGGGACTCATTGGAGCTACAGCCTGAGGCACAGAGGCAGGTAAACAAGTTCTGTTTACCTGATCAACTGATGTCCTTAGATTTGGTCTCTGAAATCACAACCTAGAGAACTAGACAGGCACACAGCAAGGACACAGAGTCCCTGAGAACACACACTTTCCAATAACATCTTTCTTGCCAGAGCTGGGAAATTAACTGCCTTGTTTGTTCTCCTGGAGATATCAAGCCCTACTCCCCGCCCCCACAGGGTGGGAGTGATAACCTCATTGTTTGCTTGCTTAAGTATAATATGCTTAAAGAAAGCAGTTTGAGATGCTTTGGATTTCATTCTAGATGTTTCTGTCTCCATAGTTAACAAGTCTCCTGACCTAACTATAACTAGGGCAGTTCTTGAAACTAATATCACACTACTGGGCTTTGCACATTGCTGTCTGGGCCCTAGCTTTTAGTCATTGCAGTAGGCTGAAGGTGAGACTCAAAGGCGAATGGAATCCTGGGCAATTGTTCTATGAGAGCCAGGGCATCCCCAGAATCAGACCTGGTGTCTCCAATTAGGTAGGGTCTAGAATGTATCAGGGAAGTCTTATGAGGTTAGAGGATTTCATTGTCCAGTAGTCCTTCAGTCTTCAGAGTAAGAGCAGGCAGGCTGTTTCCCAAGCCCGTGTGGTCATAGGACCAAGATGTTTGTGGAAGTCAGATATAACTCAAAAGCTTGTAGTCTTTTCCTGGCCATGGGGTGGGGGAAGATAAAAAGAAACCAGAGCTGATACTTCCTGTCTGGAGTCATACCCAAAGGGGATAATAATGGCACACAGCTGCCTCCTAGGTTTACAGTGAGGAGAAGTGGGCTGGCGTGTATAACACACACATACATAGGGTCTGTGTATAGCTGAATGTTAAGAAGATCTTGTCACTTTCACCACTGAAATGAGCAGGGTGTGAAGTAAATGCTACCAAGGAAAGATCACTCTCAGTAGCTTCTAGAGGTGACAGAAATTCTTGACCAAGGAGGCGGGAGGCCTAGCCTTTCTGACCAGGCTTCCCATTTGGAAGTATCTCTGTGTCAGCTGGAGGTTCAATCCTTTCATTTAAAATATGGTGGTGATGATGATGATGATAACAGCCCATGTGTCTACCTGCAGATGGCTCTATAAGCCGGACACCTGGGATTACAACCTATGTGCTCATCTCAGGTGGTTCTATGAGCAAGATGGGGGGCACATACATGCAATGGATTTGTTGGGTAGTTTACAATATGAGCCTTCAAAACATGCCAAGTGAAATAAACCAGAGGTCAGTTTTGCTTAATATTGGCAGTTTATTTTTTTGGGGGGGCTGGTGATGAGAAAGTTCTGGAAACAGAGATGATGGTTACAGGACATTGTGAATGTACATAATACCATGGAATTAACATTTTAAATGGTTAAAATGGCAAACCTTGTGCTATGTTTATTTTACCACTGTAAAATGAAGAACCAAACAGGGATGGAGATACAACTCATTGATGGATCATTTGCCCCTCAGCAGTGAGGGTCTGGGTTCAGTCCCCAGCACTTCAACAACAGGGGAAAAGCAAGTAGTTAAAACAGAGAGAAACAAGGTTGCAAATATGAGTTTCCAAGGAAAGCCATGAGGCAGTGACACTACCCCACAAATCCTACCCAGCTCTGGCCTGCCAGGAAGCAAACACCGGTGTCCTCCGCCTGTGCCTCACGCCCGTCATCTCCTTCCTGACATGACTCAGGCTCAGGACAAACTCCCCAGCCCCATGTCCTGTTCCCATGGCACTTGTGACTGTCCTTGGAAACCCTTGCTGCTTTTGTCTCAGGTACCTGCTGCACTCCAACTTGGTCTTTCTTTCCTTCTGTGTGGCTGATTGGTGGTCCCTTTAGTCCCTCAGTGGCTAGGGACTGTACCTCCTCTTGCTTTGGTGCCTCTCCTCACCCACAAATCTGTGACCAAAAGACGTCCAGATGGGCCATTTTTAGATGAGTCCATCCTTTGTTCCCTGCCGTGAGCATCTGGGATGGTTGTGTTCGCTATATGGCTTTGCAAACATTTTAAGCGTTTATTCTATTCACCATGACAATTTACATAACTTTGTGACCCACAACACATATACAGGTAAATCTTCATGAGGAGATACTATTACTCTATTCAGTGCAACCTAGGACTGCTAATGTTTTCTGTTTTTATAAACTCTACATCCTGTTTGAGAAACTCATTAGTATGGCTAGAGCGTGGGTGTGTCCACAGTTGGCCACTAAGGGGAGCTGATGGGCCAGGACTCATTGAGGAACAAATTAGTCTGATAGGGTTTTGAAGTATGGCAGTCTCACGTAGTAACTGGCTGGGACCTTAGGACACTTAGCTTCTCAGGTCCCTTGACAAGCTCTCTTATAAAGGGGCCATGGGTGTTGACTTAGTTTATCTATGGAACAATTGTCTACTTAGCTGATTTAACTAGATAAACATTTTCTTGGCTTAATGTCTCCTGGGAGTTGTTTTAATTTAATATCTTGTTTTATGGTAGTTGTTGACTCAGTACTTGTATCTCTTTTTCCCAGAGAAAGGAAAGGGTGGAATTTGTGTCTCCTCCTCCCTGCCACCCCCCCCCACCCCCATCTTGCTCATAAAACTACCCTTTGGAAGTGTGGTCAGTTACCTTGATCCTCATGCAGACTCACCTCAATGGGGAGGACCCACACTACGCTCTGTGCCAGGCACCCTCTTTTCAGCTCAGCAAATGAGGCTGCCTCTATTCGCTGTTTTGATTCTTTTGGGGGGAAGGGGCATTAGTAATACTTATTTTTTAAAAAGTTTTGAGCTTATAATGACATTATTCCCACCAAACACTCTTATGTATGCCCCATACTCTCTTTCAAATTCATAGCCTCTTTTTCTTTAATTATTATTGATGGTGTGTGTTACAAATTAAATATAAATACAGCCTATTTGATCCATACAATGTTTCTCATATATATGTGTTTTGGGGCTGACCATTTGGCATCGGATACCAATTGATGTGCTTTTCCCTGGGGGAGAGCACCAATTGTTCCATCTTTAGCATTTTTTTAGCTGCCTGTGGTTCTTGTCTAGGACTGGGGCCTCGTGGGATTTCCCTTTTCTTGTTAATATATCTTTTGGTGTCATCCGTGTTCAGGTCATGCTTAGGCAGCCATGTTGGTGAGACTCCATGTGTGTAGCTTCTCTGACATTTCTAGCAGTAACAATCTCACAGCAAACTTCTTGATCATCTGGCACTTACAGTCTTTCTGGACCCTCCTCTGTGATGATCCCTGAGCCTGAGATACAGGAGTCATATTGTATCAGTTGGGAATGGGCTTCACAACTCTGCATTTTGATAGGTTGTGGTTTCTCCTTTTGTCACACAGAGAAGTTTCCTTGATAAGGGGAAAGGAGTGCCCTTTCCTGTGGATAGAAGGACAAATGTTTAAAATTTTGAGTTGTTTAGGAATCAAGAGGGTGTTCTGGATCTAAGAAGATATTTTTAAAATTATGAGGCAAGTTAGTATGAAAGCTGAGTTAGATATAGAACTTTAAACTCATGGAAATGGTTAGATAGTAGAATGTTAAAGTCAGGTGCCAAATACATATGGACTGGACATTGGGAATGTATGCTAAGTCATATAACTCTTATAATTATGGCCTATTTATTTCTGTTGTTTTGTATTGTATTTATAGTTATAAGAAAAAGAACCATTTTTTGGACTGAAAGGGAGAGCTGTTGGGGGGAAAAAAGAAATACCTTAAGCTAAAAAAAAAAAAAAAAAGAAGGGAAGAGGATGAGGGGGTTGAGGGGGAGGAGGGTGGAAGGGTGGGACCGGAGGGGGGAGTAGGGAGGGGATTGTGATTGAGATGTAATTTGAAGAAATAAAAAATAAATTATTAAAAAAAGAAATACAAAAAATATATATATAGTTAAGAGACTATGCCGGCTTAGTAAAGTGGTGGTTGTAGGTTCTCCTCCAAGATCCATGATTTCACGAACACCTCCTATAGTTGGCTAGGTTTCCAGTACCAGGGATGATTTCCTAATTATTGAATGGGCCTTACATCTAAATATAGAACTGTTGGTTAATTCCAGAGTATGTGTGCCACTACTGCACTGTGAGGGTTTTTGAGCTATACTAGTCATTGGCTTTCAGATCGGATCCAGCTTGGATCCCATGGGTCCTATATCCAAAGTGCCTGGTATCTTCATCAATAGGGACTTACCTTCCACCTCTTGGGGGCAACCAAAGGCAACAGAAATAATGTTTTGGGTGTCTCTTCGATAGACTTCTCATCCCTGGTGTTGGGGCTTTTGTTAGATAGGATATGGCATTTGGAAGGAGTATTGTCAGCCCTGGATGGGCAAATTTCATTTGAACTACATATGTATATTGGTATATAGACTTGCATGTATCATAGGTATTGTTAGGTAGATAGCCATTTTGATTCTTGAGAAAAGAATGCCCCTAGAAGAGACTCCAAGAAACCTCATAGCCTGGCAAAGGGGATGAGGAATCCATTTGGGTATAAACAAGAAAAGCCCATGATCAACTATGGTAGCTACACTGGGGACAACTACCCCAGGTGCCTACAGAGCTGCTTGCCCTTGGTTTGCTCCACGAAGTAGACAGAAATTAACTCTGCTGGCCCAGGACCACCCTCAGTGTCTGTCTTCAGTGAGAGACCACAGGCTATGAGATGTTTCAGCTTTTGTGAACATGAACGGGCTGGATCATGGATCAGTTAACTACATCATCTTTAGTACTTTGGAAGTTGGTAGCAACAGAGTTCTTATTCTGACACCTGGGCCTATAAGGCTGTTTCTTAAGCTTGATGAATGATGGTGTGTTCCCCCTTTGCAGTGGGACAGGAAGCAGGTGTCTTAGCATTTTGAAGACATTCAGTATACAGTGTTTACCTGCACAAGTCAGACAGTTAAATGAGCCTTAAGCAAGAGGAATTCCTTTAACTTCACTAGTAAGTGGCAAAGCTGTCCTCTATAGCAACTTCTGTCTCTACCACAACCTCCAAAGTCACCCAGTCTAGCATGGCCCCAACCTTGCAGGACACATTAGGCTGCTGTTGGCTACCATGGGGAAAGGGGGATGCCTGTCTGTCTCTGCCTAGAGACTGAGCCAGCCTTGCTAATTAAGAGCACCTCAAGGAAGTTTAATGGGCAAGAATGCAGAACCTGTTTTGGACCCTTTCCCTATTGGCCCCAGGAAGTAGCGATGGCTTACAGTGAGAATAATCCCCAGCTAAGAGCTGAGGGGACTCTGATGTGACTCTGTCATAGAGACGCTGACAGTCAGATTTCCCTAAGCGTAATGTTGTCGACTCCTCAGTGAGAATGTGCTAGAAAAATCTAGTTCTCCCTTCTCCTCGAGGTGCCACCTGGAACTGGCTCCTAAGACTGTCTGATATGTGCTTCCTTCAGTTTGCCACCTTTCTAATCTTCCATTCACAATCAGGGTTTCCCTGAAGGTGATAAGCATGGTGTGGCTGAATCTTACACCAGATCTCCATAGACAAAGCTCTACCAGAGCCAGTCGGTCTCACGGGCGGACCAAGTGTGCTGTCTGTACCTTTCCCCACAGGTATCTAAGTAGGTTAATAGAAATATGTCTCTTGAGAAACCTGGAGTCCTGCATGAGTAGTATTAGGGATGATCCTAATATGATGATAGGTAAGTTTCATTTTATGTCTAATTGATCCTTTATTTCTTCCTAGCAATAAACATTCTGGCCTATGACCTACAGTTTCTCTCACTCAATGATTTGCTTTTCATTCTCCAAGGATCTGGGCTGGTCCTCTGAATTGCTTGGGGCCAATAACAATGCCACAGAAATGATGAGGTGTTAGACTGAATCCAAGTCTCCAGAACCCTGACCCTTATTGCATGTTTGGACGGCCTTGAGAGTGTGCGTAGGCTGCTGAGCTGGAGGCTGGAAGCATGTGAACAAAGTCAAGTCCTCTTCAGGGCCTGGTCAGAGCAGCCTACGTCAGTGGAAAGCTGTGAGACAAGCTAAGGTCAGGAGAGCCCCATCACTGACCCCACCCAGACATGTGAGCAGAGAATGCTTACTGTGATATGCTACCCAGGCTTGGGGACTATTTGTTGGTTATGTGACACTAATATGGGCAAGGGTATTGGGGTGGTCCTGAAAGAGAGAGTCAGTCAGGAACAATCTTCTCTCCTAAGGCAGGCTCCTGCACACTGTTCTGCTCTTTTTTTTTTTTTTTTTTTTTGGTTTTTAGAGACAGGGTTTCTCTGTGTAGCCCTGGCTGTCCTGGACTCACTTTGTAGACCAGGCTGGCCTCGAACTCGCAAAGATCTGCCTGCCTCTGCCTCCCAAGTGCTGGGGTTAAAGGCGTGCGCCACCACTGCCCGGCCTGTTCTGCTCTTGTACTTCTCTAAGCTGAGTATATTTCATGGGTTTTCAACTCTATAGAGATGCCTAATATCTTCATAGAAACAGAATAGGTAGATACTCATGAGGTAAAAAGGCATCAACCAATCAGGAGCCAAAGCCCACAAACACGACTGCTTGTATTTCCAAACTTTTGGATAACGCTCTTGCTACCCAGATAGGGAAGGACATTGTATGTGTTAACATTCATCATGCTGGCATCTGGACAGAGTTCTCCACATAGTGGTTAGTGAATGCATAGATAGTTGAAAGGGTTATTGGTGACTAAAGGCAATGTTTTGTTTTCCTAATATTAATATGGATTAGAAGCACAGATAAAACTTTGACAGAACAGATTCCTGAATCCAAGACCTCATGCTGTGACAACTACAGGACTATTGTCCTCTTTAGCTGAAGTCCCTAAACTCTGACATATAAAGATAGAGCTAATCTCTACCGTTTAAAACATTTTACAAACTGGACTCAGTCACTCATACCTGTAATCCTAGCATTCGGGAGGCTGAAGCAGGAATTATCCAGATTAGCATGAGTTCAAAGCTAGCTTACAATACATAGTACCAAGTGGCCACCCAGGCCTACAAAGCAAGACTCTGTCTCAAAACAAAATGAACACACATACACATGCATGCAAGCATGTACGCATGCATGCACACACGCACACCAACCAACTCAAACCAAAAACCAAACCAAAATAGACAAAAAGCCAGCAAATCTGAGACAAACAAGCAAAATGCATAAAGACCAGGATCAAAAGTTTGTGAGACAGACTCTGAGTTTCTGGGTATTTGATTATGTGCCTGGCTTTATATCCTGACAGTGATTGAATGACTCACACTTTATTGATGTTCCTTTGGTCATCAAGGCCATTCACCAATCAGTCTCAGTGACTGTACTTCCTAGAATTGAGTCTTAGAGATTAATTTATAGGCAGGAAGGATATAAACAAGTTGCTCCAGTTTCCCAGCGAAACACTGATTTCTTCTGCCTCTTTCTCATCTTAACTCAGTCTCTCACCCTAAAGCTGTGACATGCCCTGTATGCTTCCAGAACAGTGGACACCTTCAGTTGGCTCCTGGTCCCAAGGGATCCCATGACTTTCCCTCACAGATGTGCCTGTCTCAGCTGCTGGCACGCATGTCTAGAGTGGCCTCTGTCTTGGTGTTGTGAGGACCATTGTGTACTTCTGGCCAGTGACAGAGTGAGAGGAGAGGACGGGTTTTAGAGGCAGCTGCCGAGAGAGCAGCTGTGTGGTGCAACGGGTCCTCCTCACTGGGACTCCAGGGGAGATGGGGCTCCAAAGGGACATTCATCAGGGAGGGAGCCAGTGCACGAACAGGCTCTGGGATGAGCAGCAGGGAGGGGTCTAAGTGAATGTGAGTCATTTTCTTTCTTCTTACAAGACTGCTGTCTTTTAAGTCATGAGCGCTGGGCAAGTTCTGAAAGCCAATTCTGGATATTTAGATAAACACAGGATATGTTGTGTGAGCCATAGATAAAGAAGGCTTGTCATGGAAAAAGGCTTCTTTTCAGAATTATCTTTCAATTGGGAAGCACAGATTCTACAAGGAACATTGTGACTGCTAAGGCTTACTTTCTGAGACACCCCCAGGTCACAGATCTGGGTGCCTAAGTGTTCTCTCAGCCCTGCAGGAGTCCTTCCAGCTGATGTGAGGGAAGGTCTACTTACAATGAGGCTCCTGGATCTGCAATGAGGCCTCTGGATCTGCAGCAGCAGCTGGGATATTGAGTCCTGGGCCTTTCCTAGACCTTATAAATGGGAACCTCAGGGACTGGTTCAGGAACCTCCCAGGGGAGTCTCTGCACACTAGAGCTGTAAGAGTCTAGGATATAATCAGTCTTCCAGGTGACACAGAAGTGGCCCAGGGATACATTGCACACAGTAGGGGACCTTCTCTCCATGTAACTAGGATGGAGTAGTGTGTGTCATTCCTGGAATTCAGAAAACAGTCATTTGAACTTTGGTGTTCTGTCTGTAGGGGAGTCCCTAGTGATATTTTCTTTGCTGCCCACACCAATTAAGTGTCTTGTTCACAGCAGTATCCCACTTCTGGGAACTGGCTTCCAGACGAATCTGGAAAATGTAAATTGTCTTACACGTTCACTCTAGGCCTTTAAAACAGCTTCTAAAGCTTCCACCTGGACTTGACACATGACTGCCACCAATGTTGCATTGGCAGAGCAAATCGCATGGCCAAGGCTACCTTCAGAATCGAATGGGAAGCACACCCTATTCTGCTCCGTGTCCTAAAAACACTGGACAAGCCCGAGAGCAGCCCTGCCGGCTAGAATCCGAGGTTGTGCGTCAGGCACGTGATGAGGGTCAAGAGCTCCAAGTTCACAGCCACCCACTAGTTCTTTGCTTCTGCCGACCTTTGGATCTACGCCAAACATCCCCAGATCTTCTTTGGCCAAGCTTTTAAGTAAAAACATCCCGATGCTAATATCCACGCACACAGTATACATAGCGTGAGTACACAGCATAGGGAATCATCCCAAAATGGATGAAACATTGCGGATTGTCACACAGATGGGAAGCGGCCATCAGCAGAAGCTCTGAGTCCACCCCGCCCCCTACTTCTGAGGCATCTCCTCCAGAAGGCAAGTGTCTTTTGATTTTCCACAGCCTTAAATTACTCTTTAACACTCACTAGTATTCACCAGCCAGGCACCGGAACCCCTCGGTCCTGGCAGATGGTTTTAGAGAAAACCCCAAAACAGAGGCTGGTCCTACTGGGCATGATGTCTGATGGGATTTTTCTGGCAAGTGCTATTTTAGGCAGGCCTGGGGTGGATGACCAAGCTATCAAAGTTCTCAAAAAGTTAGTGGGCACTGCCTTTATTACCTGTTTGTTTACATACAGCCAGCATTTCCTAACAAGCCACTTTTCTCCTTGACACAGGATGAGTAAATGGCCCTCTCAGTAGGCACTTGATCTCCTGTGGTGTTAAGAGTCACCTGGAGTGGCAAACAGTAGAGTGGGCTCCTGTCCATCCGCCTCAGGCCTTTCCTCTGTTTAGCACCCAGCCTCCCCTTTCCAGGGGGCTCAAGGACCCAGAGACTGGTTCCTTCTGGGATGTGGAGCTGGAAGTACCTGCTGGCTTGTTTTGACTTAAATATTGGCTGGTAATACCTCTTACACAGATCCCATGATTTGAGAAATGAGGGGCAGACTTCCCATTCTCTTGCCTGCCAAATCACCAAAGGACTTGCAGAAGAAGCAGAGGGACCATTGGTTTCCCAAAATTCCCCAAACATTCTGTGCAAGTGTACAAAACCAGCCCTTGGCCTTCCGGTTTCTGTGAAGCATTCTTGCCAAATCCAGAGTGGGTAGCCCAGGATACCATCTGGCCCTGTTGTTAACTCTCAGTCCCAAGGGGACCACTAGCGACTGCAGTGAGAAGGATCTGGGAAGGTCTGGTGGCAAGGGCTCACCACATCCTTTTGTGGTAACTGTCTCCAACAAAATTCACTTTGGATATATATTTTTATAATTTGCTGGCTTCTAAATTACAGCCATGCTAAATAAGAAGAGTAAACATGTGATTAGAAATTTCCTTCTGCTGAGTATAAAATGAAATTGTTTCCTGGGCCAGGGCTTTAAAACATTGTGCTTTTTGTAAAAAAACAGAAAATGGGAAAGTATCATTATTTCAAAGCCAAAGCAAAGGTTCATGGCCTTTCTGAATAACCACAACTCCAGCTCCATGAGGAAGTGGGGAAGGAAAGATTAAACTGGAAAAACATACCAAGAGCAGCCTGCCTGCCTGTTCAGTCTGTCACATGTCTCATGTCGACTAAGCATGGAAAGATGATGCAGCCATGGTCCCCATTCTTCTGTAAATGACCATCCAGGAGGTTCAGAGAGGGCTTTGCACATGGACAAGCAACACAGAGACTAAGCTTAGATGGGTTCCTGGCACAGCAGAGGCACACGGAGTTCCTGGTTATGACACAGCTTCACCCATCTTGCCTACATTCCTTGCAAAAACATCTGTGCAGTGTCTGGTAATTGGTGAGGAATTCTCAGGGTGGACCGAAGTACCCTGGGGTGCTTGCAGACCGAAGGCACCAAATTCCAAGGGTGAGACAGAATGTGCACTTTTCTACCAGCTCCCCCGGGAAATGCTTACCTGCTTGCTCTGTGAATGGCAACGCTAACACACAAAGGTCTTCCCACATGCAGCAGGTCCTGTAGAAAGGAGCCACTGGGATTTAAAGAAAGGCTAGAGCTAGCTGCTCACTGTGTCCTTTGAGGGGAAAACGGCAGTTTTCTCTCCATCTGCAAGGATTCTTCCATGCCAGCAATAGTAGTTCCAGTATTACATTTTTCTTTTTATTTTCTTTCTTTTTAATAAATATTTGGGCACTTGTGTGGTAGCAGTGTGTTCCACATAGATTTCTCCAGAAGCGAACTACCTAGCCATGGTGAGAGGTTTAGTTATCACCTGTTTGAACAGTGGTTGGGCATATTGTCAGTGTCACTTTCTAGATAACAGGGTCTCAGAGTTCCCACTGTGCTTGTCCTGTTGTCTTAGGCTAAATTCCAGTCTTGGGCAGCTCAATTTCCAGGGCAAAGGTTTCTAGGAAATTGGCATCACCTACAGGTTTGGTGCCCTCTTAACTGATCAGAAGACAGAACAAATTGTCTCCTCCCTTGGGCTGCCCTCACTCAGGGACCTGCCTGGCTCAAGCCTCTTCTCTGAGTCCTTTGCAAAGTTGTGCCTCCATAAACCACAGCTTTACCAATGGGGGTAATCAGGCTTGTGTATACAATGTGTAGAGATCCCAAGACAAAAAGCATTCGAGGTGCCCAGTATTATGAGAGCAAACATGGTCTGGGCCAGTGTGCACTACCCAGAGGTTAGATACACAGTATGTAAGACTTTACTCAAAGATAAAAATAAGCACTTGTTTCTAATCAGAGCACAAGGGTTCGTTTCATTTTTCTCATTTATTTACTTCTTTTTTTTTTTTTTGCCAGTGCTGCAGATTAAACTCAGGGCCCTGGGCTTGTTAGGTAAACACTACCATTGTGCTAGATGGCCCCCCCCACACACCCTGACCCAGACATTATAGCATTAATGCCTTTTTCCTTCTTAGTAAAACAAAATCCCCAGAACCATAAACCTCCTGAGAAACAGCTCTTTGCTCAAAAGGAATTTTTGGCCACTAAGGGAGAGACAAAACCGAAAACCACTTCCCTTCACAGCCCCCCAGTCCCCAACTCTGCTCTTCCTCTTTAATTTATTGTACCCATTTCTGGCCCATGGGACTTTGCCTTTAATGACTTCCTGAGCCAAAATCTAACCTGAATCCCAGAGCTCGCAGATCTGTCTGGGGAGGGAGAAAGCAGTTTGGGAGTCCCAGTCTCTGTAACCTCATTTTGACAGTTCACAGATGAGCATAGTCTCTGTCCTAGAGACCTCAGGCCTGCTGTAGAGAGTGGTCAGCTGACCCAGGCAGACCTGAGTCCACCCCCCAGCACTTTCATGACTCCTCTAACAGTTTCTGTAGAAGACACAAAACTTCCAAAAACTGTCTGGCTTCCTTTCCCCTTTTAGCCAACCACAGGTAGTTTACACCCCCAAATGAGTTCAGGACTAGCTAGCATTCCTGCATCTGGAAAGGATCAACACAAGGGGCTCCCTGGAGGTTACATGGCTGGTAGTGGTGTGTATAATAAGGTCTTAAATCTTAGTGTTGTGACATGGTGACCTGGGGATGTGGAACCTGTGTCACAGACTCAGACACCCTCAGAGGACTGACATCCCCACCTTGCCCCCTGCATGCCTGCGACCTGTAGACCACGCTCCTGTTCTCCCAGCACAAACCATCTATCAGCATTTGTGGCCATTGCTGTGAGTCATCTGAGCCAGGCAGACAGCTATCAGTGATGAAGCAGGGACAAGCAAAAGAGCTTAATGAAATTTTATTTTGAAAATATGGCAAGAGTCTAAGGCACTTCAAACATTTAAATACACGTACAGGACCAAAGTAAATGTGACATGATAGATATACACAGAGAAGCACTCTCTGTTTCCCTAGAGGCTAATTTGGAACCTACTCCTCTAACCCAATTCAACCTTTATCACCAGATACAAACATGGTTGGGCAGTTGTTAAAAACGTAACATTACATGTAGTTCTTTATGACTGTACTGTGGAATATAAAAGTTGAAAATACTGTGTTAATTTCATATAGAAGTCTTTTATATAAAAAGCCATATAATACATCCACCTAGATAAACCAATGGAAGATATTTCTTGTTGTAAGTTTCTATGGTTTGAGCGCTCCATCTTCTATTTTTTTAAAGTGGGGAATTATCAGCCTGGGGCCAAGTTGCTGATGATCAAAGTTGTCTATCTCAAGTTTCTTATTTTAAAAGACAAAAGAAAAATGAACAAAAGCATCCTGGAATGGAATATTGGAAGGGCTTCCCAACGGCTCCACATTTAGTAAGTAAAAGCATTTGTGGGAAATTTCAAAACTACAGTATCACAGAGAACCTGACACTTGCTTACGCCGTAGAAGTGGCCTGGTCAGGCCGGACTACCATTTCCTACCACTGCAAATAACAGAGCTAATTCAGCAGCCACACAGCTGGGTCCATGCCCTACAAGAGCTAGAGAGGCAGCCTGCATCTAGCTTGGCCACTTCCCACCAGCTCTGCTTTCCCTGCAAAAGCATCAGCCTTCAGCCTGTTCCTTTATTTTTCTGTTTGCTGGTCAGCTAGGCATGGTCCATTTACATTCAGTATCTGTCACCCCAACAGGAATAATTAGCAGCTTCATGGTGGTACACACATGGAGGGCTATGTTGGCATAATCAGTCAAAGGAACCTCGGTGAGTGGGACCAGGGGACGTCTTTCTTCCAAGCCTAGGGGTGCCCTAGAGACCAGAAAAGAAGAAACAAGTGGAGGTTAATAAGTTGCCTTCAGGCAGATGAGCTCCCCCGGACACTGGCTCATCACAGCTGACAACCATCTGTGTGGCAGAGCCAGGCGGTCTCTTCCTGAGAATGTGGGACAGATGTCCACCCTCAGCAGGCATAGCTTTAAAGCCCTCCACGTTAAGCAGGAATTGTCCAGTTGTCTTAGCAAGTCAGCCTTTTGCTAAGTAAATTCTGAGACAATGAGCAGCCCAATGACAGCTTTAGGAACAGTGTCCGGAGCACAATGCCATGGAGCCATGAGCTCAAGTGCTATTTGGATCATGGGTATTATGCATGGAATTAGCTCCTCACAAGAGCTGCTGTCTCCCGGTGATGATTGACATCCAGCCTTCCCTGGCATGGGGTAGAAATGATGAAGACTTAAGCTCTGGGCTAAAACTCCCATACTCAGAATCAGCGTAAGACCCCTGTCGCTTCCATCCTATTTGTAAATGCCAGATGCCCGACACTGACCGGAGATGGGGCTTTTGCGAAGTTGACATGGGCATACAGAAGAACAGCGATGTCCTTGTGTCCAGCTTCCAGGGCTATGGAGAGAGCAGTGCTCCCATCCTAGGGAGGAAATGGAAACAACAGGCCAGGTTGAGTCTCTCAGATCGCCATAAGCCAGAAGGCAACAAACTGATAAAGGACCCCAACCTAGCCGGCTGTCTGTTCAGTCCCACGGGCTGCATTTCTGGATCTTGTATGTTGGGTCTTGAGCGTGTGGAAGTGAGTGAGATTACAAGAAACCAAGCACAAGGAGAATCTCATTCACTTTCACTTTGCCTATCTATCAGTGCTGGTAGGTACACCAGGGTCCTTAAAAACCACCAAAGAGCCGGGCGGTGGTGGCGCACGCCTTTAATCCCAGCACTTGGGAGGCAGAGACAGGCGGATCTTTGCGAGTTCGAGGCCAGCCTGGTCTACAAAGTGAGTCCAGGACAGCCAGGGCTACACAGAGAAACCCTGTCTCGAAAAACCAAAAAAAAAAAAAAAAAAAAACCACCAAAGGCTGTCCACAAAGTACCCCTGTCCAATTGTCCCACCCACCAGAGGGGGCAGTAAGAACAGGAGGGGCAGAAACCTTCGTCTCTCCTTTTTTTATTTTTAACAATCACAAATGATCAGGCAAGAACTAGGGTGTGTGTGGACTGGTCTAGCCTGTTGCAAACACCTCACCCTTCCTCTGGACAAGGAAGCTGTGATTTTGGACCCTACAGCACCTCTACTGAATGCTGAGGTCACATCTACATGTAAGCACTCCACCCTGGTAACTTGCACGCCTGCACGTATCTCCTGGAAACACCAGGGGACATAGTGCATATAGGAAAGAAACATGTTTTGGTTAATTTCTTGATTTTTATTAAGCTGCAGAGTCTGCAAAGGATATGGGGGAATTGAGGCAAAGGATGGCACAGTTTACTTCCTGTCTGGTTTTGAAGGAAGAAGGGCTCTCCTTCAACAGGAAATGGTTCCCACGTGGGTTGAGGATTAGCATCCTGCCCTCCCAACATTTCGAATCCAGGGAGCAGCCTTTCTTCCGGAGGTCAGGTGGATAGTGTCCTACTTGTGTGTGAATAAGGCAGTGGGCAATTAGTTGGGTAGTCAGGATTTCTGGAAGTCCCAGTGACACTCCAGACTCTTACCACAAAGTGCCAAGTTTTCAGAAAGAAAGCAATCGAGCAAAACCTCAAACACATGCAATGGAGATTGTAGTACAGGAAAAGTATGCTGTGAACCCGTGCTCCCAGAAGAAGTTAAGGGAATTGTGTTTTCTCTGGAGGCAGGAGGGGGCTGCATTGCTTGTTGGAGGGAGCCCAGTGGGATCTGAAGTTTATGGCAAAGGAGGATATTTCCCTTCTAACTTTATGGTGTTCTGAAATGAAGGATGCTCTGGCTTGAACAGTTCTGTGTTCCACAGAGATAAGCTTTCAAGACCAGAACCAGGCTGGCCTGACCTCTGTGACCCTGAACCGGTTCTACAGTCCACGTGCTTTCTGCCTACACGTGCACGGTCTCTTTGGCCTGCATCCTCTTGCCTCAGAAGGTTCTCACGCACGGTTTCTCTTGGACTAGGACAGGCTGGGAGTTCAGTGAAAAGCTTAGTTTGGTGATGGTGGGAACGGACTGAGCAGAAGCGGGAGGGTATGCTCAGAACAGCCAGAGAACTCGTGGACTTCCTGGCTTGTGCGTCACAGATTATTCACGTTGATGAACCACTGTAGATCACCCATGACACTGCATTCGAGTGGTTAAGTGTTCTCTTCAAGGAGGGGAAAAAAACAACCCAGGTTTCTGCGGAGGGATGGCTCAATCACTGCCTTTACTAAGTTTGATTCTGTAGGGCCGGTCTATTCCCATTAGGAATGCTGGTTCTCAGCTTCTTCCTTTTATGAACGAGGGTGAGGCCCACTTATTTATTTTTGCTTTTGGCTAATGCAGTATCAGACTATACAAGGTGAATCCTGCTGAGTTGGTCTATAGAGGGAAGAGGCCTGAATGCCAACACCAGGCCACAAGGAACAGGAAAGAGGGGGCCCACACCCGCTCCTGGTTGGAGGCTCAGTGCTACTCACGTTGTCCTCCAGGTGGCCATTGCAGCCTGGCTGGGCCAGCAGCAATGTCACGATCTCCACATGGCCATGTTCGCTGGCACACATCAGGGCAGTGGAGCCCTCGTCGTCTTGAATGTTGACGTCAGCCCCACAGGCCAGTAGGCCCTTCACCATGTCTATCCGCCCGTGACTGACAGCCAGCATGAGGGCTGTCTGTCCTGCCTGAGAAAGGAATGAGGGGTCAGAGTCAGAAGTACAGACTGGGCGGGAGAGTGGAGGCTGGGGGTGGGGTGCAGTAGGCAACACACAAAGGCCCTAGAACTATGAGCTAAGGGACAGCACACTGGAAAGGAGTCAGGTTTTCTCCAGAACTCCAAGGATGCTTCAGTAATGCAAAGTAGAGAGCTCCAAAGAGGTTTAAGGTCAAATTGTGAACACATTTAGGCTTAAGAGCTCTGGGTCTGGCATAAAGCCGAGACAGCAAGACAGTTGGAGTCAGTAAGCAGAGTGTCTGGTGATGACGGACCCTATACAGGTAGGGCCCCTTGAGTGCAAGCATGTTTGTATTTTCCCTGAAAGGTGCCCAAGAGGCCAGGCAAAGTAGGGAGATTTTGCAACAGGTCACTGGTGTGCCAGACAGCAGAACTGCTGGGCAGGGTGTGGACTGCGGCTGTCAGGGTGCCACCGGTGCTGCTCCGTCAACCTGGTCATAACAGACACTGGTCAGGGCAGTGAGCAAGGCGCTGACCTGACTGGCCTTGGCGTTCACATCTCCACAGCCGAAGAGTTCTTCTACGACCTGCATGTCCTTCTCCGCCTCCACCGCTGCAAGTGCTGCCAGCATGATAGGCGTGTACCCCGCCTTGTTCTGGTGGTCGACATTACACACGTCTGCAAGGAAGAGATCTCTTTAGGGAGAGCCGTCTAGAATGCTAAGCGTTCACTGGCCATGTGATATTTACAAGAGTGCCATGAAAAAAGTGCTCTGAAAAGGACTAAAAGAGGAAACATTTTTTTTTTCAATGCCCTATCTCAGAGAGCTGGCAGCAGCAGAAATGACAGCAAGTTACCACAGTGTGCCCTGCTTGCGATATGGTGATTATGGTGAGACAGCTTGGCGGTGTGTGAGGAGGTTCTAAGTGCACTTGTCTGGAGCATATGCACTCGTGAGGGATCTAGACAGGCACACGGCTTCTAACTCTAGGGCTTGTGGTGTAAGATCAGTATTAATGCAGTACCGTCCTCTAAGAAACTGCCAGGGACTACCAGACCCCAGGGGCTAGATCTCTTCTGTTCTCTACTTCTCAACATGCTTTCCAGGGCTTTAATGACACGCCAGGATGGAGGGTAATCTAAAGCAGCTTTTTATACTGAGCGGGTATCAAGTTAAACGTTTAAGACAAGAAGAAAGCTGGTTGGCAATCCCACTCCATACCATAATAACATAATAGGATGCACAGAAGGACTTATGTGTAAAAAGCAAAGGCTGTGTGGTAACAAAGTGTGTACACACGTACCCAAGGTCCCCAGGGTGTGAGCTCCTCAGTCCTTTGAAGCTGAAGTGGCCAGAGTTACATTTTATGGAGCTAAAAATCTACTCAAAATACTAAGCAATAAAAGTGAAGTAAATAAAGTGATTGATTAACTAAAACCATCTAACAATGGAATCAATTCAGGATGCCAAAATACCCATTCTAGAGTTCTGAGGGCATAAAAACATCATTCATTTCGAGAATAATTCTAAAATCTTGTTCTCAGCTTCTCTATTATCCAGGAAATATTTTTATTCCCTATTTTAACAGTGTCCCCAGCTGCTTATGGCCTGGAGGGAAGGAGGCCTATAACTCCTTCCCATCATCAGATGGAAGCAGTTATCCCCTAACATGGCCACTGAAATGGAGACCATGTACGTGGTCCTGGTGGCAGGGAGCTTGTCGTTGTAGCTCTAACACCCACATCCTCAAGAAAAGAAAGAAGGAAATTTGGAAACTGAGATAGTAACAAATGATATGTGTGCTTAGATTTTTTTTCTCTGTACTAACAACTCCAAGATGCAGTAATGCATATGAGGCCATTCGATCAAGAGACAATAAAGGATAATTTCATCACATAAATCGGGTGTTGACATTATGTTCTCACAAGACTGAATTACTGTGAATTCTGTGTTAGTCACATATCAAAAGTACTATTTTGATGATGAAAGTCATTTGGGGGCTGCCCAACTTGAGCACATTGATGAAGGCTCCCTTTCTCAAAGGGCTCCTTCTGTACTGCCCTCTCACCTCATGTATAACGTGACCCATAGATGCATTCTGGGATGGCAAATTCCCACTACTGTCATTAACAGGGTTCAGCAGTAATGGGAAACAGTGCCTGTCATCTCTGTGACTCTTCAGTGTAGTTGGGAAGGAACAGTGATGACTCCCCTGTGGCTTTCCTAGTCCCTATCCTTAGTGACCACTCACTTCTCGGCAGCCACACAGAGGCTGGCGTACAAGTACAAATAGAGTGGCCGCCGACACAAAAGCTGTGACTCTGGGCTTGCGAGCAGCATCCTGCCTCCAAAACATACCAGCCAGGCCTGCGTGATTCATGGAAGGGCGATTGTGAGTCATGTTTATTAGCAGGGGCACACCTCATTTGAAGACAGCTGACCTGAAGTGAGAATATCTTCAAAACCCCCTTTCAAAATAGATCTGGATTCTGTTTCTTTATTGCCCAGGCTTGGAGAACCTCAAGCCCCCCATCCATGACTCAGGAACAATATTCCTGCCATGTCATGTGAAAAAGCAATGAAAAGACTTCAGGACGGCCGAAGAACTAAGTCCTGGGTTGACTGGCTTCATGAAGACATGTCACAGCCTGAGTGCTCCTAGCGGAGCAACAGGACAACCACTGTACCTGCGTCCAGAAGTAGCTTGACAATCTGGAAGTTGGAGTGGGACACGCTGTAGTGGAGGGCAGTGTTCCCATTGCCATCGGCCATGTTGATGATGTAGCGGAGCACGTCTGGGGACACAGCCTTGAATGCAGCGATGTAGTCCCCCACCATGGCTGGCACAGCGGACTTCTGACTGGACACACGGAACCACTCGTGCTGGAGGGTGTTCAGACAGAACCTCTGCCAAAACACCAAGTTGCTTTTAGTTCTATTTATAACTTTCTCTGAGCGCAACCGAAAGCCCAAGCAATCAGGCCTTTTATAGTCAAAGTGTGTGCTCTCAGCCTCTGCTCTTAAAAGCTGGTGCAACCCAGCGCCTCGAGAGTAGCTTCACACAACAAACTCAACCTTCTCCTCTGGTTTGAAATCATACCGTCCACACTGTGATCACTAAGAGAGAGGTTACAACAATATGCAAGTGGGTTTAGAGGCAGATCCCTGAGGTTCAATTCCGGATTCTGTTACTTATGAATGAATGATCTTGAGGATCTTGCTTATTCTGCATCTTAGTTCCCCTGTCTTAAAAAAAAAAAAACAACAACAAAAAAACCAAACCTCATTTTTATAATAACCATAGTGAGGTTACTATTTAGGCCTGGCTCTACCTTTGAGCTGTTTGTGTTTACTAAACTAGCTGGTCTTTCAAGTGATTTTTCATTGGCATCAGGAAGAAATTCGCGACCTACAACTGTGTTGCTTATGGACCCACACTGACTAACTCCAACTCTTTCACTGCACTAGGCTGGGAGTTGAGACTGGCCTCGGCTGCATAGCAAGTTCCAGGCCAATCTGAGCTCACACAGCAAACTGGGATAATCTAATTCTATCACTCCTAGTCTGACACGGTGGCTGCTACTCTAGAGATACATAATATTTTAGCACATTTATCATTCATTTATTGTGTATGTGCAAGCACACATACATTACACACATGTGTGGAGGTCAGAGGACAACTTGCAGACATTGGTTATCTCCTTCCACAATATGGGTCCTGGGGATCAAACTCAAGTTGCCGGGAAACATCTTTACCCACTGAGCCATCTTGTAGGCCCTAGAGACACACATACTGGGGCTGGGCTTGGCTAGTATGGTCTTGTGGGCACATGTTCCTGTGTTCTTCTTTGTGTTCAAGCCTGCCAACTTTTAACAGAACGTGCTAGGCTCAGAGCATTCCAGTTAGGTTTCTAGGATTAGATAACTCCTCAGGTCTCATTTTGTTCTCACAGCTCCATAGTCCTGAGAGCCTTGGAAGTCGCCCGGGCAACAGATACTGATTTGGATGATTCAGCCTGAAATGACCTAACCCTGCCGACACTCACGGACACAGATGCGGCTTATTGTCAAATTAATGCAAGACGTCACATTTTCACAATGCCCTGAAGATGGAGTTGCCAGTCAGAGGCCTGGCCAGGTAAAGCAGCTGCAGATCCAGCTGTCAGCACAGGAGTGAGTCACTTGGCAGCATGCCAGGTTATCCAGTGCCACGGCCATACCTGTGCGCCCTGTGTGTCGTGCTACTCCTGATCATTAATACAATCACAACCTCCTCACTCCCAGCTTCGAAATCTCTCCAGCTGTGCGATGACAGCGCAGTCATTTTTTCCTGTTTAAAAATAGTGGCCGCCTGCATTCCACACCAGAATCTAATAGGTACTTTCCTAACTGAAAGGAACGCTGACCTCAGCCCAGATAAGTCTCTCTTAAAAAAAAAAAAAAAAAAAAGTTATGAGTCGCTCGCTGCTCTTTGGATCAGGAGGTCCTGTGGACAAAAGCCAAACGTGGAGAAAGAAGACGACTGCCTGCAATTAGTCCTCTTTCTTCCTGCCAAGCATGTGCCTCCCAGATGGCTCCACCACAAGAAAAGTACAGGGTGTGTGAAGGATACTGGAAGCTGGGCCTCAGGGAAACAGTATGTTCCCTGAGCTGGGCAACACGGTGCTCACTCTACCAGCTATGCTAGAAATAAATGGCTCAGGGAGAAGCATGCACACAACAGCTCAGCGACAGGCTACCATGTTCCTGACCATGGTGCACCGGGGTGGTGCCGCATGCCCTGAGGATTGTTCCTGCCAGTCAGACTCACCATGTCTTTGCTGGTCAGAGCTTTGGGATCATTTATGTTATTTTTCAGTAAGTTGCATGCAGACAACATCTTTTCACTTAACTCATACCTACAAGGGGAGAAAAAAAAAAACCAGAAAACTCAGGATTTGCCATAAAATAAAAGTGATTTTTTTTTTTAAATCTCAAAGCTCACAAGCATTTAGTAGGCCAGGGACATGAGCTAGCCGAGGCAGGTCATGGTGACTGGAGCGGTCTCCAGGCATTGGGGGTCGATATCACCACACAAAGATGACAATCTTTGCAAGTGGGAACTTCCAGCTACATCTGTTTGGCCTTTAGGATATTACAAAATGACATTTGGAAATTTTTATTCCTTTTATTATAAGTTCTTTTTTTTTTTTTGGCTTTTCGAGACAGGGTTTCTCTGTATAGCCCTGGCTGTCCTGGACTCAATTTGTAGACCAGGCTGGCCTCGAACTCGCAAAGATCCGCCTGCCTCTACCTCCCAAGTGCTGGGATTAAAGGTGTGCGCCACCACCGCCCGGCTTATTATAAGTTCTTAATAATCTTCTTAGTCTTGGCCAGGTCTGATCACATACACCTTTGATCTGAGTACTTGGAAGGCAAGTGGGTCTCTGTGAGTTCGAGGCCAGCCAGGGCTACACAGTGAGACCCTGTTTCATACATCCATACATTATATATATTATATATAATATATATATTATATATATAAACTACATTACTTTTAAGGAGCTAAAGAGATCTAAATGACTATATTTCAGTTATGTTAAACCACATCTAGTGATACATATGAAAAGCCAGAAATCAAATGACATTGTATACATCTCAGAAAAGCTGTTTGAAAGTCAGAAAACATTCCAAACCCCCTGAAAACACTTACCTTGTGCTGATAATGAGCTTCTATTTGACAAATGTAACTGAATAAATGTTTGCTGAAATGTTCTAATTTATACTTCACAGAAAAACAACGCTGATGCGTCCATCTTTTCTCATTTTAGAAGTAACAAGCCCGCATTTACTAACGGTGTTGCAAACTCACCACTCCATCCCTCAGGTGTGTGCGAGAGACTTTATTTCAGGCGCTATTTGTAGCAGCCCCACATCCACTCCTATGCTCCTTATCACTCAGTGAGCAGCAGAACTGAGACGTGTGACTGGCCCACATCACCCTTCCAGTTAGTATGATTTTTGGTTGAGGCTAACTCCTGTTCCTCGCATACACAATGGCCCTGTGATAACAGTTCTGACACCTGCACCAAGATAATAAACTCTGAAATCTGAAATAGAGTTCTGGTCATCAGAAGTGTCCAATATGTCTTTGTATACAAGGTGATGTGTTCGAACAATGGACGTGACAGTTAGACAGCAAAGAGTTGACGTTTCGCTGAAAGGACTAGCTAGTGACTGAGCCATCCTCACTGCTACGCTGAGAGATCTGAGAGTTATGTTTGCTAGAAGCTTTACTAGATGTGCATGTTTCTGGGACACACACAGAAAGAGCTGTACACTATCTGAGCCAGTTCATTCTATTGCCCAAGCACACCAAGCATGGGGGGACTGGGGGAGGGGAGGGGGATGTACCACACCTCTCTCTGATTTCCACCTTCTCAGGTTCACATTCTGGAACCCGCGTTTCATCTTCCACCCTGGCAGACTTGAAACCTTCAATATTAACTGCATGGTGCCCTTCCGCCATTCCCCGAGTGTTCTCATCCTCCTCTTCCTCCTCCTCTTCCTCAGGAGGATACTCAATGGTATCACACTCGTCCTCTGATTCAGAAGAAGAGCTTCCATCTGAGCTGGAATCGTCACTTGAAGTTGTCTCATACCTAGGTGGCAATTGGGGTTTCAGGAGATGCAGGGTGTCCCCATAAAGACCCGGTGACAGACAGTCCTGTGAAGGGAAAGCTGCTGCCTGACTCCAGACACCTCGCCAGCGGTTTAGAACCTGCACTTAGAAACTCTAAGGCAGGTCTATTTGAAGACCCGGTGGGTTTACAGTGGGTTTGGAATTCAAAGAGATAACTCCCAGTTGACAACTGGTATCATATACCACTTGTTAAAAAAAAAAAAAACAAAAAAAAAAAACAAACAAAAAAAAACAAAACAAAAAATGCTTGTACCACTAGCTCAGAACAAAGAGAGAGGAAAGTAACTTTATAGAAACAGATCTGCAATTGCTCATCTCCCCTTTGGTTCTTCCTATTTTGTCCTCTCTGTTCTCCCACTGTTAAGGTGAACAATTACATAAGTCACCAATAGTTCCTCTCTTGCCTGTCCTTTGAAATCTTCTGGGTCACGTCATTTAATAAAGCTGAAAATTTGTAAAACATGCACCACCATGTTGAGCCTCTCTTGGTAGCCACCTTACTATAAATACCCAATGCTGCACTGTTGCTTTCTCATTGAGTAATCAACAAATTGCTTTGATCCAATTGTAGGAGGGCAAACAGGCTCAACCACCTGGGCCGATAGCTACTAGGCATTCTACGCAGAAAGCAAGGACCCGGAGCTACGGCCAGGTTACTCTTCAGTTGAATTGCCCCAGTTTTGCTCATGAACACAGAGAGCTAAGTCAAAAGCAATCCATTCCGGAGAGCGAGATGACTGTCACTGGACCATGGACCAATGCTGCCAGACTCTTCCTGTTCCCTCCTGTATTCTAACATGTATAAGCACAACTGTCCAAAGGAAAGCAGCAACCCTGCTGTTTTTTAGCTGAAGATTTTGTTTTTCCAGGTCAGAGGTGAGGAGATGTCACTTTCCCAGCTTCAATGGGTACCCTTGGAATAGGGACATATCCTTAAGGATAGCAAGAAGAGAGAAGAGGAGAAGCCCAGATGCACCTATCTGAGGAGGAAGTCTTCTATCATCAAGATGTGGCAGCACCCCAGAATAGACACCTTGACAGTGACTTAGGCAGTCGGGAGGCAAAGGAGGCAGGCGTCTTCGCACTCAAACACTAGTAACTTGCCTTACCCGCCATTAATGCCAATGAACTGCAGATTCTTCTTGGCACCGTTCGAATCTTTATTCCCATCACTCTTCTTCATGATGGACTTCAGTGTATTTTCATTATTTGGACATGCTGTTAAAAAAGAGTAAATCAAAGTGATGAAAATAAACTGAGTCATGTAAATCATATTAGTTAAAGGAGGGGGCTGTCTTTCCTCATATTGTGAATGTAGATTTTAGTGCGCTTGCATGAGAAACTTCCATGAAACCCATTGGGAAAGTATGTGCAAACAGAAAAAATAAATCAGCATTCTATTAATAATGTTCTTTTAAGTGTGTGTGTGTTGGGGGGGGTGGAATCCATCAGTGTGCCCAGACATTACAAACCAGATGATAAGGAACATTTGCACAAGGCTGCAATGTTTATAAAGTGACGTCATGTCTCATTTCACCCTTACTTAGGCACCAAGGTAGGGAGGGATACTGGTATACTTTTTCTTCAGCTAAGATAACCTTGGGGGCAGAATATCAGTACTGGGATGTGAGAGAGTGGAAGGCTATTTGCACAGTGCATAATTTGTAGCTAAGACTGCACAGCGTGCTTTCTGTTAGAGACACTTTAGGCCTAGATGCCAAAAAAGTTATATAACCTTTCTTCGAGGTCAACATGTAAATCATCAGCTGGAATGCTGGCAGGGTTGCCCAGAATCCCAACACCAAACTGTGAGGAGGCCTACCATAGAGGCCAGCGGCTATCTGGTCATCTGTCAGGTTTGCAGCTGGCAGAGGAGTGGGGAACTGGCCATGGCCCCTGATGAACGTCCCTTCAGGTATCCCTGCCTCTTGTTCAGGCTGGGATGTCTGCGTATTCAACAGTCCTCCCGACCGAAGGACTCCGCACTTGCAGGTATGTTCCAAGGGATTTCCTGTTCAGAAAGAAAAGAGCGTAGGCATGTTGTATTAGATCCACAAAATATAGACTTAAAAGTCATTTTGTTAAAAACAATTTTCATGGGGCTGGAGAGGCACAGCTCAGCAGTTAAGAGCACTGGCTGCTCTTCCACAGGATTTGGGTTCAATTCTCAGTGCCTAGATGGCAGCTCACAACTGTCTGTAACTTCAGTTCCAGTGTATCCAACACCCTCACACAAACATACATGGAGGCAAAATACCAATGCAGATAAAATTAAAAAGTAAATTATTTAAAATTATTAAAAAAAAAACCCAACAACAAACCAATTCTCTTGACCCATTCCCTTCTCTGGTGACCTCTCATGCTTTGTGAATAAATCACACTGCGTACATATTTACATCTCCTAGACTCAAACCTCTAAGGCCTTCAATGATTGTTCAGCTTTGTCCTCCTCACCACAATGTTGACCTGTCCTGGCTTGTCATGTGAGCCACATGTCTCTCTTCTGCTGTGGTTCCCTTCTGACACACTGGGGCAGAGCCATGTTCCCACCCATCTCCAACACCATCACGATTTCATCTGAAACAAACCTTGATATGGAGTAGTCCCTCCACCAGGGAAACTTGGGAAATAAAGTTCCCAAAGCCTAGAGAGCACACCGAACCATCACAGCCTGGCACCAACTTGCTTTCTACCTTCATTCTGCTACTCCTGCGGTCTTTGTAAGGAAGGAACTTCAGTCCGGTGGTCCTAAGGTTGGCATCTGTCATTTCCTCACAGCTCTTCCGCCTGGAGCACCTTTCTCCACTTGGCCACACCCTCCTCCTCAACTGAAAGTAACTTTCTCAGTGCAACCATCTGTCTTAGTTTTGGGATCTACACTGCAGGGACAGGATGAGTTTTAGAAATATTTCCCTGTCAACTTTTTTCTCATCATGTTCAGTAAATTACTTCTCCACACATTTCGTATTTGTTCACTGGCCAAAGCAGACAAATTTGATTAAATAATATTTATACAGAATTCTTAATGACACTGAAATGGTGTTGATAATATAGGATTAACTTAAAAATCAAATTAATTGAAATTCATGGATATGTATGTTTGTTTGAGACAATGTCTCACTATGTAGCCCTCGCTGGCCTAGAACTTGCTACATAGATCAAGTTGGCCTCAAACTCACAGAGATTCTGCCTGCCTGTGCATGCCACTAGGCCAGCTGAATACAACAATATACATAAACATACCTTTATAGAAGATTAATCTGTAAAACTACATTGAAATGAATAAGCTATGGAGATTAAAATTTTTCATATATTTACTACTTTTTCCATAAGCTAAGTATCAATTAGCTATTCTCGAGAATCACTTTTACTTAGTAATTTGACTTCCAAGAATGTTATTCTAAGGATGCACAGAAACATATAGGAGGGTTTTCATTATGCCCGTATTTAAAACAGAACGGGGAAGCTGACATCACAGTGTGTTCTAAGAGACTAGTGGGTGAGCTACTGTGTACTCAAACAAGAGAATTCCATGAGGTTTCGTGGGCTCCACGTGGTGTTATGACAACAGTCTCCTCTCAGTGGGCTGTTCAGCAGCAGCCTGGCATTTTGCAACTTTCCATACTTGGTTGTATCCAAGATGTGGCCTAATCTTATACTTCTTTTAATTCTGTTTTTCTAGAATATCATTCCCGAAAGAGCTCTTTTCTCTGTCATTGCTCTGTAACATTCACTGTGCAAACGAAATACTCCCCACCTTGTATTCCCAGATCCTGTGCATCCCCTGCCTGGGAAGGGCAGGCTCCTTGCGTCCCGTCCCATTGTGTCTCTACTTGGGTCCTCTGCAGGGCTTAGAACCATGTTGGACAACAGATTGATTTTTTTTTCCCTCTGGGAAGTGTCTGTGCAATGTACCCGGAAATCAGAGGCGCTGTCTAAGGCCAGCAGGTAAGGCAAGGCCACTAGGTATCAAACTGCTTCTTATTTGCTACATCAGGGAGAGCTGCTACCTGTATTGCTGGAAAAATCTGTCCTGGGTGGTGTTCAAACTGGCTGGACTTGAATGACCTGGAGACAAGTCCCTGAGCTTAACAAGGCTTTTTCTGTAGGCATGGGCATCACACGGAGGGACACCTACCCCGGCATAAAGCTCTGAAAAGGACTGCCACGTACAAGAAGAATGGAGGGAAAGTGGGGCCTGACATTCAAAAACAGGAGTGGCTAACAAAGGCCAAAGGAGATGATCTTAACCCTGGCCATGCTTGGAGATCATGTAGACGAGGAGCTGGGACTTTTCAAAGTACACATAAGAGCTGCTACGTGCTGATGGGCTCAGGAATCTGCACCATCATTACGATTTTGAGACAGGGTCTCCCTATGTAACCCTTGCTGATCTAGAACTTGCTATGTAGACTCAGCTGGCCTTAGACAGCAGCCTGCCTCTGCCTCTTGAGTGCTTGTTTTGGTGGGCTTTTTTGTTTGCTTGTTTTGTTTTTTTCAGGACAGGGTTTCTCTGTATAGCCTTGGCTATCCTGGAATTCACTCTGTAGACCAGGCTGGCCTTGAACTCAGAGATCCACTGGCCTCTGCCTCCCAAGTACTGGGATTAACGGTTTGTGCCACCACAGCTGGCTGCCAATCCATATTTTTATTTATGTTTCCAGCTGCTTCCAGAAGACACGGCTCTGAACAGTATGGCCAGCTAAGTAGCTGAGCTGCAGCGCTACTTTCTAGCATTCTGGTTGGGGTTTTTTTTGTTGTTGTTGGCTTTTTTGTTTGTTTTTTTGTTTTTGGAGACAGGGTTTCTCTGTGTATCCTTGGCTGTCCTGGACTCACTCTGTAGACCAGGCTGGCCTTGAACTCACAAAGATCCGCCTGCCTCTGCCTCCCAAGTGCTGGGATTAAAGGTGTGCGCCACCACCACCTGGCCCTGGTTGGGTTTTAAAGACCATTTAGCATCCCTATCAAGAATGAGTAGAATCATAATTTCTGATTCACAATGGAGGCGATCCATGTCTTTAGGTATATTTCCAAGGTATAACACTGAAGCTACTGGGGAGCTGATAGGCACAAGCAGAGACCAGCCCTGTAGGGTACAAGCACTGGCTTGAAGAAGAGCAGTGGAGAGTCTATTTTTGGCAAATATCTCTTTTTTGGAGAAAGCGTGTGGCTTGGATGGAGGAGCAGGACCTATCTTCTTAGAATTCTGCTCCAAGTGGAGGCATGTAGTCAGCAACATAAACAGTTACTTCCACCCAGAGGAACCCTGGAACCCTGTGACTGGTCAGAGCCATTCATTCCTAGCACCATTATGATATTTCCCTGAGAACAGTTCAAACAGCTGCTAAGAATGTGTCTGAAGTGGACACTCACTCAGAAATCACAATGCTAGAGTGGATTAAGAATCAAATCCTCAGCCGGGCGGTGGTGGCGCACGCCTTTAATCCCAGCACTTGGGAGGCAGAGGCAGGCGGATCTTTGTGAGTTCGAGGCCAGCCTGGTCTACAAAGTGAGTCCAGGACAGCCAAGGATACACAGAGAAACCCTGTCTCGAAAAACCAAAAAAAAAAAAAAAAAAAAAATCAAATCCTCTTTCACCACAAACCCCACCCCCATTTAATTATATACCCTCCCATGACTTGACCCAGAAATCCCAGGCTGACAGGCTGCATTAACTAAAGCTAGGTTTAGAATGTGCCCTGCACGAGCTACTCCCAGAAAAGCTAAAGTCCTCTTCCTCTCCCCAGACCTTGGAAGTCTTGACCACAGCTGAACCCTCTGCACTTTCCACTTGCCTAACATTATCTCCATGGGTGATCATTCACATTTCTGCTATACACATCTTGGTTTCTCAAACAGAGGGCAAGTTATTCATGGTATATCTGCTTATCTCTTTGTTGCAGCATGACACTTTGTATATAGTTGACATTTAATGAACAGCTATTCATCAACAGGAGTAGATGGGGACAGTACAGACTACAAACATTTTATACTGAAGTGTGAATGACTTTCTGGCCCTGTGGACATCATGAATTCAAGCCATTAGTGTTTCCTGAAAATTACCAACTGCCAGTGCTTACTTAGCCTGACATCATCAGTTCTATGGTTCAGGATTCAGTCAAGAGAAGGAGTGTCAAAGTAAGCCAGCATATTCTTTCAGAACACTTTTTGTAGTTTGCTAATAACCATTCAGGAAGATCAGCTCAAGAGAGAATTTTCAATTAAGTGTCAAGTGCAGGGCTGCCAAAGGACCAGGCAGAGGTAAATCCTTTAAAGACCATTCCTTTGTAGCTGAATGCCTTTTCCCAAGATCCTTAACACATGACCTGGGTCTACAGTTTCAATCTTTCAAGGGTCAGTTATCACTTAAAAAAAAAAAAAAAACAAAACACTCACAAAGACTTATTTTATAAGCATGAGTGTTTTGCCTATGTGTGCACCATGTGCATGCCAGGTGTAGAGGTCAAAAGAGGAAAGTACTCTTGCACTGAGCCAGCTCTTTACCCCTATTTTGGTTGTGAGCTGTAGCCTTTAATTGTAGATCAGCTCGACTAGTTCTTAAAAAAGAATAGAAAAAGATGGGGGCTCACTTTTTACTTCTAGCTAGCCAGGAACTCACTATATAAACCATGCTATGTTCTCTCTCTCTCTCTCTCTCTCTCTCTCTCTCAGGTTTTTCCAAGACTGGGTTCCTCTGTGTATCTCTGGCTGTCCTGGAACTCACTCTGTAGACCGAGCTGACCTTGAACTCACAGAAATCCACTTGTCTCTGCCGACCCAGTGCTGGGATTAAAGGCCTGCACCACCACACCTAGCTCACCCAGGCTATTCTTAAACTCAGAGACCCACTTGTCTCAGCCCCGAGTGTGGGGATTAAAGCTGTGGGCCCAGTAGAATATGCCCAGCAGAAATAATTTTTCTTTCTTTCTTTTGAGAGAGGCTCTTATATACACTAGGCTAGGTCTTATATGCACTTCTTACATAGCCCAACTTCTGATCCTCTAGATATCTGTCAAAAACTGAGCCTCTACCTCTGCAGTATTGAGATTATAGGCATGGATCACCATACCATATCAATCGAAAGTTTAACTATCGATTTTGAGAATAAGACAAAATTACGCACTGTTTTACAAAAAAGAAAAAAAAAAAGCCAAAGTTTGCCTATTCACAAGGTTATGGACTGACTCCTGATTAAGAAGCTCTGACCGGAGCTGGGATGCCGCTCGGTGGTCACAGCATCCCCGGCAAGGACCTGTGTTCATCTTAAGCATACAAACAGCCCTCTGCTTTAAGCCCACTTATTCCAAGCTCCTAAAACTGGAGTGTTTATTTGGTGATGGGGTAGGGAAAGGGTGGTAGGAGATAATACATGTTTCAATGTATTCAGAGGAATGTCCTCAGCTAAAATGGATGGGCAGCCTTTTACAAAACAGTTACTTTCACAAAAAAATTCTCCTGGAAGGGAACCTGGGAGAAAAGTCTTCCCATTTGACACAGACTGCAGGGACAAACACAAACTGCCAGGATAGCCAGAACCAGTCAGTTCTCCCAACTCCCAGGCCAGTAGAACTCCCTACTTCCCCCAGGCCATGTAGACACTGCAGGGTCCCAGGAACACTTGTTCTGGCTTATTTTGAGGCTTTTGTAGCATTTTAAAGTCTTGCAAAAAAAGAAAAACAGGGGGGCTGGAGAGATGGCTCAGAGGTTAAGAACACTGGCTGTTCTTCCAAAGGTCCTGAGTTCAATTCCCAGCAACCACATGGTGGCTCACAACCATCTACAATGAGATCTGGTGCCCTCTTCTGGAGTGAATGCGTACATGCAGGCAGAACAATGTATACACAATAAATAAATAATCTTTAAAAAGAAAAACAGATACTAAGTGGTATAGTTCAAGAAACAAAGAGCTAACTAGAAACAGAATTCTGTAACAGTTTTATTTCCCACTTTTGTTTTGGCTACATTTCCTCTTACAAACTTTCACTGCTAACAGAAGGTCTTCAAGTTCATAAGCCTTTAAAACAAATCCAAAAGAACCAAGAATGCAAACACAGAGGCAGTTTAAGCAGCAGCCCCTTTGAGTGTAAAGGTGAATTTTCTAAAAACCAGGTGGCAGGCAGTTAAGTTCTGTCTGCACTTGTACAGGGATAGTTAGATATTTTTAGAGTATTTTTAACTCTGAGTCATTTGTCTAGAATTTTCTCCCCCCTTTCTGGAGGAAATAGGAAAAGGAAAGGAAAGGAAAGGAAAGGAAGGAAGGGAGGGAGGGAGGGAGGAAGGAAGGAGGGAAGGAAGGAAGGAAATCTATTCTTTAAATCAATATAATCCAGCTGGTATAAAGGAAAAATGATACTTACTTCTTAACATTTTGGGGGGGGGAGGTTAAGAACAAGAATTTTCCTTGCCCTAGCCAGGCACGGTGTACACCCAGAATCCTAGACTTGGGAAGCCTGAACCAAGAGGACCTAATAAAAGGTCAATCTGACCCATACAGTGAGGATTTATAAAGAGGAGCAGGGAGTGGGTTTATTTCCTCTGACCATTTTAATTGTACCAGAGAAACAATACTTCTAGTCGGTACCAGGTTCTGCTGCGTGGAAGACACACTGTCCCTCAAGATTCCTGGGAGAATGCTTATGGCCACTTAGGTGAGAAAATACACGGGGGAAGAGCATGAGTCAGGATTCACTCTGTTAGAAAAAGAAAGCATGTCTCTAAAACATAAGCCACACACCTGCACTCTCATCATACATAGCTAGCACACACAGGGATGCCACAGGAGAGCAGAACATCTCATGTTTTTCTAAAGGGCTAACTTACAATCACACACTTCCCAGTGCAATTTTAAATAGAATGAGGAGAGTATTCAGTGTGACGACGCAGTTAAAAATCATAGTTTGCAGCCAGGCAGTGGTGGCGCAGGAGGCAGAGTCAGGCAGATCTCTATGAGTTCTGGGCCAGTCTGGTCTACAGTTCCAGGACAGCCAGGGCTACACAGAGAAACCTTTTCATAGGGTGGGAGCAACAACAGTTTGCAAAGCTGCCAAGTGATTCTATCATCAAACCCTTAACTCTAGAAAGAGTGAGCCTAAGACAGGGTATAAGACACCTTGTATTGAGTCTTTTTTTTTTTTTTTTTTTTTTTTTTTTGGTTTTTTGAGACAGGGTTTCTCTGTGTAGCCCTGGCTGTCCTGGACTCAATTTGTAGACCAGGCTGGCCTCGAACTCGCAAAGATCCGCCTGCCTCTGCCTCCCAAGTGCTGGGATTAAAGGCGTGCGCCACCACTGCCCGGCTTGTATTGAGTCTTATTATTAATTCTGAACAACCATGGCCTGACAGTTTTTCATACTCCCCCTCCAATTGTCTATAATATTTCTTTATCTTGATAAAAATGTTAGTTAGACAGGCATAATAACTGGGCTGGGAGAGAGAGAGAGAGAGAGAGAGAGAATTCACAAGCTAGAATTATGAAGATAAAGCCGGGCGGTGGTGGCGCACGCCTTTAATCCCAGCACTTGGGAGGCAGAGGCAGACGGATCTTTGTGAGTTCAAGGCCAGCCTGGTCTACAAAGGGAGTCCAGGACAGCCAACGATACAGAGAAACCCTGTCTCAAAAAACCAAAAAAAAAAAAAGAATTATGAAGATAAAAATTTGAGATTAAGCCAGGTGGGGGTGGTGCATGCCTTTAATCCCAGCACTCACTCGGGAGGCAGAGGGAGATGGCCAATGTGTTCTAGGCCAATTTGGTCTACAGAGTGAGGCCCAGGACAGCCAGGGATATACACAGAGAAATCATATCTCAAAAACAAACAAACAATAAACAACCCCCCCCCAAAACCCAACAAAACACCCCACCAAAAACCAAACCAAGCCAAACTGAAACAACCCCCCTCCCCCAAAAAAGATTAAAAGGGAAGGAGACTTGATAAGATGGATCAGTGGATTTTTCCTCCCCTGAAGCAGGGTTTCTCTGTGTAATCTTTGCTGTCCTGGAGCTCACTTTGTAGACCAGACTGTTCTCACACTCACAGTGGTCCACCTGCTTCTGCCTCCCCAGTGCCTGGATTAAAGGTGTGTACCACCTCAAACCAGCAAGATGGTGAAGATCACTTTTGCTCTTGAGGACCTGGTTTGATTCCCAGCACCTACATGGTGGGCCTGTTCTGACCTTTGCAGGAACCAGTCATTCCTGATGGATATACATTCAGGCAAAACACGCACACATACAAAACTAAAAGTAAAAAATAATAAATAAAAAATCAGAGTCTTCTCACACAACTTTACTTGGCAACTTCTCAACAAGTCTATTTCTGGAGGAACTAAGACAGCAGTGGCAGCGGCTTTCATTTAGCACTTAGGCTCCATGCTGCAGAACGGGCCAATGTCCCCCTTACACTCACTCCCTGACTCTTCATTACAACCATGTGAAGGCCACAAAGACAACTTCTGTTTGTAGGCAGAATCTGGACTCAGACTGCCTGCTGACTACCGATACTCTGAGACCTGTCAGACCCAACTCCTTACTGGTTTATTTTGTTTTGGAGAATATGCTTGTATGAACGAATGCTGTTTAGCAATGAGACACATTCTACCCTGTGTGAGCAATACTCTAGATTACAAGGTAGGTGTGGTGACCCACACTGTCCTGGGACACTTACACATGGCTTGCAAATATGAAGAATGCTACTACCTTCCTGTATCAAGCTGGCTAAATTTCCAGTCCACATATGCAAACACCCAATGTAGAGTAAATTCTTGACCTAATTCCTTTCTTATCAGATCTTGGTTACAATAAGTATGGGCATGAATTATAGACAGCCTTTAAGGCTGTTCTTGTGTGCTCTGACAGGGGTTGCCACTATGACTAATCACCTGCTACTAACAGTATTTTTTTCTTTTTATTCCCAGCTGCCACAGATCTCACGTGTATCTGATTAACTAGTCGTTCATTGCAGGGTGAGCTCTACACACCAAAGTATGGAATATCAGCATGAGTGGAAGCAGCCCAAAACACACTTGGGCAAATAAAACTTTCCCCCATCTCCATGCTCAGGAGGCCGCACAAATTGCTCCAAAGATGCATCGGAGTACTCGTGACAAGAACGTGAAATAGTAACCACAGTTAGGAAGGAAAGCTGGGAAGAACATGTTTTAATAATCCCCTCTGCCATCTGTGTCTGCGGTACTGAAGAAATTTATGTTGACATCAACATTTGACATCACAATTTTTTTTAAAGGATGAGGAGGTAGACATGTAAACCCTGTTTATTCTAAAATGACTCCTCTGTATATTTGAGTCTCTGAATTCTAAAAGGCAAAAACATATAAACATCAATTGTCATGTGCATTTTTCCCTTTTACAATAAACTCTGTCCTATAGCACAGATACTAAACACTAATAATCGTTCAGGTTTGAAAGCATAAACTTGGAAAGATACAGAAATGTATGTTAGTCTGTTTTCATGGCTGTCCTTTCTGGGCATAAAGGGGCACATTGAGACATCTATGGGTGCCTTACTAAAATCTGTACCCCCCAAAATTAGCTTGATGAGCATCCTTTGCCCGAGGTGATGCTGGTTCATGAGAGTCACAGCATCAGGGAATGGAAGCCTGGGATTGTGCCCAGGTCTAGTAGGGCACTGTGTACTGTCAGACTTACAGCACCAGGTTCTAAGGAAAGTCATTTTAAGGAGTCTCTTGGGGAGATGCTACATCCCAAAATATTCCAGGGTGATTGCTCAATGACTAGCTTCAAGTTAAAAACAGATGAGCAGGAATCTCAATAAATACAAGAAAGACAAAAGTGTACGTGCCTATCAACGTGAGCAAAGGAAAAAGACCCTGTTGTCAAGTTCTTGCTTATGGGTTCCTTATTTCAAAAGCATACCTCACATTCCAGACACTCCTGTCCCCATAACTGGAAGCAAAGTCTCCATAACACTTGCTACTTCCTGGCCTACCACAGCTCTCTTGTCTATTGCTGGTGACCCCAGCAGGGAGGCACTCTGGTTGAAATCCCTAAACTATCCTCAGAGCCTGTGCCTCTGCTGAAATGAAGTGGTAATTCAAAGGTTATTCGCCATCTTAATAAGCTGATGAAGTGTCTGCCCTCTCATAAAATGTTAACTGAGAACATTTCCCTCTAGAATTTTTAATTGGTCATCACTCGTAATTATGTGTATAAACAACATGGGAATTTTTATTTTTTTATTTTTTTTGGTTTTTCGAGACAGGGTTTCTTTGTTTAACAGCTCTGGCTGTCCTGGACTCGCTTTGTAGACCAGGCCTGCCTCTGCCTCCCAAGTGCTGGGATTAAAGGCGTGCGCCATCACTGCCCGGCCACATGGGAATTTTTAAAGCAGTTCTGCATAAAATGAGCAAATACATAACCAGAAGATGACATGAAGCATCATGCCTCAGAGGACACCCTAGAGTAGCCAGACTTCATGGACTTGCTTTGCTATCTTAGCCTGAAGTCAGAAGCCAAAAGAGCTTTAAGACACCGAGGATCTCAAAGGCTGCTTATATTTATCTTGGTTCTTGGTTTGCATTCAACTCATTATCATCCCAGACCTTTCTCTATTACTCCAAAAAATGGTTCCAGCAGGGGAAAAAAAAAAAAAACCCGTACTTCCTAGAAAGTCTGAATATGTTCCTGATAATTCCTGAGGTGGAAAATATGTCCCTCTGCCCTCACAAAAGGACTGATGTCACTATCTTGGGAATGGGTACACCCTTGCTCCATCTCACCATTTTCTTTGACACATTCCTTGCTATGATAGAACAAAATACACCTTGCTGAAACTTGGTGCCATGCTTTGGACTTCCTAGTCTTCAGGGCCTTGAGCCACGCAACCTCAATTCCTTAGAAGTCTCCCCATGTCCTCATTCTCAGGTCCCTGGGGGATGATCCCACGTACCTGCGATTTTACCCAGACTGCTTTTCTGGAAGTCAGGGTTTCTGAGTTCTTCGGTGTTTGCAGACTTCATGACGGAGTTGATCGATGACAGGGTGCTGATGAGCTGTGAATTGAGGGAGCCGATCTGCGAATGAGGCTCCCCGAAAGCCTCCGCCAGCTCACTGTAGTTCTCCGCCAGCAATGTCTGCTGCTCTGCCAGCAGTTTCTGCACGCGCTCAATGTAGTGGTCCAAGCCAGTCATCACTCCAGGGGCAACCTGAGGCTGAGCGGGATCCTCCAGGGAATCCCATAGAGGCTCGTTCCCAACACCCACGCTCCTCCTGCTGCCCGTCAGTCCCACAGTCACCTGTGGAGGCCCACACGCTATGGTCCTCGTTTTGACACCAACTAGATAGTTGTCGTGAATATTTATCTGCCCCACACCTGACTCTTTGGTCTTCACAGCAGATGGCTTGTCAAATTCAGAATTGCCGGACAACACTGTCCCAACACCAACAGACCGAGTCTTGGTGGAGGGGTTGATGTCCTTGACACGGCCCTCTCCTATGGCCACTGTTCGGGTCTCCACAGGCTGGGTGCTGGTCTGTTTGTCCAGGGTGCTGAGGAGCGTGTTGGTGCAGGACTCAACCAGGGTGGCTGCCTCCGTGTTAGTGCACTGGTCTACCTGCTCCAGGTTTGTGCTGGTGTGCTGGTGTGTGGTATGAGGCACCGCCATGATAGCAACATCCTCTTGACCCACAGCCTCTGTGCTGACGCTCCGGGAGGCGCACTCCTTGGGAAGGCAGACAATCACATCGACAGAACAATCACCACAGCCGATGGAGCGCACATCCTTGAGGTTCAAGTGTGTCTTCAGGAGTGTCAGGTCGCTCCCAGAAGCCTCTGTGTTGCTTCCTGTTTCACAGACGCTAATTTCCACACCCACACTCCGGTCACAAGTCTCAACGGACTTCCCTACGCATCGGTCCCACATTCCCACCCTCTCCTTCACGATCCACGAATTTATAGGCAGCTCAGGCCCCACAACCTGGTTCTTGCGGTCAGGATGGCAGGAGATGCCCACACTACTTGTTTGCACACAGGTCCCAACACATGAATCCTTTGTGTCCATGTGACTGCCAACCATTTGGTCTCTGGTTGGCACTAGTGCCTCCACCAGCTTGCTGAAGACAAGTGGCTGGGCCATCGTGGCCTTGTCAACTTTTTTCCTGGATCCGGCGGCCTGTAGTTCTTGCTTTAGCTTAGTCATCTCCCGGTCATGGGTGGTTTCTTTAAGCTGTACTTCCAGGCGGTAAATCTTTTCCTTTAAGGCCTCTATGGTCTGCTGCTGTAGCTCAATCTCTTTGTCAGCTTCAGTAATAACCCCGAGCATGGCCTCTGTCACGCTGATGCCAAAACTCCTTGTCTCAGTGACCGTCCCCACAGCTGTATCCTTGCAGGACCTGAAGTCTCTGTGGTATACTACAATGTCATTCATGTTCTCATCGCTGCCCACAGCCACAGACTTGTGCTCCGGAGGCGGGCACTGTCCATTTTCCCTGACCTCCGAAGCGGCCTCACAGCTGGTACCCTGTATCTTTTGCTCCAGGGCCTGCATGTCGGCCGTGAGCTGCCGGAACTCCTTGATCCTCTGCGTGCTCTGCTCCACAGTCCCCATCTCTTCCTCCTCATAGTCGATGTACAGCTCCCCACCGCCTCTTCGGGCTCGGGAAAGCAGTTCCAGCTGGGAGGCATTGCCTGCACTGTAGGAGCGCTTCCTCACACCACACGCATCGTTCTGGGACGCAGCCCTCTGGTTCTTCAGCTGGGAGGCCAATTGCCTTTTCTCTTCTTGCAAGACAGAGATCTTAACCTGGAGCACAGGGATGGTTCTCACCTGCTCCTCAAGTTCCTTCAGGCGTTTTAAGGCGACGGCCATCTGTTCTCGGATGTGCTGCAGGTGCATGGGGCTCACATTCGTCACTGGGGTGGAGATCCCTGAACTCATCGGGCTGTGCCTGATGGAGCTCCCCATGGAGGAAGTGGTAGGAGCAGCTGGGACATAGCTGCCATAATAGTCCCCGTTGCCTTGGTATCCATTCTGAAGCTGGTGCATGGCAGGATTGTGGTTAGTAGAACCCATGAAGGAGGGGAGGGAGCTCGTGGAGCCCATGCCTCCAAAACTGGCCAGCCTGGGCCTCCTGAACTCACCCGGTGCCATCTGCATGGTGATTCTCTCCTGTTCGAGTCTTCTCCGAGTCTCCATCAATGTCTTGGTGACATGAAGGTTGTGCTTTGGGAGTTGGGGTGAGGGAGGGGGCAGCAGCTGCCGATTTTCTGGGATGGCAAAGGTGGGTGAGGTCTCTAGCGGGACAGGTGGCCGTGGGATTGGGGTTGATGTAGCATGGCTTCTGGATAGGAGGAAGCTGGGATACTGCTTGCTGTCATCACTGTTGGAAGATGACAGGGATTCAGTGGAAGTCCACACACCTTGATGACCAGGTGTGGCCCTGGCTTCTGGGCATGGCACAGATGGTTTTCGCCTCTTCTGGATGTTCAGTTTCTTGATAGTATTTCCCTTCTGTATGTCATCCACGTATTTGACGAAATCTAAGTCTAACTGAAAACCATAAGGGGTTTCCACAAAATATGGGTCTTTCTGTTCCTTGTTAAGGTCTTCATTCAGAGCTTCATCTGCTTTCTCTAAGAGAGAGAAGAAAACACAATAGCACATGCATTACATGTTTTAGTAAGAAAAATTATTTGTGAGTGTAGCCCAAGCTAGTCTGATTTAAGAGTTGTCAGTCCTATTTTCTGAACCTCAATTCTCTGAATGAAAATGGAGACACTGTCCACCCCAATGGCACAAGATTGAAGTCCTAGCTACTGGGGAGACGGAGGCAGGGGGATTCTAAATTCAAGGCCCATCTGGGAAATTGAGAGAATTCTCATTTCACCATAAAAAGTCAACAGATGTGGATGTGGCTCAGTAGTAGAGCAATCTACACTACTAACCGCCCCAACAAATAAAAGGACAATTTCAAGTATTCAACTCATAACATTATGAAACAATGGTCTTGTGAACCAAACTTATTATATTGGTACTCACAGCCTGGCAATATGGCTGTGTGGATTTCACTTGTCTTCTGCAGTTCTTTGAAGGAAGAGAGAGCAGTTATTAAGGTTCCTGTCTTATGCCATGTCCACTTAGTCACACAATGCATTAAGTCAGCAGAGAGTGGGGTAAAGCAGATGCATGGAGCCAGGGGTGTCAGTGTGTGTGAGTGCGTATGTGTGTGAGTGTGTACATGTGTGCTCATTTTTCTTCAGGTTTGGTAGTCTTTATTGCCAGTGGTCAAGAACCACCCAGTGTCTATTTCCATACGATTCCATTTTGCCCTGACCCCTTCTTGCTTCTAGGCTGGGGAGACACAGGACAGGGAGCGAATTCTCTGGTAGCCGGAGTGTAAGAACACGGTCAGAGGACAGACAGACTTTCACCTACTGCTCAGTTTCTTTCCCTACTTAAAACCGTCTCCCAAATGGAGGAAAGTTTTCTCCTCTCTGCCCTGTTTTGCTTCTTGACACAACATTTATTAACTCACAAATACCTGGTTTTTATAGTCATAAGCAACCCAAACAGGCCCGAATGGAAGTAAGAGCAAACCAAACTCCAACTCTGGAATCATGTGGTATTCAATAAATGCTACTTCTGGCTAAACCAAACATTTAAAAAAGGAAACACAGGAACCGTTCAAAGCACAGAACTTGCTGCTGATCTGAGCCATGCATTTCAAATTTAAAAGCAAGGCCGTTTTGTTTGTTTAAACTGTAGGATTAGGTCATATGTTTTCCTACAGCCCCCTGGAGAAGGCCTGCATTTTCAGGACTATGGAAAGGACCAAAGCTAGGAGTGAAAATGGGAGCCATCTGTCCCCCTACCTCAGTCCTGCTTATCCCCTGCCTACACTATTGTCCGGCCCAAGGATGTGAAGTAAACTTAGGATGCTGCCTGCCCTCCTAGCCCCCAGAGATTCTCCATATTATGGCTGACGCCGAATGCTTAAATGGCCCCTTCTTGTCTCCACATTTTCTATCTTTTGAAACTCTGGAAAGTTGAAAAAGATTGCCAAACAGGAATTAAAAAGGGGCACATGTTCTTTGGGTCTCAATTTCAAGTAATATCAAGATAAAAGTACTTGGCTAGCCTGTGGTATGAGTCCCTGGGTTCAACCATTCCATATACACACATAACCCTCAAACCCAAACCACACCGGCCACGGCCACCACAACAAAACAGTATTAAAACTCCTTAGAGTAAATGTTAAGGATTTCTCTTTGAAATAAGGGCCCCAGCATGAGCTGAACCAGAGCGCCAACGGTGCCTGGAAATTTGAGCTCATGCTAACAGAATGTGTCTTCAGGACAGTGGGTGCGCTAGTTGAAAATATGCAGCCAGACCTGTTTCCAGAACTGTCTGAAATTCCAAAGGAAGGAGAAAAGGACTGATCCCACCAGCTCAGGATGAATACCCACTCGCGCGCGCGGGGGAGGGCTCACAGTGCCGGTGGGGGTTGGGGAGAGAGAGCTGGAGTCATCCAGCTAACCTAACTAACCCCCAAAGCACAGATCCCCTCGGCTCACCCTAGCCCGAAGGTCCGCCCCTCCCCAGATCACCTACCGCAGGCCCACAGCCGGGCAGCCTCCAGCCGCCGCACCCTAGGCCCGGGCCCGGATTCCGCTCCTCTCCACTTAAGGGAACGCCTGTCAACTTGAGCGCACACCTCCCAGGCCCGCAGGGACACCATAGGCCCAGTCTTCACCAATGAGGGCTCCCCGCGTCCCGCCGTCACCCCGCAGCAAGGCACACTCAGCTGTCCGGCATCCCCCTGGAGTCTAAGTGAAAACAGGAAGCCGCCTTCTTCGGAAAACCTGTGCTCTTCGGCGCGACGGCGCGCCTCTGCCGGGAGCCCAAATAAAGCGGGCTACGTGAGCCTCTCCACCGAGGGCTCAGTCTGCCCCCGGGGCCAGACACTGCATCAAAGAGTCTGTGTTCTGGAGGCAGGCCCGGCAAACGCAACCCGGGTCACCTGAGGAAGGGCAGGGCCACAATTGGCCACTGTTCCCGGTTCCCGAGCACTGAAGGACGCTTTTCACCCTAACTCCTGACAGGTGACCACCGGTAACTGACAGTTTCTCTCCAACAGCCGAGCCTTTGCCGTCTTAAAGAAAATTAATGAAACAAGTCCTTTATCCAGCGCAAACGAAGCAGGACGCGCTTGTAAGAATATCAGAGACTTTACAAAGAAAAAGTCTGACTGAGGCTTTGGCAGCTAGCACGACTTCTACGTTTTTCTTAACGATGTTCCCACTGAGGCAGGAAAAGTGAGTGGATTCAGTGTCAGGTTTCAACACCCCCACCCGCCCACACTTTTCAGCAAAACCTAACTGACCTATATATAATTAGCTTCTTCCCTAGCTCAGCTAGTAAGCCATAACCAAAGGTCTGGGCCATTCTGGATTATCTCCAAGTGACAGTTTGGACTTCTCCCTCTGGAAATCCAGAGCAGTTAGAATTTTTAACCACGGCAGACTTCTTTCCTAAGCACTGCTGAATCCTGAAGACTAAAGAGGACCCATATTTTTCTCTAGCAACAAAACAAAACAAAAACCAGATAGACAACCCCCAACCCCACCCAAAAACAAGCAAATATTCTCAAAGTGTCCTTTGTACATTTAACCTGGGTACCAAGTATTCTTCTATTACATTGAAATATTCAGTCTCACTTAAATATTTCTATTTAATTAACGTTATTTAATTACTTAGGTTTTTTTGTTTTGTTTTGAGACAGAGTCTAGCCTTTTGAGATAGTTCTAGCTGCCCCAGGAACTAGCTATGTAGACCAGGCTAGCCTCCAACTCAGAGATCCACCTACCTCTGCCTCCCAAGTGTTTGGAAAAGAGGTGTGGCCACCACCCCCAGGACCCAATCTCACTATTATTTTTTAATCTCCTGATTTCCAGGGTACCCTTACACAAGCACCTGCAACATACCTAAGGCATTTATGGGGCCCATACTTATTTCTCAATTCTTATGTAAAGTATGCTTTACCTCCCCTTTTTAACAATATACTATAAACATCCTCAGAGCAATAGATTGAATTTTCAAAAAAGTTCCTCTTTGACTCACAGGCCAGTTAACAAGATGTTAGGAACAAGTAGATGTTTAAAACTCCTTTAATGGTTATTTTTAGGGTGTGGAATTAGGGGTGATATATACTTTGTGCTTTACAAATTTTTATGCCACATGAGTACTTTAAAAAAATTAGCACAGAAGTCACTGTTCAACACACAGGAGTATACTGCAGTAAAAATCTAAGCACACTCAAGTGGGTGTGGTGTGAGCGTGACAAAGGAAGATAGTTCATATTACTCTCCCACCATAGAATCAACTTATTTTTACATGAGTAAATATAAAACCAGTATTTCCTCCAATCTCCAAGCAGACAGTTTATGAAACAGTCCCTACTCCAACCTGAACCTCCCTCAAGAAACCCAGGAATAATCTTTTGAATTCTTTTCTTCATTCCTTCCTTCAGTGCAGATGTGATCTCAGGGTCACTGGCTGCTAATGTGAACCTTGAGTTTACACTTGGGGACAGAGGAACCAAGTGCTAAAAGAAATCTTGTGGATCAAAGCTAATATTAAAACTATTGGCCAAGTGTGGTGGCGCATGCCTTTAATCCCAGCACTCACTTGGGAGGCAGAAGCAGGCAGATCTCTGTGAATTCAAGGCCAGCCTGGTCTACAAAGTGAGTCTAGGACAGTCATGGTCACATAGGGAAAAGTCTTGAAAAACAAACACTATTGAAGAGCCTACATTTCTCTGTACTTTTATATGAGAGAAATAAACTTTACTTAGAGTGACCCTGAATTCTAAGTTGTATCCTATGTCCTCTTCTCACCCCATCCCCAAATCAGGGGCCATATCTAAAAAAGATGAAAATGCTAAAATAACTAAACCCAGAGGTATTACAACAATCAAGTTTTTATTATGGAAATTGGTAAATTCAAAAACAATGGCTTTTTAGGAAAAAACAAGCAAGCAAGCAAATGAACCCATAGCTGAGTTAGTTATAAGAAGGCCTTTTAGATGTTTCAGAACCTTTTTAGACTAACAGAAATATGTCTGCTTTCACACAGCCAAAAGTCCACTGGCTATGTGGAATTCTGAAGGCAACAGCTTCCAACCTTTCTGGACCTGGAGAGCTGCCCAGGTGTTTACGAGAATTTTCTGAATGTTTGGGAAGGCAGTGCTTGGGGAGTCAGACTACCCCTAGCACCCTTCTGTCTTCATTATGTAACTTTTATTGAAGATTTATTGGGTGCAGAAAAACGACCCTATTCTGCTGAGAGAGTAGGAGGAAAAATTCATAAGAAATAAATGAGGTGTAGGCTAGCTGAGAAAATGAATGCTGATACAGCATGGGTCGAAGCTAGTTCCAAAGGTAAGCTACCAACGAGCTGGAAGACAATACATGAAACAAGTGATCAGAACAGAGTTGGATGCCCCAAAACTGAGTTTTGAAGACCAGGTGAGTGATGGTAAGAACACCAAGGGAAGAGGGGCAAGACTGTATCTGTGGGAGCAGCTTTCAGGGCAGGTGAGATGGGCCTTGGGTGCACAAGAGGCCCTAGGCTTGGGGACCAAGAGCAGGGCAATCTATCCCCTGTAATATTTAGCCACCAACTAGGGGATAAGGGCTAAAAGGCATCAGCAAATATGTCCTTGATACCTATGTAAGGACCGGACTGAGCTAGGCAAGGAAAGAACTAGTTAAAACGGTTTAGGGGCTTTCTTTCTTTTTTAAAGACAGTCTTATCATGTATTACTCTGGCTGAACTGGCACTGATTACATAAGCCAGGCTGCCCTTGAACTCACCGATCTGCCTGCCTTTGCCTCCCAAGTGGTAGGTTTAAAGGTGTGTGTTATGACACGGGACAGTAATTAATAGGTCTTAAGAGACACTGGGAGGTTTAGAGCAAAGAAGACAGGTATTCTTATGTCCAACTTGTAATCAATAGCAAGACTAAAGGCTTATTAAAATCTGTCATCCATTCATCATCACCGTGTAACACTTTCTGTCTCAGGAGCTGGAGACAAAATGTAAATGAAAGAAATAAGGTCTCCACTCTCATGTGATTCAGTCTTGGGCAGATGGGACACACAGGGGGAAAAAAAGATGAGATAGATGTAGAGCAGGAGCGAGGTGCTCTCTGCAGCCTCTACCACAGCGTGTCTGGGTCACTTGGTGGCACTAAGTGGGGCTGCACAGTTTCCTGGCCAGCATCTTTTCCGAGTTGGCCTCATACCTGGAGATCAAAGGTCATAGAGTCCTTTCTCCTCCCTTCTCTACCCAGTTGATCCGGTCTGCAATTAGGGATAATCACAAAATAATGTGACAGCCTCTATTAGTGAAAACTCCAAGTCCAAGACAGACTCCCATGGGTTCAGAGGGAAACACCACACCAATAAGGCTCTCCTGTATGTGTCTACGTAGCTCCTATAAATACCAAACCCCATGAGAAAGGCCCAACTCTGGCCTCGAGAACAGGATAACATTTTCTTGTGGCTCTTCTCCACCCACCAGTGAATTTGAGATTATAGATATGTTAAAAGTCATTTCATCTAGGGTCATAATGTGTTATTTATTTAATTTTAACTTTTTAAACAAACTAACATTTCTGTTAAAATAACACTCGATTTGGGAAGACCTAAACATGACTCTACTTACCAGGCTTAGTCAGCAGTTAACTCCTCTGGGACTACTGACCTGCCAGAAGTGGTTTCCAACTGGGTTTTGTTCTCCATGGGGATATTTGGTAATGTCACAAGGCAGTGAAAAGTGCTGCTGCTGGGAGTGGCTTAGTGAACAGTGTCCAGAGGTGGTGCTGAATGCCTGGTGTGGCCCCTCTCCCCAAATGCCAGGAGTGCCAAAGCCGAGTAAGCCTTGCTGTAGATGGCCAGCAGAGCAAAACACCTACACAGAGCAACATCTGGGTTGTTGTTGCCTTTCAGTTCTCCATTTCTCAAAGGACTGTAACACTGTGCTAGGGACAGGGTGATCTTTGTAAAGGCAGAGTCTTGTTATGTAGCCCTAGGACATGGACCTTACTCTGTAGCCTTCAGACTTAGTACTTCTCCTGCCTCTGCCCCGTGAGTGGCAGTGTTACAGGTCTGCACCACCATGCCTGGCTGCCATCCTTTTGATCAGTGTGTACTCACTGTATAAGACAATGAATGGGCTCACACATGGGGACCACGTACTTCGGTCACACCCACACCCCCCACTCTGACTTACTCCTCCTCCTGTCTCTTACCCCCTTTTCTGTGATCCCTTTTTTAAAGAGTTCATGTTTTACTTTCATGTCTTTTTCTTCTTTAAATTTAGAGTCTGTACAGGACAGAAAACACGCAATATTTATCTTTCTGAGGAAACACCGCTTTTGGGTAAGAAACAGTCATTAGTTTTCTAGACTTCTACCACAATGAACCATTCTTTATTACGAGCAAACAGCACTAGACGTTTCCAAACCAATGTGCCTCGGACTTTTCAGTGGACGAGGCTCTGACATTATGACGCTGTTAGTCAGGACATAATGACTTCTTCATTCTGCTCTGCACTCTAGGCCCAGTGACTGAGGGCATCATGAAGAATAATTACACATGTATGCCACAACCTCACACACGACTAGTGTGTTTGTGCTCATCAGACGATCAATATCAGTGACAGCTGGAGCTAAAGTGTTAATTCCCCACCCACACATTGACCCCTTTCACAGGAAGCCCAGGGACCTGGCCGAATTGCTGAGTGGGCCCCAGAGATGCAAGGGATTACTCCAGACTCCCACACGGCCAAGTGGGGTATGCCACTGTTGGAAGCATCATTGGAGGGCCCACAGAAGCTATGGCCTGGAGGCAGAAAAGAAAAACCATGAGGATGAAGCAAGGCTCATGAAGCGAGTTCTTCAGCCTTTGGAGGTGTCTGTGTCTGCAGGACAACTCATCCAGGAAGGGACGGTGCTATAGAGAAAGCAGAAAGAGGAACTGGACCGTGCCCTTCAGAACAGGTCTAGCAGGAAGCGCTCCTGCAGACACTGAGCATTAAGCTTTCATATCCAAGCACCTTCCCCCCAATACCAAATCTACACGGGAGACACCACTTGTTATATAGAAAACCACACGAGACGCCAGTAACATGAGCATTCTGCATTCCGCTGTAAAGAATGTGTAGCGGGTAAGGTGCTTTCTTGCATTTATCAGTTACTTTGCTTTATTGACTTTGGTTCCTGAGACAGTCTTGATCCCAGGCTGGCCTCAAACTTCAGATCTGCCCCAGCTGCCCAAGTGCTGGACAGAGTTGGTTGCTTTCAAACTGGCTCTTTTCCTCCCAGCTAAGAGCCATGCAAAAGAGTGCTAGGCTCTGTCTGAAGAAAGCTGGACTTCTTTTCCCATGGAGTGTACACTGCCTATCTTAATCTTGACTCCCTACAGCTATTCTAAAGTCCAAATACTTTGTGCGAATACAGCAAGCAAGTGAAAAGGTTATTCCAAAAGCTTTAAGGACCAGACCCACTGACACTATGTGTGGCATAATGGCAACTTTACGGTTTGCTTTGTTTATGCGGCTGCCAGAGAGCATGGCGCTGCTTTCTTTAAACCTTTAGATTTCAGCTCCATGTTTGTTAGCTGTGCCACAGTTGTTAACTTGTACATGATCCCAATACAAGCCTTCCTTCCTTCCTTTTTTCTTTTTTCTCTGTGTAACAGAGCCCTGCCTGTCCTGGACTCACTTTGTAGACCAGGCTAGCCTCAAACTCACAGAGATCCACCAAAGGCATGAGCCACCCCACCTGGATAAGCCTTCCCTCTATACTAGGTCCACATTCCCACAGTTTTCCTACTGGGAATACCTCTGCACTCCATAAAGGGGTCTCCATCTTAGGAGGAAGGCAGATTTAGTTTTTCCCTTAGTAAATATTTATGAAGAAGGCGACAGCTGCTTAGGTACTGAACAGAACGAGCCTGCCCAGATGGAACTTACAAACTACAGAAGATAGACAAGTGCTTGTTCAGATTAGTGGCTGCCTGGGAAATGCTGTGGAGGGTCCCTCCCATGCGCAGGGGTGGGGAGCTGCACATGAGAGGTCCACTGCTCAGCCTATTGGGTGCATTTGGAAGGGGATGAGAAACATGCTTGCGGAGGAAGGGGGTAGGGCAAGACCGGTTTTGGATCCTGAAGTGCATCTTGAAGCTATTGGGTGTTTTAAACAAGGGAGTGAAATGGTCCATTTACATTTTAACAAGATTTCTCTGGCTAACGGAAGGATTATATATTAAAATTCCTTTCTACAGCTTCTGGTAGGCTTCCAAGGATTGTTTGTACAAATTTTCTCTTCAGTCTCACAGGTGAGTATTGTCTCCTTAACAAGATAATCACTGCACATGACATTAAACTACCCAAACCTACACATCTGTACTTGGACAGTCTGATGCGCGTCTTGGTGCCCATCTCTCCACCTCTATACCTTGTATTTAGGGGAAAAGTGAGAAGTCCTGACAAATGTCAGCCCAGCCCCTGTGGGCTGAGCTGGAGAACAGACCCCAGGATCAAGGCTGTGGCAAGCTCTATCTCCTGCCCCATTCTGCTACTAAAAAGGAAAATATTTTTCTTTAAGCCAATGACTCACTGCAGAGAAAAATGGCGGGGGAGGGGTTTCCTCTCTTGGAGGTCATTAAATAGCAATAAATCTAATCTGTGAAGGACAGAGGTGGCATGAGTAACGTCAGGAAGTAGGCTGAGGAGGGACATTTAGGGAATCTGGGCTCTGATTTAGCACACAGGAAAGGAGGAATGCATACCTGTCCATAGTTTGAGATTCTGGGAGGGGAACAGCAAGGATTCAAAGTGTCATCCACAAGGCTGAGCTGGCAGCCAGCCCGAGTCCTGTGCATTTAGCTTTAATTTCTCCACCCACACCTGACTAGCTGCCTCATGGGGGGAAAAACTCAACAAATGGAGAAGGTCTAGGGAGACTTAGGCAACAACCTCCCCCACCCCCCCCCAAAAAAAAGCCCCATCTACCCACCAGATGGTCCTGCAAGCTGGGTTTGGGGTTGACTTGCCTTTTGTCCTGAATGCTCCTGTCGGCCTAGATCTTCCTTTGTGTGACATGAGGGGGGCATCTAGAAGCCACAGCTGACCTTACTGCCTACCAGTTCCTGCTCTCAACTTCAAACACGTTCGCTATTTCAAACCAGTGTCAGTGGTCTGCTTGGCTCAGAAACTCTACCAGAATGCCACTGGCCTCTTTGAGCATCAAAATAATATACTGATGATAAATAACCTACTGATAAGTATCTGTGGGTCCATAATGCTAGAATGGAGTGCCAACTAATGACCATGGTAAGGACTACGGGAACAGAAAATTGCCATATAGCAGCCAGCTCTTCAGTGGTTGACGGAGGCAGGAACGGATACTAGGGGTGGTGGGTAGACTAGTTCCTACCAAAGATGAGGACATTGCTGTGGTCTTGGAAAATCTCACGACAAAACAGATTGTCAGTCACGAAGGGTAAGTGATGGTGGTATAGCGAGGAAGCCAACAGTGACAAAGCTGGTACCATGACCCTGTGAAATGCAGAAAGATAGGAAGAGTCACTTCTGCCAAGCAGATATGCCTCGAGTCTAGAAACATCTGTGGATCCCATTCAAAGGACAACCTACAGCGCAAAAGGACTCTCTTGGAAATTCTCAAATGTTCACAAAAAAAGGAAACGTAACTGTTTCAGGCTGACAGAGACTGAGTTACTTAAAAAATAAATTCCAATTTCCTTCCTCCTTCCCTCTTTCCTCTTCCTTTCCTTTCCATTTCTAAGCAACTGAATGCGGCCAGCCAGTCATCACAGAGCCAGGCCAAACCACTGATGACGCTTGGTTTGAAAATTTAGCCGTCAAATCTACTCTCCAGTGCATATTTGAGGACTCTGCCCTTTCTCTGAGGTATTTTTGAAGACGTATTGCATCTCACTCAATTCTGCAGATTAACATGTCTGATAGCCCATCACAAAAACATCACCCCAGTTCAGTCTTCCACAGTTTATCCTTAACCTAGCACTTCCCGCATTCTACCCACTCACCTCGGCATACCAAACAACAGTCACACCTATCTGTGGCTTCCCTCCCCCTCTAGACACATTCCAGGATTCCACCAACTGTCAACATCAGCTTGCTGTAGTAAACCAAATGTCTCATCTTCCTCAAAGCCCCACTAACAGCCTCACCTGTTTTGTACTGGGCACAGCTGGTCACCTTGTTCCCAACACCCCGCTAAAGCCTTTGGAGTATGCCATGCTCATGTGTGTTGTGGTTAGCAGGCACATGGCTTAGCCCCTACCCTCAACCGTAAATTTTTAGGGAGGTAGGAACTGAGCAGATTTTTTTTTTTATCCTTCAGTACCTAGCTTAGCTTGGTGTTTACTTAGCATACCATGTGCTCAGTATATATTGGCATCAAAGCCCCACATCTGTGCACCTACTGATGAATAAGTATGGAAGAGGAGGCAATCATACATTGAAAGCAGGTAAGCTGGGGCAGATTGCCCAGGCTACTTGCTAGTTATTGGTGAGTTAGATTATCTTCCAACTCTATAATTAGGAAAATAGGCACATGCATCACTGCTGTGAGGATGGGCAGGGATGCTGGGGCGCGGGGGCTGTGCTACTATTATGAGATCAGTAACAGCCTGATAACCCAGAAATTATGGAGAACTCTGCCTCGAATTCTGTCAGGACCCCATGAACTTGGGTATGTGTGATGCTTGTTCAAAATCAAGGGACTCTGCTAACCTTGATCTTGAATCCTGAAGCAGGGTATGCATGAGTTTAACCATATGCTGGGGTGAGTGTGGGGTGCTGGGTAGGTAGAGAGGAGACCTGGCCTAACACCAATTATGCACAGAAAGGAAGTAAAATAAGAGTAGAATGACACCTTCACTTTTAAAAGCATACTAGGCCAAGGTAAAACGCATTCCTCCCCCAGGGATGTGCAGTATCTGCAATGAACATTCACTCCGCTATCTCCGGGGAGGTCCTCAGAGCAGAGGGCACCTGAACATTGCACAAAGGGTGCAGAGAACCACCCAGTATACTTCCATGGTGGTCATTCCGGCAGGGCCTTCCTAAGCTGGGGAAAGGTAGAGCTTTTTTTTATGGTACAAGAACGTGAGCTATAAATGGTTCTTCATTCACGGTCAAGCAATGGGCAGCAGGAACCTGGACACAAAAAACTGCAGTGATAATTTAAAGTGTAAAACGAGTCCACTAGTATCCCATGATTTCTACAGGCGCTGCTTGACTGAAGAGCTACAAAAATTCCCCATCGTGGCATGCTAGCGATCCAGTGGAAGTAGAAATTAATGCAGCGGCTGTTAGACCACGGGAGCTCCAGCTGTGGCTTGCTCTGCCGGCCTGTTCACCAGCACCATTCCAGTTGCCTCCTGGCCAGCAAGGCTGAGCCACCCCCGAATACAGCAGCCCATTGGGAGTGTCCTTGGTTCTACTGTACACATGACTTAAGAGGTCAGACAATAGCAGTAAAGGGGAAGAAAGTGGAAAGGGCCAGCCACTGTTCCGGGGGACAAGAGAGTCTTATTTTAGAGGGTATGTTAGACCAGGGAGGTGTATGAGGGAAGGCAGGTACCCTGTGGCTGGCACAGTCATTCTTTTATCCAGTATTCAGAGTCAACAACAGATCCAACAGCTCTTCATCAAGAATCACCAGCCCGACCCATGCTGTCAGCTCTCTGATGTTCACTGTCTCGTTAGAGAACTGGTGCTTAATATGGCCCAGGGTCACCTCTCACACACAGGGGAGCTGCTTCCCGACCTTGTCAGGAATTCCATGCCAGGGTTAGAGAGGTGGCTCAGTGGTTAAGAGCACTGGCTGGTCTTGTAGAAGATCCAGGTTCGATTCTCAGCACTCCTATTCTAGGAAATCCTATGCTTGCTTCTGACCTCCTCACGGGCCAGACACATACATGGTACAGAGTCATACATGCATGCAAAATAATCCATACTCATAAAATAATAATACATCCATACTCATAAAATAAACAACAAAAAACAAAATCAACCAAACAAACAAACAAGAAAAGAAAAACCAAACCACAAAGAAACATTGAATCTCAGTGTGATAGAGCACACCTTTAAATCCCAGTACTCAGAGGCAGGGTAGAGTTTGAAGCCACCCTGGTCTAGATATTGAATTACAGGTCAACAAGGGCTACACAGTGAAACCCTGTGCCCCCCCCCCCAAAAAAAAAAAGAATTTTTGGCAACTCTAAGCATAAATGGGAAGCAGGCCAGGTGATAAGGTTGATTCTGTGAAAAACTATCTAAGCTCATACTGATAGAGAGGGCACCAACTACACTGTTGGGAATGTATGGGAGAACTTTTGCAGGAACCCCAGCCCTTACAGGGCTGATAAAGGAAACCGGAACCAGATTTAATATATCCTGGGCAAACAGAAGAGTGGGGGCCGGAGAGGTGGCTCGTTGGTTAAGAGCACTGGTTGTCTTGCAGAGGACCTGGGTTCATTTCTCAGCATCAACATGGCAGCTCACAACCACCTGTATAACTCTAGTTCCAGGGGATCCAATGACCTCTTTTGGCCTCTGGGGGCACCTGGTATACATACACACATAGTTAAAACACTCTGAAAGGAAAAGAAAAACACAAGAGGACTAAAACACTCACACACATAAACAAATCTTTGAAAGGAAAAGAAAAGCACATGAGGACAAATGTCCAAAGAGAGAGTGACTGACAACAACATAAAGATCTCAAGCAAACCATGAGCTCAGAAGCTCAAGTTTTAACATCTACGTGAAATGGTCACTAGTGGTACACAATGGCATCTTTGTGCCAAGGCCACAGGCGAAAGGGAAAGTTTTCACTGAGCCCAGAGGCAAGTGCAGAGTTAGTTTTTCCAGCCTGTACTAAAGGCAAATATTTTTCATAACACACAGAGCTCCACTTTGTGTTGCAGCAGCCCCCACCCACACGTCATGCTCCCCTGTCTTTTTTGGGCATTCCTAGTTACCCACCCAGGAACACAAAAGCTGTCATTTTCAGCAAGGCAGGAAGCTAAGTCCCAGCAAACTTCCCTCAGAATTAAAGAGACTCCACACACTCAAAGGCACAGAGCCCAGGAGCCATTGCAGATTATTTATTTATACCCATTTGGAATCTCCTGACCAACAAACAGCCACGTGTCTAACTCCATGACACTGAGCTCTGTGAGACAGCAAAGTCACCAGTGAGTGAAGCTGGGCAGCACGGACTTCAGCCAAGAAACAGGCCAAGACGGACCTTTCCCCCCCTCCCTCCTAACTCTGCAGACAAATTATCCTCCCTCTCTGTAACACTGTCCTAGAAATGGAGCTTGTTAACTCTAGGAAGAGAGAAAGGAAGCCAAGGTTTCCTCACTCTTCCCTCTTCCCCAGCTCTCTAGTCAGAGGGAGAAACGTTCCTTGTTATAATCTGAGCAATAGGGTAGCAGCCATCTTGGGAGGAAGTGATTTGGTGGGATGCTGTGCCAGCCGGGGCTGGAGGCTCCCTGAGGATATTCTTATTTAATGCAACATGGAATCTGAGGGCTAAAAACACCGCATGTAAACCACAGCCCGCCTCCCACCCTGCCCATAACACACAACTTAGATGACATGACTTTCAGAGGCTGAAAATTAATTCTGGGACA
>CAJQZJ010032076.1:3012135-3091042 GCA_907164525.1 Lophiomys imhausi | reverse complement strand
GGGAGGGAGGGAGGGATCCATCACCACAGCCCAGTTTTAAAAGACGCCCATCATCCTGATTGCTTTAACATTTGCTTTCCATAGAGGCAGTCACTGGCTTCTATTTTTTTTTGAATAAAATTCTGTATTATAGTCACATTATTTTGGTCAAAGGTGAGTATTAATATCACGAAGCCTCTTATTAAGAATTAACTAGCCGGGTGTAGTGGCGCACGCCTTTAATCCCAGCACTCGGGAGGCAGAGGCAGGTGGATCTCTGTGAGTTGGAGGCCACCTGGTCTACATGGCAAATCCAGGACAGCCAGAGAAACCCTGTCTTGAGCCCCCCACCCCCCAATAAAAGAATTAAACTAAGGAGCTGAGGAGGTGGGCTAGTGGTTAAGAGCATTGGCTAAACTCTTTTACTTTTTGTTTGTTTGTTTTATGAGACAGGGTTTCTCTGTGTAGCCTTAGCTGTCCTGGAACTCATTTTGTAGACCAGGCTGGCCTTGAACCCACAAAGAGTGGCCTGCCTGTACATTGTGGATGCTGGTATTAAAGGCATGTGCCACCACCGCCCGGCTTGGCTGTTTGATTCCCAGCACCAACAAACACTGTGGCTCACAATTATCTGTAACTCCAGTTCCTGGGAGCTCCAATGCTCTCTTCTGGTGTCTTTGAGTATTTCATACACATGGGTACACATACATGCAGGCAAACTACCTATATACACAAACTAAGGAAAGCATTGGAACATAGTGCTTCTTGATCCTATAAAAACATTCTGCTACATTTTTATAGATAAACAGTAAGAATACGGTTTAGTATGTGAAGCAGTGTGTGCCCTGTATCTGATGATGCTCGGTCACCTGTGTATGTCTATGAAGGTGAGTTTTGACAGGATAACAGTTATTGTATGCAAATAAATGTCTAGTCTTTTGTCAGAGGAGGACAGAGGTTAGGAAGGGAAACACCTGAAAAGATGGCTTCCACTTGCCTGCAAATCATGACACCAGGTCCCACTTTTCTTCACCCTCTTCAGATAGAGGAAGCAAGAAGGCAAAGAGCCAAGGGAGGTGAGGATTCTCTGAGGCTGCTTCAGAGGGGCTCTGAAGTGGACAGCAGCCCGAAAAAGGGAGAAGGAGACTCACTGCAGACGCCGGGTTGTGGTGGTGGCACAAGCCTGCCTTTACGCCAGGGCAGGGCCTTCAGAGCTCTGCAACTACAACCGAACACCCATGGCCTCTCAGCTCTGCCATGCAATGGTATTATCATAGCAAGACTGTCCCCTGGCAGCCTACCCTTCATCAAGAGAGAAGAGCAAAGATGAGTGCTAATGTGGACCCTGTGGCAAACACCTCAGGATGCCTGTCCCATACTGTTACTTCCCTCCCCTATTTCTTTTTTTTTTTAAGATTTATTTAATTTCATTTTATGTACATTGGTGTTTTGCCTGCTTGTATCTCTGTGTGATGGTGTCAGAAGCCCTGGAACTGGAGCTACAGACAGTTATGAGCAGCCATGTGGGTGCTGGGAATCGAACCTGGGTCCCCTGGAAGAGCAGCCAGTGCTCTTAACCACTGAGCCATCTCTCCAGCCTTCCCTCCCCTATTTCTATTCCCCCATTCTTGCTTATGCATTTCACAGAACCCTTCTGACCTCACCCTACCGCAGGAACAAAGTTGTCATTCTTGCAACAGCCTGCCCACATGCTTCCCACCTTCCCTGACTGCCCACCCTCTGTCATTCTGCCATTATTCACCCATAGATGAAGCACCTTGCCAAGTGCTTTCTCCATGAATGATCTCATTCATCTTCACAGCAACCCTGCAAAACAGGTGTGACAACCTCTGCGTCTCACAGGTGAGCTTCCGGCATGCACACGCATCCTTCTACTGCACATGCAGAGCACCCTTCTACTGCCGCCTTGATAGTATATTATATTGCACAATCGGGCACAATCCCTCCTGCAGCTTTATTGGAGGCAAAGAGGGTCTGGGAGGGAGCTGCCATTTCTGAAGCACGGGGAAGATTAAGTACAGGCAGATTTCTGTAAAGAAATTTTCTTCCAGTTTCAGAAGAAAAAAAAAAAACAAACTAATCCAATACAGTCACATTATTATTTTAAAACTACTAATCTCCCCCAACAGCCTTGTTCTTAAGAATTAAACTGAGGGAAAGCATCAGCATAAAATGTTTTGATTCTGTAAAAACATTCTGCTAGATTTTACTTGTCAATATTGTGTTTTGGCAATGATATTTTAGGGACTTGCACTTACTATTTCTTCTCTGAGTGAGGTTCATAGCTTATTTTTCTCTGGGAAAAAAAAAACAAAACTCTTCTCGCTTCCAAGGGCCAGCCCAAACATCAGCTACAGGAGCTGGAAGTGTAGCCCAGTGGTAGAGGTCTTGCCTAGAATACCAAGAGCTCTGGGTTCAATCCCTAGCACTGAAAATAAACACGACTCTCCCCTCTGTGGTGGCTAGTTTTTACATCAACTTGACACAACCACTGTCATCTGAGAGGAGGCAACCTCAGTTGAGAAAATGCCTCCGTAAGATCAGACTGTAGGTAAGCCTGTAGGGCATTGATTAGGATTAGTGGTTGATGGGGAAGGGGTTAGTCCACTGTAGATTGGGCCACCCCTGGGCTGGTGGTCCTGGGTTTTATAGGAAAGCAGGCTGAGCAAGCCATGGGGAGAAAGCCCATAAGCAGCACCCCTCCATGGCCTCTGCATCAGCTCTTGCCCCCAGGTTCCTGTTCTGCTTCAGTTCCTGTCCTGGCTTCCCTCAGTGATAGACTATTACCTAAGTGACATCAACTCTTTCTCTCCAAGCTGCTTTTAGTCATGGTGTTTCAGTGTGGCAACAGAAACCCAACCAAGGTGCTCTCTCACCATCTCCCAGTGCCCTCTTAGGTCACTATCCCCCTTACTTCTCCTGCCAAGGTGCTCAGAGACCTCTGCTCCTATCTGAGTTTGTCCCTATATCCTCTGTCTATAAAACCGGAGGGCTCTGTCCTCTCCATCTTAGACAGTGCTGTGTCCGAGGGCCTTGGGTGTTCAGGACAAGTTCAACACCAGCCCTCTTTAGGGAGCAAAACTCAGAGCATTTGTTTCTTTTCAAAGTGTTTGTGAACATGCCAAGGACTCAGCCCATGCCCTCATTTCACAGTCAGGCAGGACTCTGGGCACAGAGAAGTGTCAGTAAGTGACTTTCACTTTGTCATTCAAGGAGCTGGCGCCAAGCTTGGAAGCTTCCAGAAGTTCTCAGTGCCTGGACACTAACCAGCTACCTCTGGCTGTTGTAAGATGCTGATCTCCACACCCACCCACCATGAATCAGACCTCCTGGGGCCTGGCCCAACTTGGGCACCAGCATTGTCAAAGCTCCTCAAACGATTCTGTCTTGCAGCCAGGAGCCAGAACCATGCAAAGTTCTTTTTGGATTCTGAATTACATACAGCCTAGTTAAGACACCCCATAAACAACCCAAGCACCCTGGGGGGTGGGGGGCTGGGTCAGTTCAGGTACCTTCAGAGTCAAGTGCCTGAACTGAGAGGAAAAGGGCGCTAAGGAAACTGGGGGACCCAGGAAGACTTGTTTCTTTCTCTAGTGACTGTGTCCATTGCGACATCCATGTTCAATGATCAATGTTGCCACATTTCTTGAATTTTGTTTTGTTTTTTATGGGGGGGGTCCCTAAAGAAGCTAAAGCAATTGGTTTCTGTATACAAAATGAAGCAATTTAACATGTCCTGGCAATGAACTCAAATTAAAATAATGGGTTCAAGAAACAGAACATTATCCCGCCCCCCATATGTCCTTAGCAAGGACACCTGATACCCTTCTCTGTTCCAATTTCGTTCCTGTTTGGATCACTTTCCTTATCTTTCTTGTCCTCTCTGGTTTCACAAGTTTAGGCCATCCTTGAACAACATAGGTGAAGATGAACTTGAACTTCTGACCTTGTTTATCTGCATAGCACCCACCATGCCTAGTGGCAATGGGCTTTGTACACGCTAGGCAAGCGCGCTACCAACTCACCTACACCCCCAAGGGCTCCTTCCTTATTTTATAACAATTTTCATCTTGCAAACCCATTGAAGGACAAAATACATATAATTTAAAAGGATTTAAGTCATTACATATTAATCTGGTCATCTTTCACATTTAAATTTAGCTATTCAGCTAACGAGATGTTTCATTAAAAAGCAGATCAATGACAAGGACAACAGCCAAAACTATTCCCCCCCGAATCCTCCCCACTATTTCTCTTGGGTGTCTTGCAGAACCTCTCTACTGACCAGTGTTCATCCTTAAAGAGACAGGTTCCTTCTTGTAGGCATTTCTGCTGTATTGGAGATTTCCTCCTAACCCTGAAACACTCAAATCCCTTTTCTCTCCCCTCTGGTGGGTGAGGGGGTGTGAGTGTGGATCTCTGGGTGTCTCTGGAGAACTGTGGTTATAGAGGAAAACAGGGGCTGTAGTTCCTTCTCATAGCATTAATGCTCCTCTCCCCACCTTATCACCACCCCAGGGGGCGACAGGACATCCAGAGGACTAGAGGGCAAGTCAGCAAGGTTCTGCACCCTTGTTCCCTCAGTGGGTGGGGTGTACACCTGGCTCCACCCTGGGTGTTGGAAGAGGGCTCTTTTGCACATCTGGATTAGCAAGACCTGTTCATGAGACTTAAGGTAAGGGCAGACTTTCCCAGGAGAGGCCACCAAGCATGCAACAGGAGAAGGGCGTATCCTGGCAGAAAAGGGGTGTGGTTCTTCAAAGAGTGGCAGAGGAAGGGGACACTATCTCACTGTCCTATCTTAAAAGACATGGATGAGAAGCCTGTTTTATTACCTCCTTTCCCTGAGCAGAGGCTTGAGCTGAGTCACAGCGGGCCTTCACATACCCTGCTGTCCCTCCCACCATCATTGTCCTCACCAGATTAAAGGAGGAGATTTGGGCATGTCTAGCAGATTTTTTTTAAAAAATCACCATTTTAGTTGTAGTTTATCTTTTTACTTTTGGCTAACATTACCTCTGGGCCATATCCCCAGCCCTCTGTTGATCTACACCAGTCACCAATTAAGAAAATGCACCACAGGCTTGACCAAAGGAGAGTCCAGTGAGTGCATTTTCTCAACTGAAGTCCCTTCTTTCCAAAAGACTCCACTTTTGTCAAGTTGACATAAAACTAGCCAGCACAATGAAACACATTCCACACAGCACTTGAAAAGCCTTTTTCAAACAGATAAGGGCAAGGAAAGCAAAGAAAGATCGAGAACCCATTAAAGAGCTGAGCAGACAGGAAGAGGAAATGCAGTAGATAGCCTGGACCAGATTCTGGAGGGGGGGGAGGGAGGGAGGGAGAGAGAGAGAGAGAGAAAGAGAGAGAGAGAGAGAGAGAGAGAGAGAGAGAGAGAGAGAGAAAGTTAGTTGGAAAATGAGAGCGAAAGAGAGAGAGAGAGAGAGAAAATTGGTTGGAAAATGAGATCGAAATCACAAAAAAACTTGTAACAAGAAGCTTTTTATTATTTTTGAATTATATTAATTATACATTCCAATTTATTTTACTATATTAACTATAGTAAAGTTTTACTTTATTTCATTTTATTATATTTTATTAGGACACAGGTCTCCTAAGTTGTCCAGGATGTCCTTAAACTCAATCAGTGGCCTAGACAGGCCTTCAATTTGCAATCCTCCAGCCCTAGCCTCCTTAGTGCCTGGAATTACAGCCTGGGCCACCAGGCCAGGCCTGGCTGAAATCAACATTTAAAAAAGTCAAATGGCAAAAATTACTAGCGGGGCACAGAAATAAATGAGGCAATTAAAGCCTTCATTGTTCACAAGGACTACTCTAAAGGCTGCGAGTGAGCAGTAATAAGGGTTATTTATTTCCTCACAGCTTAAAAAAGATGTACAGAGGTTATTCCAAGAAAACAGTGAGACAGAAGTAGGGCAGACCATACTCCCAGAATTCCCAGTCCAGGTTCAACCCACAGTTCCAAGGAGTCCACCAAACCAGATTAAATAAAATAGACCAAAGGAGTCAGTTGGCCTCTGCCTTCGCCCTCTCTCTGGGTTCTTGGGGTTTTTTTGTTTGTTTGTTTGTTTGTTTCCCCAAGACAGGTTTTCTCTATGTAGCCCTGGCTGTCCTGGACTCACTCTGCAGTCCAGGCTAGCCTTGAACTTGAAGAGATCTGCCTGCCTCTGGCCTCCCAAGTGCTGGGATCAAAGGCGTGTGCCACCACACCTGGCCCTGCCTGGGTTATTAACCAGCAGTGAAAGGAGCAAAGAGAGGTCATGGGAGCTGGAAAGAACTTTCCAAATGGCCTCTGGAGACCCTTCCGAGGACAGCCACACTCCCTATACTCTCACTCACCACTCTTCCCTTCTCTCTGCACCCAGAGTTTCACTGATGATGTCGCTGAAGCCTTTGAGCAAAGGACAGAGAGAAAACAGATATTGCAACTTGTACAACAAGAGGTAGAATGGAAGGTAACGCATGTGACAGTGGAAACCACCTGTTCACTTAAGGGGACAAACCAAGCATGAACTAGCAGAGCAAGGGACTCAGGAGAACAACCTGGTAGAGAACATGCTAGGGCTGGAATGATGTCGGACTGGCAGGCAGCCAAGCCCATTTCAGTCCTACAATTCTACTTTTTGCTCTGAAGCATGTGCCCAGTGTTAGCTTGAACATGCAGGGGCTCTGAAGGTGTGGCTGAACAGGGAATCTGCAGATCCACAAAGCAAGGGAGAATAGGTCTACAAAGACATGATCCTATTTCTTACTTTAACTGAAAGTGGGCGATGGCAATTATTTCATAGACATGCAGACCACTCTTGGAATTAAGAGAAGAGAGAGATGAAGGGCTGGGGATGGCGCTCTTCCAGAGAACTAGAGTTTAGTTACCAGCACTCACATCAAGTACCTCACAACCATTGTAACTCCAGCTACATGGTATCCAACAGCCTCTTCTGGATTCTGTCTGTTTACGCTCACATCCACATACCCACAGACATGCATAATCATTAAAAAAAAATCAAGAAAAGAGATGATGAGAAATGATTTTTAAAAGGAAAACTGAACTCCGCAGGAATCTGTCAATGAACATTGCTGGTAGAGCAAAGAGACACGGGATTTGAAGGCTATGAAGGGCCTGGATTCACAGACACAGGAAAGGCTTTCATGACCAGAGAACAGTGCTTCAAGCAAAGCTGCGGGGCTGGGGAACAGCACTGGGATAGAGCAGACACCCTTCCCTCTTGCAACTTGTCTGGTCTCTCACTACCTCAAGCCCCAGAAAACCCATTGTGCTCTCCTCAGGCATCAGGACTGAGGAAACAAAGGTTCAGAGTTAAGACAAAAACGTCTAAAGTTAATGGGGAGGGGGAAGGATTTGAGGAGACAGAAAAGCAAAGAATCTTACAATCCTCCCTAACCAAACAAAACCACAACCTAGTGAGAAAAGGAAAGAGGGGGAGATGTTTTTTTTTCTGGGGTCCAGACTGGCTCATCACACAAAGCAGGGGACCATTGTTCCCCACTCCAAATACATCTCTGAGCAGGTATTTTGAACAGTTCCACTGAATGAACTTTCTGGACTCAAGTATTTCTCTGCCTCCAAGTCCCGAAATGAGACTCCAACTTAAATTCATCACTATTGGTAAGGTTTTCTTTCTCAGTGTCACAGTGTTCAGGGAATACCAATGAATAATTCCACAGAGGAAACGTCCTCGAGTCTGAAATCCTTTCTTGTTTTTCGAGACAAGGTTTTTTCTTTCTCTATGTATCCCTGGCTGTCCTGGACTCACTTTGTAGACCAGGTTGGCCTTGAACTCACAGAGATCTGCCTGTCTCTGCCCCCGAGTGCTGGGATTAAAGGCATGTGCCACCACGCCCAGCAATTACAGAGAGTTGGGAGCTGCCATGTAGGTGCTGGGATCTGAACCCAGGCCCTTTGGAAGAACAGCCAGTGCTCTTAACCACTGAGCCATCTCTCCAGTCGCCATCTGAAATCCTTGTATCCTTCTAGAGGATGTCTATTTTGGGATTCTTTGTTTCACATCCATGCACTGAAGTGTAGTGGGCTTCCGCTGCTATTTTCTGGTGCCCAGATTAAGTTCTAGCACTGTCTTCAGAGGACAGATAGCTGCAGCTGCTTCTGTGACTGCTGAGAGTGTGGGAGGGGAAGCACAGGCTCACTGTGGCCCCTTTGGGACTAACAGAGGTGACCAGCCCTAAAATTCATGACACACTGGGGCCATTCCTCTCACACTGTCCCTGGGGGCAGGTTTGGAAGCTAAACGGTCTGGTGCTACTGGAAAAGTCTGGTGGCACAGGGCTTTGTGTTTTGCAACTTTTTCCTGTAAGCGACATGGTTGGAATCCTTTCACGGGCACACCATCCCTCCTCCCCCACTGGCCTACAGACTTCCAGGTCTCCACCCTGCCTTGTTGCAAATGCCCGGTGCGCATCATCAGGCTGATTCACCACTTGCAGGCCGGGCACCAGCGAGGGTACACGCTGCATAAACCCAGCAGGTACTTCGGCATCCGCTGCCAGGGATGGCAATGACAAACCAGCCTTTGTCTCCACAGTGGGAGGGGAGCAGGCAAACAGGTTATGCCCCCACAGTTTTCCTGGTGTGCCCCCACTTGGAATACAGCACCGTAGCCCATCAAAAATACCGAAGGACTGAGAATCAGCTGTACCTGGTGGGAGGGGGATGGGTGAGCATCTCTGGACTTAGAGGAAGAGGTTGATGGAGAACACAGAAAGACTGCAAGGGCTGGCACACACCAGCAGTATTACAACCATATTAAGCACTAGGTTTGTGAACCACTGGAAATGCCCAGTTCCCCCAACCTCCACCCCCACCCCCACCCCATCTTCTAGCCTGAAATATTTGTCCCTTTCTTGCAGGAGACTCTAACACACACTTATGGCAGAGAAAAAACATGCCTTGAACAATATGAGAGGAAAGGACTCCGGAGAGGCCAGGGATGGGAAAAGTGGATGGGGTGTACTCAGTCAAATGTTTTTACAAAATTACTTGCAAAGCCAATGGGGTTTATCAACCCAACCAAATACTATGTGAATAAATCCAGCAGCTACGGGATTCTCTTCTGGTCCTACCTAACAAGGAACATTTTGATTTTTAAAATCCCCCCCTTTTTTTTTTGGTGTGTGTATGCATATGTCGTGGGTGCACAAGTATGGAGGCCAGATCAAGCAGGTGTACTCCTCTATTATTCCCCGCTATGTATTTTTTTGTTGTTTGATTGAAACAGGGTCTCATGATGTAGCTCTGACTGTTCTGGACCTCACACATATCCATCTGCCCTGCCTCTCCTCCCAAGTACCAGGATTAAAGGGTGTGCTATCATGCCTGGCTCTGCTATGTCTTTTGAGACAGGGTCTCTCCCTGAACTCACTGACTGGCCACACTGGCTGGCCAGCACACTTCAGAATCCGCCAGCCTCCACTCCACCAATGCTAGAGCTATTGATATCTGCAACCACGCCTGGCTTTTCTGTGGGTGTTGGGGAATTTCAATTCAGGCCCTCGTGTTTCTACAGCAGGCAGTTTACCCACTGAGATATGTCTCCAGCCCCAGAAAGTATATTCATAATACAAAAGATCACTTGGCGAGAAAAATCTTCTTCAATTACATGAAGTCACAGGAAAAGAATGCAAGTGAATGCAGTACTTCTGACTTTCAATAGCAAATTGCTTCTCTGCTTATTTCCAGCTCGACTCCTTAAATAAAGGTTTACACGTGAAGATGTAACAAGGTCTACAAATTCTGATACAGGTGAAGGAACTGTCAAGGGATCATTCAAATCTGCCATAAAATGAGGTAGAGCTGGGACTTCAGAAGTTTCATTTTCCAGCTAAGTTCAGTTCCGGAAACCCAACAACCAGTCCCCTGGCAAAGCTTTCAAAGCTTTCCTGTCTATAGCGACACTCCCTATCTATCTATCTATCGATAGGAGAGGGCTGAAGAACACAGCCCAGTCTGAATTCCAGCTGTTGCGGGATGTAAGCACTGCTCCGATGAGGAATCTGGTCACTGTATTTTTAAAAATCCTCAAAATAGAAACATAATTTTTAAGTGGGGTGACCACTTGTCTGTACAAAACTTCCTGCTATGATCACTAGTGCTTAGACACATTAAAAATATGGGCAACATATTTTTAAATTTCTGATTTCAGTCTTTTTAATGAATAGTACAGTCCCGAAGCTGAACCCAATTTGTCTTCTAAACATGAGCCTATTTTCCCTAATGAATATGAAAATGAATGTGCCTATAAACAGCTCACTCAGAATACATTTCACAGAGTAGCTAAGAGAGAAAAAAGAAAATCCTATCTTGTTTGGCTCCAGAATGTCTACAGCAGTTTGAATTGATCCTATATAACATTTGATTTCTAGGTCCTCAATCAAGTTTTTATTAGTGAAGTCTACGTGAGGCAATTTTAATAACATTTTCCAGAACAGTAAGAATTTATTGCTTCCACCAATCTAAGAACGATGCTAACATTCTTCGTGCCAGATCAACTCAAACAGCTTTTTACAGGAAAGAACCCCAAAGCAGAGACTTGGAGCTTTTGGCAATCCCTTTCCTGCCAGCCCACAGAAACCTCTTAGAGGCTTTGCAAGGGAGGTGACTGAAATTCTCCCAGACACAGGGAGAAGGCAAACCCTGGAAAAGGTGAGCTGTCCATGGATGGATGCCACTAGCCCAATGGAGCCAGTTAAAACAGAAGTACAAATTGTAAATAAATGGCAATAATACTCACAAAGGGAAGTCCTAGAGGACGGAATTTCCAAGGCCTGATGGCAAGGGCTGTCTGTGCTGGCTTCCCGTGCTCTTAGAGTCACTGCAGCCCAGGGTTTCTTTGCCCTGCCCTAGAACAGAAGCCCTTCTCTCTCCTTCCTACGCCCAAAGAGGCTGTTACTACTCACTGGAAGGAATCACCAGTCCCAGCTTAGCTTCAACCCTAATCGCCTACTTGAAATCTGATGCTTCTTAACTCATTGTGACTGGGCAAGGCTCGGAGAAAGAATGCTTGGAAGGTGAAGCTGGATACAGGTTAAGACCAAGCCTTGAGAGCCAGTGCAACAGGCCAGCCCTGAGCAGGGAGGGCCTTTGACAGCCTCTCCAGGGTTGGGGACCAACTCTGGGACTCTGCTTAACCACACAGGCTCCAAAACCCAGGGTCTCCTATTTGTGACTGGCCTTGGCATTTTAACAGTTATGAAACTCAAAGCCACCTGCCTTAAAAACAAACAAACAAATACCAGACCAAAAAAAAAAAACCTACAACAGCCTGTCAAAGACCATTGCTATAAGAAAACGTATTTATGACCTTGGGTGTGGAATTAGCCTTCAATAAATTAATATCTAAGTTTTATTAAAAGATAAATTAAATTCAATAGACAAACACAGCTAATGCTAGGAAAGAAGTGCATGGTACAATAAAGAAACGTAAGGTATTAAATTGGTTAATTTTTTTTTTTTTTGGCTTTTCGAGACAGGGTTTTTCTGTGTAGCCCTGGCCAGGCTGGCCTTGAACTCACAGAGATCCACCTGCCTCTACCTCCCGAGTGCTGGGATTAAAGGCGTGCGCCACCACGCCCGGATAAATAGACATTAAAAAGTAAACTATCAACACAGATTTTATCATGCACATTAAGAAACCGATACACATTACATTAAAGAAAACTATTACTGTAATCCCTGTCTTAAAGGACATTTTGCTTTTAACCATTCCACTTTTCAGGTGTTAGTACATTTGGTGCTCTCTCTCTCTCTGTCTATACACACACACACACACTCTCTCTCTCTCTCTCTCGCGCACACGCGCGCGTGTGTGTGTGCATGTGTGTGTGTATATATATATATATAGATATATAGATATATCTATATATATATATATCTTCCTTGGTCTGTTTTCTCACACCATCTTATCAGATATTATATATACCATTAATGCCAACACAAGGCAGTCTTGCCTCCTAGCCACTGACTAAGGTTCTGAGCTTCAGAATTGTTTTGTCATATGGGAGAAGCAAAGAGAGGCCAGATAACTGAAATAAAAGGCACCTCCTCTCACTCCTTCTTGTATTTTTATGTTAAGAAACTTGAATTTACCCTTGGCTTTTTTCTGACAGTCTGGTGAAACTGCTTATGGGAAAATACAAGGCTCAGTAAGAACACACATCTAACATCCTAACACAAACAGAATAAAGAGACCCTGGGAAGCCACAGAGTGTAGTAGAGCTTTTCCAAGCTCTGCTGGTGGGGCCGGGTTAACCGATGGCAGAGCTGGGACTCACCAGTGAACACACTGCAGCTCGGCTGTGTCCTTTCTAAAGATTGTCTCAAAAACACCACAGCGATCCCAGGCAGGCTAGTCAATGGAGAATAGTGTTTAAACTTGAAATTCCAGCTGCTAGGCTCACCTTCAGTGGGCTCAGAGTTCTGTTTGAGAAATGTGCCTGCCTAGAAAAAATATTTACACAACCCAGAGTGGGCTGTGGGTGATGCAGCTAGCTTTGCCTGCTCTGCAGGAGTCTTAGGCTCTGTCTGCTTGACCTGGCCTTATCAATGCCCTTTGTACCTCATTTGAGATCAGCATAGAGACAAAATCCACAGCCAAATCACTGATAAGGCTAAGCAGATTCAAGCCCTCTGACAGTTACTGAAGCCATTCAAAGGGTGTATGTACCCTTTAGCTCCTGTTTCTGTGAAATTACTCTCAGGAAATCATGAAAAAGGAGAAAAATGACAAGGGGAGAGGAAGTCCTCTGATCATTTATCTTCAATGAGGGAAGGTGAGGCAAAAGTCACTCCAAACCCCTCAACAAAAAGGAAGAGTAGTAACCAAGCTGCTAGAAATATGGCTAGGAATATCAGGAAGTTGTCACCAAGGTTAATTTGAAAGTTATTTTCCATGAAGACTGGGGAGAACAGAGACAGTGTTAAAGCCAAGGGCTGTGTACTAAAATACATGAAAACTTACTGAGACTGTAAGTTTGTCTGACAGGGAAGGAAAAAAAATGTTAAAAATAAGATCTATTATGGGGGAATCAGGTAGGTGGTGGTGGCGTATGCCTTTAATTCCAGCTCTTGGGAGGCAGAGGCAGGCAGATCTCTGTGTTTGAGGCTAGCCTGATCTATAGAGCAAGTTCCAGGACAGCCAGGGCTACACAGAGAAACCCTACACACACACACACACAGAGAGAGAGAGAGAGAGAGAGAGAGAGAGAGAGAGAGAGAGAGAGAAAAGAAAACCCAAAAAAAACTATTATGGGTTTGTAAGCAAGGCTCCTTCTGTTTTCCCACTATATTTATGAATGTTATCAAATTAAGTTTTAGAAATGGAATCAAAATTATTTTTATTTTTGGTGTGGAAGTGTTTGCTGACACAGATATAGTCACTACTTGTGTGCCTGGTGCCCACAAAGGCCAGGAGAAGGCATCTCTCAGATCTCCTGGAGCTGGAGTTACAGCTGGTTGTGCGTTGTCATCTGAGTGCTAGGAACCAAATCCAGGTCCTCTGTAAGGGCAGCAAATGCTCTTCAACTGCTGATTATGTCTCCAGCCCCAACAATTTTTAATTTTTAATACAGTCAGTAAATAAGTACACAGACATCATATGTAAGTAGACATCTCAAAAAAAAAAACCTAAATATTTACAAGAGAGAGAAGCCATAAAGGAGGGAAGGCAACTATTAGCAAATTTGAGGATGTTAACTGTGGCCAGAAAAGTCACTTAACTGTACCCAGGCATACATTCCATTTAACTGTGAGAGAAAGACTGGAGGAAGACTAGCTTGCTTGCTGTAATGTTTCAGCACCTGGCAGGGTTCCACATGATGGGGCCGGAACAGGGGCGCATGACAAGGACAACAATTGGTCTGTCCCCTGATGTCTGACTGGCACTTTGTGTCTTAAATGTGCATGCCTACAATCCCAGCACTTGGAGGAAAGAGAACTGAGTTCAAAACCAGCCAGGGAGATCTTGTTTCAAAAGAACCACAAAACCTAGCATGATAAAGTTCACAGCTTTGCTTACTTTTTTTTCTCACACCTGTCTTGTGGAGAAGAGAGGACACGTGTTATTATCTTCATCTGACAAATCAGCCACTTGTTATTCGGCTTCTAAAGGAATTCTAAGCTTTAATTAAAGTTTCACAACATTAATTAGTGTTTAGGGAGGTATCAATCAGCGTAGCCAGTTTACAACATGACTTGGGAACTCGGGTGAAGAGCAGGCCACCCCCATTTTGAGACCCCGAAGAAATGCAGCTACCTTTCTCACCAGTGATTCCTGTTTACTGCCTAGCTAGCTACAGAAGAGTCAAGAGCAATCTATGAGGAACGAAGCTGGGGAGAGCAGATGCCACAGCCATTAGAGGAAGGCATACAAACTGTACCAACAGACAAAGGAGAGCCGGAGCCCTGCTAAAGAGAGAAGATCGCACTATGACAAGGACTGATGCGGAAAGGGGTGAGTGGCAAGTGGAAGGGGAACAGGTGGGGCAGGTTTGCCCAGCTTAGCAAGCAGAAGAGGACCACTTTAGTTAAACGTGAACCTCAGACACACAATGCTTGTGTGGTGTAAACACACGCTGTATCTTAGCATCCCTGCCCACAGGAGACTCTGGCTTCCACTCAATCTCTTCCCGAAGGGCAGAGATTCATGCCTGTTCACAGCTACATCCCTAGTACAAAGGCTGTAGCCAGCACACAGTAGGGACTCAGTAAGTGCACACAGTAGGTACTTGCTGTGCTCTGGCACAGTTTATTCCTTAAACTGGGTAGTGCAGGTAAATGTGTGCACCCCTCACACAGTCTTTACCTCCATGTCAGAACCAGATCCTAAGAATTATTTACAAATTTCAGCACTAGTGCTCTCATTTTAAAATCAGCACCCTTTATGGAGAAGCTGGAGAACAGAAGGACACAGGACCATCCCTTACCCAGCTTGAACCCTAAGTAGTGTCAGGGCATGGCCAGTTTTTCTGAAGGCAGCTAGATGAGCGACAGTGTTACTTGGTCTTGTAATGTTTTTTATTGGCTGCTTCTCCCTGATTTGTAAGAACATGAAAACTGTTGCCTATTCGTGTTTTATGAACCCCTAACAGTTATTTTTAGGGAAAGGGTTAGAAAACCACATCTAAGGAAAGTGTAATTTGAAAAATAATAATAAAATCAAATACGTGACTTTTTATTTATTTTTATTTTGGGGGGGGGAACAACCCACAAACACATAGCCTACACCTAAAGCTTCTACAAATAATCTAAATTAAGTTGCTTTTTGTCTCATAGGACAGACTAGTAACTGGCCCCCACTAGCTGTCCCCCCACATTCATATGACTTAGTTTGCTTTTTACTGTTCTAATATAACACCATGATCAAAAACAACTTGGGGATGAAAGGACTTACTTAGTTTGCACCTCCACATCACAGTCCCCATTGAAGGAATTCAGGAACTGAAGGGGACCATGGAAGAATGTTGCTTACTGCCCCCCCGACTTGCTTAGTTTCAATTCTTATGTATCTCAGGAGCACCTGCCCAGGGGTGGGATTACCCACAATATGCTGGGCACTCCCATATTTACTAGTCATCAAGAAAACGCCCCACAGTCCTGCTTAAGACCAAATTTAAGGAGCACTTTCTCAATTGAGGTTCCTTTTTCTCAAATGACTCTAGCTTGTGTCAAGGTGACAAAAAGAAAAGCTAATAAACACAAAAAATTAATTTAAAATGTTTATATTTTTAAAAAATCATGATTACATGTATGTGGAGGATATGTACACTGAGTGCAGATCCCTATAGAGCACAGAAAATAGAGTTGAATGCCCCTCCTAGAGCTGGAGTTACAGGTGGCTGAGAGCTGCCAATGGATATGGTTGCTTGGAATAAGAACTTACTTAGGTCCCCTGTGAAAGCAGTGCCGTAACTGCTGAACATTTTCCCGGTCCCAAAAATGATGTTTATAACTAGCATACACTTTTGTACTTTAAACCATGGGAAAATATTTCTTGAATAATACAAAATGAGGAAGGAAAATCATACACAAAACAATGTTGTGGTTTTTTTGTTTTTTCCAAGATAGGGTTTCTCTGTGTAGTCCTGGCTGCCCTGGAGCCCACTCTGTAGACCAGGCTAGCCTTGAACTCACAGAGATCCACCTTCCCCTGCTAGGATTAAAGGCGTACACCACCATGCCCGGCAAAACAATAACTTTTATAAGAAAAATCTTTACTGTGGAAAATACTTCAAATATGAAAGTTTGGAAAGTCAGAAAACTATTTCTGGGTAGGAGGAGTACCAAGGATTTTGGATTCATCATTTTTATACAATACAATGCTTCTCCACTTTGTATCTCAGGAGCATCATATGCACATAGAGCCATGTGTGTTATTCTTAAGCAACTGTGTATGACTGATTCGCCTAAAGCAGGAGTTCTCAACCTGTGTATGGGTCATGATCCTTTTGGGAGTCGAATGAGCCTTTCACAGGGGTAGGCTAAGACTATCAGAAAACACAGATATTTACATTATGACTCATAACAGTAGCAAAATCACAGTTATGAAGTAACAATAAAAACAATTTTATGAAATATTTATGGTCACCATAAAATGAGGAACTAACTATTAAAGGGCCACAGCATTAGGAAGGTTGAGAACCCTGGCTTAAAGGCTTACTTGTCCTAGTATACACAAAGACTCCTCCTTCCCTAGTTTGGACCCACAGACGCTTGCTTGCAGTAACCATTCATACTTACACACTCTGGAAAACCTGAATCTGAAGCTTTCCATTACTTTTGCACTTGATGACCAGACCTGGTAGGCAGGAAACCCAGTGGGGAAAAAGTTACCACTGCCACCAGATCTCAGGAGTAAGGAGAAGGTAAGGGCAGAATAAGGCAAGGTCAGGAGGTGGGGAGGCGGGAGGTGAAACAGGTCTCTACTATAGGAGCAGAGCTCAAATGCTAACTGAAGTTTCCTCTAAGTCACTGCCCCTCCTAAGTACAATGCTGCCATGTGAGGTGCTCAGAGTCAGCAAAGCTAGAACTCTGGGGTCAGACTCTGGAGAAGAAAGCTGTCTGCTGTCAATCATTCAGCTACTCAGCAAGAAATGCTTCAAGAGAGGACTCGATACTTCAGTATGCTGTTACATACACAGGCTCTCATCTCTGGTTATGTATACCATCCCTTAGGAGAGAGAGCTGCCCTCCAAATCTTACAAAAGCATACTGGTATTCAGAATATGCAGGTCTCCAATATAACTGAAGTAAAGATCAGCATATAGGTCTTCATAATTAAAAAAATAAGATCATTAACATATTCCACTAAGGAATTACTTTACAGCATAAAGTTTCTTCCTTGTGGAGACCAAGCTATGTTCTGCTCTAAGTTACTCCATATTGTATGAACAGCTTTCAGGCTGTGCCTTGCCCAGAGTGACTCCATTTTACGAAGCAACAGGTGGTCCTACTTTAATAAAATGCTGAGTCAGAATGAGTCTGCATCTTAGATGCCTACCACTACTAGTAAAGGCACCATGAACCAGGAAGCATGGCACTTGTTCACCCAAGTAAAAAGTTACTATGAATATAACAACTTAACAACTTAAAGTTGATTGGGGACACAGAAAAGCCAGGCCTAAGTACTTACTGAACACACCAGACTGATGAAGGATGACCCCCTCACCTGGATCCCATAAGTGGAGGGAGAGCTAACAGAGACACTGCATCACCGGGGGACTTGTCATCTAACCACCTGGTGCAAGCAGCCCAGGATCAAATCGATCAGCACTGGACTTCAGACTGTCCCCAGGGTTACAGTTTGGACTCGGTCCACTCGTTAGGCAGCTCACCCTGCCCTGGTCGTGACTCTTACCCAGTCATCTGCACGGCCTTGGCACCATCCCTGCCTCTGCCTTGTTTAACCTTTCCATACAGCTGTTCTGTAGCCTATGTATCATCATGGTATGTGTAATGTGTGCACTACAGGTTAATAGCTAAGACGGGAGCAAAAGAACCTTAGCCTGCTAACTGCCACTCCATCAAGTAAAGATAAGATCACTTAGAGAGGGGGGCGGGTGGAGAGATGGCTCAGAGGTTAAGAGCACTGACTGGTCTTCCAGAGGACCTGGGTTCAATTCCCAGCAATCACATGGCAGCTCACAACTGTCTGGAACTTCAGATCTGACACCCTCACACAGATGTACATGCAGGCAAAACACCAATGAGCATAAAAAAATAAGAGCACTCAGTGAATTACAGCCAACAAAACAGACTGAACTTGTAAGTTACTCAACAAATTTTGACATTGGAGAAACAAATAAATGTGTCTTGGCTCTGTTTATTACACCCCCCCTCTTCCCATGGTTAGTCCCATCAAAGAAAACTCCTAGGAATTGGTTTTCAGCATCCAAATTGGTTCCTCTTCATCTAATCACTCCGAGAGAGGTCTAAATTCAGTGAGTGTGCCTTATGATTAGCTTAACATTCAATATTTTTATATTTCTGTCTCAACACATTGACAGAACTTTGAGGTAAGAATTGTCTTTAATAAAGAGAAAAGCAAGGTCTGGCCAGATGGCTTGGTGGGGTAAAGGCACTTACTCCCACGCCTGACCATCTGAGTTCACTACCTGGAATCCACAAATGGAAGCACTGACCTCCACAAAGTTGTCTTCTGATACCCACCCCCACTAAGTAAATGTGTGTGTGTTGGGTTTTTTTGTTTTTCAAGGCAGGGTTTCTCTGTGTATCCTTGGCTGTCCTGGACTCACTTTGTAGACCAGGTTGGCCTTGATCTCACAGAGATCCACCTGCCTCTGCCTCCTGAGTGATGCAATTAAAGTTGTGCGCCACCATGCCCGGACATTACAGACAGCTGGGATTTGAACCCAGGTTCTTTGGAAGAACAGCCAAGTCTCTTAACCACTGAACCATCTCTCCAGCCCTGTGTGTGTGTGTGTTTTAAAATGAGTTTTCTAAGAAATTAAAGAAGAAACAACTTCAACCATATAGAAAGTTGCTATGAAATTTTACTTCTCTAGGTCCCTTACTATTATCTCCATTATCAAGAGAAAAATAAAAAAAAAAGTAGTCTGAATAAAGACATACCCCCCCCAACCCGGTCATCAGAGCTCATGTACCTGCAGTACAGCCGTTGACTTTTGTGGGATAAGCCATGGTGGCTCAAATCCAAGGATGGACACAGCAAATGGTGAGGACTTGTGTGAATTTCATACAGAAGGTTCCCAAAGGCTTTCAACCTGAAATGATAAAGACAGTCCCATCAGATGGCTAGAACAACAAACCTTGGTTCCTGTGGACAGAGATGACTGCTAATACAGAAAGCAAATTAGGAGGGAGAGAGACAGACTACATGGCTGCTGGACGCCTAGTCCCAAAGGATCCAGAGGAGTGACATGCCCACAGACCCACCAGTGCCCTGACCTTGAGATCCCTCAAAACAACAAGCTCAGGGGTGAGAGAACTGGCTCCCAGACCCTGACTACTTAGGAAGCAGTACACCTGACGCATGTCCCTCTTCAGAATCTTATATAACCTGTATAAATATATATAAATTATATATAAATATATATATAATAAAACCTATATAAATTATATATAATTTAAATTATATATAATATATTATAATCTAATAATATATATTAGTTTTGAAGCTCATCTGCTTTCTAAAAGTTGGTTCAATAATTTCATTTATCCACCTACAATTTCTTTCTTTTTCTTTTTTTTTTTTTTGGTTTTTCGACACAAGGTTTCTCTGTGTAACAGAGCCCTGGCTGTCCTGGACTCGCTTTGTAGACCAGCCTGGCCTCTGCCTCCCAAGGGCTGGGATCCATCTAGGTTCAAAGCAGTTCTTGCACCAGGTGCCCCATCTCTTCAAAGGTAAGCTTTGTACAAGTTCTTTTAAAATATCAAGTCTTTTTCCCAGTCCCATTTTTCTTCAATGTAGTCACTTTTCTAAAATACTAATAGAGTGCAATCAGTGTCCTCTTAAAACAAGATGACCCAAACCTTCAGTATCCTGCACTTCAAAGAATAGCACGGCACACAGTCGGAGACACTGGATTCTGTACTGCACAACACATTTCCAATTTTTCAATGACTTTCTGTTCAGAGTTACCTCAGGTTACTACCGCACAGATATGTATAATAGTTACAAATTTTGAAACAAGCATGAAAAAGCCAGGGAAAGAAAATACTGCTCTAACCATTGCTTTTTAAAAAATGCTTTGGAAAAAAAACAAAAACAAAAACCACTGGCAAAGTAAGTGAATATTTATACTCAGAAACACTAGCAATCCATCCTAACTCCAGACCTATGAAGCCAGAAGAAAACACACCTCACTGGGAACCGGTGTCAGCAGAGAAGCCAATGACTTCCCAGAAAAGAGATTGCTTAAAAAAAAAAAACAGCAGAAACACACGTCATCTTAGCACGGTCACTGCAATCATGATGATTTGCTAGGAATATGGTAAAATACTCAGTATAAGGTGATTTTTTTAAAAACCAAGACAGGGCTGGCAAGATGATTTAGAACGTAAAAACACTTGCTACAGACAAGCCTGAGGACCTCGGTTCAACACACATCAAAAGCCAGATGTGGTGGCTCCAAGTATAACTAACTCCTTTTGTGGGATAGGCAATAGAGACAGGAGAATGAATGGATAGAGGCTCACAGGGCCAGGCAGCCTGGAGCACACAGCCAACAGCAGAAACAAAAGAGACCCAGCGTCTACAATGTGGAGAGAACTGACCGCTGATAGTGGTCTTCTTACCTCTACACACACTCATGGCATATGTGTGCTCACACATGCAGCACACCACACGGATAAATAAAAACTTAAACTCAACAATAAGTGCTATGTGTATGTATACACACCTACAACTCAACACAAATCAATGTAATATTAATACTTATAATGCCGAGAACAGCCAGCATTCATCTAACTGCTGTTAAAATCTAAATTGTCACAAGCTTCAGCACATCGTGATTTTAAAAAGATGCTACCAATCAAATCCTAAACCTGAGTTTGTTTAAAACAAAAACAAAAACAAACAAAAAAGAAGTAAATGAACCAGGATGTCCACTGTGGTTCCCCTGGCTGATGAACTGATAGATGGTGCTGGCTCCTTCATTATTTCTGTAATAGTAATAAATCAGAGTCTGGATTTATCTTATCAATTGGGCTTTATTTGTTTTGAAGGGGGAGATGCAAGAATATGAATCCAATGTAACAGGCAACATTTGGGCTACCTCCTGAACACACACTTGTAAGAATGAAGTGAAAGACGGCTGTTGACTGTGACCACACAGGACAAGAACCTTGCTCCTTAGCTAATGAAATCTTCCTCACCGTTCATAGTTGCAAACTCAAGAAGACCTTTTGTTGTTGTTAAAGGCCGTCTGTGTCAGGCATGGCCTCCTGCAAGCTCTTCCAGTTACAGCAGAAAACTGGGCTCAGACAGCCCTGATTCTGCGCCTTCCACTTGCTGCTAGTTCCCAGCTTCTGCACACCTAGGGAGGATGGCTCTAATCTCCCTGAGTAAGAAGCAATCTGGCACTCACTGGAAAATGGGCACTGAACTTGCAAGACCGTAAACTGCACAGGGCGAGCTGGCTGGGTTCAAAGGCAGGCATTCAAGAACACAAATGACTATGACATCTGGCAGGTACAGCTGTATAACAAAGAAGGTGGGGCCTGGAGAGACTAGAGGGGAGGAGGAGTGGGGGAAGGAGGGGTCAAGGAGCAAGCCTTGCTTCTGGAATCAGTCAACTAATCCCACTCCTAAAAGCCACAGCAACAAAAACCTCAGCCCGAACCCTGTTTTCTGGCCCCTCAGTGGCCTCGCAGGTTTGTTCTCTTGTGTTAGTTCAGAGTGGCTTGTAAACACCACCATTTAACCTGTTGAGGGCAAACAGAAGACAAGAAGAGACAAGCTGAGGGGGTTAGGGGTGAATGAAGTATGTGTCAAGGTATTTGGATGGAGATGAGCCCAGAATCTTCCTAGCCAAGCTTCATAAACTTTGGCCTAACATACGTGCGGCACACACTCACTCTCTCGCTACTGAACCTCTCTCACCTGGCAGGAGATCTTTATCTCAGATTCAAATTGGTCTCTCCCACCCTCTCCTAAAACAGAACAATACAATAAAAAAGAAGGAAGCCTAAAATTAGGAGCTACAAGCATGTCACAGATAAAATAACAAGGCACCCTGTCACAGGATGTGGAGGCTGGCAGAGTCTGTGTTGAGAGCAGCTGTAAATTGTGGATCCGTCCCTCCTAGGTATTATCTATCCCATCTGACAGGTGGCCTACCAACTGTAAGGATGTGCTCTTCCTAATGAAGTGCAGAGTCTTATATCAGACCATTGAAGAAAGCAGAGAAAATGGTCACGGTTCATTGCTTTGTTACAGATAAATACAGCATTTCTTTTCACCCTTGGATAAAAGCACCAACCACCAACTCTTTGGTGGTGGAATTGTGGCTTAGTTCTCCTACCTACAAAAAACAAACAAACAAAAGAAACTACTTCTTTTGATTTGGGAAAATAAAGAATGCACCTTCTCTCTTTATTTCCACAGACTGGATGGCACTGAAGATCACCTCCAGGGCCCAAGTGTAGTTCAGTGAACAACATAAATGCTGCCAGGGTGACCGCACAGATACACAAACTTCAGCTGAAATGAAACAAATCATGAAGCAACACAACCGAGTTCTGCGAAGAGAAAACCAGTGAGGACAGCAGTTGGAGAGAAACTGACATTGACAGACAGACAGACAGACAGACAGACACACACACACACACACACACACACACACACACACACACACACACACACACACACACACACGGTTAGCTCTGTAGACTATCAAATGTCACCACGTTGCTTAGGACCATGATGATGATGGAGGACAACGATGATCAAGCTGCAGCTAATGTGATTTCATCCCTTGCTAGGATTTCTTAAGGCTGAAATGAAGGCGTGGCCTCCTGTAAGAGGCACCTTTAAGCGCTGCTGATCTGAAACCATATTTTACTAATTAAATGGTGATAAAATAATAACCAGGGCTGGGAGTCGCTCACAATCACCTACGAGACCAGTCCTAGGGGAGGGATCCAACACCCTAGTCTGTCCTCTGTGGGCACTCCATGCACGTGAAGGCAAAACATCCACACACATAAAAATAAATAAAAATTTAAAAAATAAAAATAAAGCCGGGTGTGGTGGTGCACGCCTTTAATCCCCAGCACTGGGGAGGCAGAGGCAGGTGGATCCCTGTGAGTTCAAGGCCAGCCTAGTCTACAGAGCAAGTTTCAGGACAGCCAGGGGTACACAGAGAAACCCTGTCTTGAAAAACGAATGAATGAATGAATGAATGAATGAATGAATAAAATGCTTACTACATTGGGGCTGATGAGGGTAGCACTTGGCGGTACGGCAGTATTTATCATGTGTGAGGTCCGGAGCTTGACTCTCAGCACCACAAAAAGGGAGTAGGAGGGAGAGGGATCACAATCACTTTAAGACATATCCTTGTTTTGAGTGTTAAAATCTGAAAGAAATTGATGACATTGTGCTACATTCTGGACAGTTTTCATTAAAATACACTTTTCACCTTGTTTACTCCTCCCAAGAGCCAGCAAAATACCAAAATCCATTCCTTCATTTTAAGTAGCAAAGGCTTGGAGTGTGCCCAGGTCACATAGCTACACCACTGAGCGGAAGCAGCTGAGCTTTGCCCTTGCTCATGCGATTAGCAGAAAGGACACAAGGCTTCCGCACAAGAGGATGCACATGCACCGACACGTGATGCTCCTTTCAAACCCAGCACAGGGATGCAGAGGCTCAGCGCAAGGATGATTTGGCTCATTCAGCTTTCAGACAGAAAGGAGTGTAATGAAGCAAGACAGCAAGATGGCCTCAGGGGACTCAAGGAGGAGGAAGTAGATTCCACCAAAAGCAACTGGACAGACAACAGAGATGCACAATTGCCTTTGCTCTAATTAAAAAACTGCACAGCTCAACTATTTCTTTAAGTTAGCTTTTGAACCAAGCTCCCAAAACCCTGTCTAACTTACTGCATGCATCCCATCACATATGACCGCTGCAAAGGCTACAATCTAATCAACATCAAAATCAACAATCTAATTAACAGCAACGTTGTGGCCACAGTTCAGGATCAGATTCTCTCCCAGTGCTTTCCTGTGCTTACTGGCTTCCTCCCATCTCGGAGTGGGGGAAATGTTAGCCAGTCCTTCCTCGTTTTGTACCGGCTACTTAGTATGATCCAACCTCATTTGGCCACTTCATCTACAGCAGATAATTTTCTCTGTATGGGAGAGGGAGGAAGGGAGGGAGGGAGGGACGGAGGGAGGGAGAGAGAGAGATCTTTACTATGGATCAAAATGTAAATTAGTAATATTTGGGGGGGGGCGGTTCGAGACAGGGTTTCTCTGTGTAACAGAGCCCTGGCTGTACCAGACTCAATTTGTAGACGAGGCTGGCCCGAGTGCTGGGATTAAAGGTGTGTGCTACCGCGTCTGGCATAAATTAGAATCTTACCTAGATACCAGCTTTCATTCCTAATGTACAAAGAAGGCTGGCATTTGCTTATTGTTATTGGTATATTTTATGCTATGTTTGTCAACACAGCTTTATTTGCAACTTCATGTGTTGGGGTAATCCCAGATTAAAATTGAAGTAGGTGCTTTTTATCACAGAAACCAATTAAAATGTAGACACTAAGGAGAAAACAAAATAATCACCAATGAATAAGTCTGTCTGTCTGTCCATCCATCCGTCCGTCCATCCATCCATCCATCTATCCATCCGTTCGTCCGTCCATCCATCCATCCATCCATCCATCCATCCATCCATCCATCCATCCCATGTTTGACCATCATAAGCCCATCTGATCTGAACCTTAGAGTACAGTACTAAGCAAAGGAGATCCACACCCATTCTCTGCTCTGAAATAAGCTAACTGGAGATCCATGCTTTGGGAACAGAGAAAACATAGGTTCCTCGCATGCTCAGTGATCAGCTGTACCAAAAGCTCATCTTTCTGCCTTATTTGACAACTTCCCAAGACAACATCTGCCTCCTTGAGTACTTACTTTGTTCCAGTGGGCCTGGGTGTGCCATGGCCGCTCACAAACCCCTATTGCTCACCCACATCCATCAACATCACAAAAAGACACTGGTATCTTCCCCAGAGTGTGTAGGAGAGCCGTGGGCAGGCTAACACCACCTGGAAGTCTCCAGATGTTTTCAGAGCTCCACCCTGGGTCCAATCCAGCTGGGTTGCTGGGGGAAAAAAAAACATTGCTTCCTGTACATGTTATAAGAACTAATGCTTGCAAAGTTTCTTTCCAAGAAACTTTCTGGGGTAAAAGTTCACCCAATAGTGATAACCAACTGCTCTCCTACCACCATAAGTAGCAGACTATGGAGAGCAGCCAGAGTCAGACGCACATGGGTCCCCCCTCTTCCCTTCGAACATCTCTCCACTTCTTGTTGACTTTAGAGGAAAACATCGTCAAGACTCAGGTGAAGCACAGTGAAGCAGGATGTTCTGATCTGCTTTGGTTCCTCGGCAGTTGTCTTGGGGAAAACAATCCTAAAGGAAACTAAACTTTGATTTCATAAGTATGTCCAGATTACTGGTGTCTTGGCTCTTGCTGAGAAAGAATTCTGTCTGGCGGTGGTTCATGAGTTAATATCAGCACCGTCTTCTTTTTTTTTTTTTTTTGGTTTTTCGAGACAGGGTTTCTCTGTGTAACAGCTTTTGGCTGTCCTGGACTCACTTTGTAGACCAGGCTGGCCTCGAACTCACAGTGATCCGCCTGCCTCTGCCTCCCAAGTGCTGGGATTAAAGGCGTGCGCCACCACGCCCGGCTCAGCACCGTCTTCTATTCAGATGTTAAGAACAAGACTAACAGCACAGATGTAGAAGAATTCAGTCTGTGCACTTGGAAAGACTTGGGGTGTGTGTGTCCTGTTAAAATGATTTAAAACGTTCTCATTTACTGCTCTAAGAGAAAAGTTTCCCTTTATTTCCTCTGGGATTACATTCTCCAGTGACCTTCTCTAAGATTATCCTTCAACTGAGCCATACTATTACTGGAGCTGTCACTAAGTAAAGTAGGGACCAGACACAAACGCTCAGATTCTTCACCTTAAAATGGTATTTCTTGGGGGGCTGGAGAGCTGGCTCAGCAGTTAAGAGCACTGGCTGCTCTTCCAGAGGCCGCGGCCTCAATTCCCAGCAACCACATGGCAGTTCACAACTGTAACTCCTGTTCTAGGGGATCCAGCACCTTCATACAAGACATATATACAGTCAAAACACCAATGTACATAAAATAAAAATACTATTTAAAAAAATAGTATTTCTTAGGGTGGAATTCCCAGAACAGCAGTAGCAGTGCTACCTTCCATAATTTTGTAAAAGATGTTGCAGTTTAGTGTTTTTAGGGGATTCCTGTGGTAAGAGTTTTGTTTACTAAAAAATCCAGTTATGATATGAGAGGTTATTTTTTTTTTCCCTGAGACAGGGTTTCTCTGTGTAGCCCTGGCTGTCCTGGACTCACTTTGTAGACCAGGCTGGTCTTGAACTCACAGAAATCCACCTGCCTCTACCTCCCGAGTGCTGGGATCAAAGGCATGCGCCACCACGCCGGGCTAGAGAATATTTTTGTTTTAATCCCAGGTGTGGAGCAGCTTTAGTTTGTCCACACCTGTAAACTACAAGTGTCTTGTGAGCTAGCAGGGGCGTGGCTTAAACAGCTGCAGAAAGTTAATTCTGAGGACTCTGGAGACCTGGGAAAAATGCCAAAGCCCCATGAAAGGGATGAGGGTGTTCTGAAGAAGGAAGAGGTTGCTGTTTTCCACTGCTGGTGCTTCCCCAGCTTCCCCTAACTATGGATCTATTATGTGAGAAAAGTATCTACTTTCAATTGGGGGTGGGGGGTGGGGGTGGGGAATGAAAATGCTCAGATCTTCTTAAACATAGACCAGGTCTCTGGGGGCCATGACCTGCGGTCTGCACTTTAATAAGCTTCTAGGAGACCCCAGTGCACAGCAGAGGTTCTTACATCACGGCTTGACAGGAAGATTCTAAGGGATGAAATTAAGTTCTAAGACTCCAGAAACCAGGAAGGGTCTGGGATTTTTAACGAAATGCTTCTCAGTGATTTAGAAGCCATCCCCAGGAAGCCTGGCTTTTAGTGGTTTGCTTAAAATAATATTAAACTTCAGCATATGATAGCAGACAGTATGGGACACCACAGGGTAAACAAAACAGGCTCACACTTGTGTTTTTGAGGCTTACAGGCCATAAAAGTTGATACATCGGGGCTGGAGAGATGGCTCAGAGGTTAAGAGCACTTGCTGTTCTTCCAAAGGTCCTGAGTTCAATTCCCAGCAACCACATGGTGGCTTACAACCATCTACATTGAGATCTGGTGCCCGGGCATATATGTAGAGCAAATACTGTATACATGATAAATAAATAAATAAATAAATGTTTAAAAAAAAAAAAAAGTCGATACATCATGAGGGAAAGGACAATGGATCTTCGGACCTCACATAAAGGATTTCCCCTTGAAGCTATCACCAGCCTCTGGGTTCAGAAAGGCTTGGTTATGCTAAATAGAAATGTCCCAGGTGTGTATGTATACAGGTGTGTGTGTGTGTGTGTGTGTGTGTGTGCACACGCGTGTGTATTACAAGAATAAACAAGTTTCTATTTACTTAGGGTAAAGTTTAAGGAGGCCAAGTGCCTAGGAACACTTTATAATGTGCTATCTGGTGAAAGTTCTCAGCGTGAAACAACCAGCACAGATGTCAAGCAAGGCAGAACTAGATGAAAACAAGGAGGCGTCACCTCACACATGCCCCCACCCCTATCAAACTCCAAAATGACAAGTGCCCTTGGTGGTGTAGCGGTGGGCAGAGCTATAGGGTAAAAGAACAAAGAGAATGCTTGTGCCCTTGTTACAGAATTGAAAAGTGGTGCGTTTGCAATGGAAGGCTGTACGGAGGCTCTCTCCAAACAAGACAGAGAAGTACTCTATGACCCAGCAACCCGCTTCTGAATACTGTCCAAAAAAACGGAAACAGGAATTCGAAAAGGCATTTGTGTTCCAAAGCTCATTACAGAATTGCTCACAACCTCCAGCATGTGGCAACTCGGAAGTCCATTGACAGGTGAATAACACAGGATCTCCACATACAGTGAGAGGACTCAATAATTAACAAGGCAATCCTGTCAAACACTGGATCAACAATCGCCAAGCCTCTCACGAGGTAGAGAAACCTTGAAAGCAGGTGCCTAGTGTAGCTTTCCAGTTCCTTCCTGTGCTCGTGTATTCATGTGTTTATTTCCAAATGCTACTTTATAATATCTAACACCATAGCTAGGCATTGTGGCACAAGTCTTTAATCCCAGAACTTGGGAGGCAGAGGCTGGCACAGGAGGATCTGAGTTCAAGACCAGTCTGGTCTACAGAGTGAATTTCAGGACAGCCAGGATTAAAAAGAGACATCCTCCCCCTCTCTCTCTCTCTCTCTCTCTCTCTCTCTCTCTCTCTCTCTGTCTCTCTCTCTCTCTCTCTCTCTCACACACACACACACACCACGGTAATAAAGCAATCTAAAGCAAAAACTATATCTCTCTTATTAATGACTGCATAGTATTTTTTCATATCTGTTCCATATTGTTTGAGCTTCCTTAATTACCAAATATTTAGAATATTTTTCACATTGCAACATTTTGAAAAATATACTTTGACAGATTGTTTTGCATACTTTCCCAGTAATTTCCTATAAGTAAATTCCAAGTGGTGGGTGAGCAAGAAAAATAAAAATAAAGGAGCCTGTGATCCTACAGATATGGATAGCATTGTATTATTTTCCAGAAACCAAAAGCACGAGAGGGAAATCTGAGTACCATTCCCAATTTTATTGCTTTGCACATGAGGAACACACCCACCAAACAACACATCAAACATCGCTCTGTACAGCAAACGTGTTTTCAGTAGGTTTGGCTTTGACACCACGTTTGAACGGTTCAACACCAGCTTCTGTTTTTCCTCTTTGCTCTCAGATCATAGCAGTTTATATCTCAGGAGCTCAGCTACTGCACACAACAAACACTGGGGCAAAGTAACAGAAGGCATTTCCAATCGCTCATCCTAGGTTAGGCAGTGTGCTCCCTACCCACTGCCGTACCCCATACTTGTCATGTACCAATCAGGCAGAATGAAGCATATGGCAAGAGGACACTTCCATTCAAAAACATAGTTGGACTCAAGGAATTTTCTAGAACTGCCTCCTCTTGATACCTCCAAACAAATATCAGCAAGCCACAAATGAAGTTCTAGCAATGCTGCACTGTAATGTCAAGAATCTCAAATTAGTGTCGGGGACACAGGTCAATACAGCCAATCATGGGCCACATACATAAAAGAAAGTCTTAAAAGTTTGAAGCCATACAATTAAAGATTCCCTCTTCTTGCCGGGCGGTGGTGGCGCACGCCTTTAATCCCAGCACTTGGGAGGCAGAGGCAGGCGGATCACTGTGAGTTCGAGGCCAGCCTGATCTACAAAGTGAGTCCAGGACAGCCAAGGATACACAGAGAAACCCTGTCTCGAAAAACCAAAAAAAAAAAAAAAAAAAGATTCCCTCTTCAATGAAAAAGTAAAGGACAAGGAATGTAGGAAAAAATCATTATTATTAGCATACATACTTATCTTGGAGGTGGCCTTACAGACATGCGGATCATGCAATGCCCAGTGAACAGGAACCTCTCCTGGGTCACTGACGTGGATCGGAGAACAAAGAACTTCCAAATTTTTCCTCTGTATGTGAGGACACTGGGTGAACTGAAAATGGTCTCACGAGCTAGTGAGAAGCATCTCATGGTTTTTTCAGGAGAGCAAAGGGGAAGGTGCATAATCCTATTCTACCCCTAGGACAGAGGCAGGAGGAAAGGGGACCTTATCTCACTTCCTCTCTATCTTGTCCCTCTGGCCTGCATTCCTGTCCTCAAAGCCCCTGGGGAGCCATGGGAATTCCACTTTCAATTCTTTGCATGAGCAGACACGTTAAAGCCCTCGTTATCCCGGGTGGTTTCTCTTGTTCCCCAGCATCTCCAACTAATCCCAGCCATCCTCAAAGCTGGGGCCACCAATGCCACTCTAACTCAGGTAAGGGCAGTAGCACCTGGAGTCAGGGCTGGATGAAGCACGTGCTTCCTGACGACCTGCTCATGCTGTATCACACAGGCTTGGCATCCGAGCCTTTATTTTATGTGCGTTGGTGTTTTGCCTGCATGTATGTCTATGTGAGAGTGTCAGATCCTGGAGTTACAGACAGTTGTGAGCTGGGATTTGAAGCCGGGTCCTCTGGGAGAACCAGCCAGTGCCCTTAACCGACAAATCATCTCTCCAGCCCCACATAAAAGTATTTTTAAACTTAAATTTCTTTTTGTTGTCGATTCCCCATAATGTAAGCTCACAATATAACATACTATGTATGCCAGGGAACGCTGTAAGACACTGTTATATGATGACAACACATCTCACTCCAAACTTAGCTTGCCAGTCACAATATCTGGGAGACTAATGTAAATAAAGAGTCAGATTAAGCATGTATTAGTTACTGGCCTATTGCTGTGAAGAGACACCATAACCAAGACAATGCTTATTAAAAAAAAAACAAAAAACAAAAACATTTACCTGGTGCCTTGCTCATAGTTTCATAGGGTTAATCCATGATGATCATGGCAGGAAGCAAGATGGCAGCCAGGCAGGCAAGGGGTTGAGAACTCTAAAGCCTGATTGGCTGGCCCCAGGCAGAAAGACAGATACTTAGCCTGGCATAAGTTTTTGAAACCTTGAGGCCCATCTCCGGTGGGCAAATTTCCTCCAACAAGGCCACACTTCCTCCAGTTCATCCCAAACAGTTAACTGGGGACCAAGCATTCAAACATACGAGCTTCTTGGGGCTAGTCTCATTCAAACTTCTACAACAAGATAAAATAGTTGTCCATTTAGTTTACGGAGAAGACCTAAACTCACTGCCAATGTAGACAGGGCTCTGTGAACAATGCTGTCTTCCCTCCCTTCACCCACCGCCTGGGTCACATTACATGATGGGCATTTCTCTGGAGGACATGGCACCTCACAGGCAAATCCCAACAGCAAGGATAGTGACTTCAAAAGTGATGCTGAGGAATTGTTGGGAAACAGTCTCTAGGTCCTTGTCATTATTACAGCACAATAGGATAGTTATTACTGGGGATGAGGAACCTCACTCAATAAAGGTCAACTGTGTTCAGTAGAAAGCCTACAAGTATGAAATTATATTTCAAAAGCTTTCCAAAGAAATTTGTAGTGAAATGAAAAATGGATAAAAAAGATAAGTTAGAGGGGCAAAATCTGTGCTGGGTGGAGGCGGAGTCAGCCAGAGCAATGTAGTCTAGTGGAAAAAAAGAGGAACAACCATGGTTTGCAATAAGTTATTTTTAAATATTTTCTTTCTTTATATCTGTTTGTGGTGTTTGGTGATATCCATGTTTTCAAAGAGTCTGAATGATTCTCAATCATCTCATTTTAAGATTTATTTCTCTCTCTCTCTCTGTGTGTGTGTGTGTGTGTGTGTGTGTGTGTGTGTGTGTGTGTGTGTAAGCATGCGCATCTGAGGAGCTCTCTGGTGCTGGGAACTGAACTTTGGTCCTCTGTAAGAACAGGATGCATCCTTCTGCCTAGCCATCTCTCCAGTCCCTCAAATCAGTTATCTTAAACTTACAAAACATCAGGAAAGTAAAACAAGGGGTGATGTGGTAACTTCCTTTGTGGGCTGAGCATTGTGGGCCAGTTGCAGTTCCTTAGGCCGCCTGGTACTCCTGAATATACCCTGGGCTACTGTCTCACACAAAATAAGCATTCAGGAAACATTTGTTGAAATAGGTCTTTGAGGTTTTGGGGGTTTTTGTTTGTTTGGTTGGTTTTTAGGTTTTTTGAGGCAGGGTTTCTCTGTGAATCTTTGACTGTCCTGGACTCACTCTGTAGACCAGACTGGCCTTGAACTCACAGAGATCCACCTGCCCCTGCCTCCCGAGTGCTCGGATTAAAGGCGTGCACCACTACGCTTGGCCCGTTTTTTTGAGTTTTATAGCTAAATAGTGTATAAGTTATTAATGTTTTACCTTATTTTTGTTGTACAGACTAAGCATATATATTAATTTTCCCCATTAAATTTTTTTTTATGTATATGGGTGCTTTGCTTGCATGAGGACCCACAGAGGCCTAAAAGGGGCATTGGATCCCCTGGAACTACGGGTACAGTTAAAAGCTGCCACATGTGTGCTGGAAATCAAACCCAGGTCCTCTGGAAAAGGAGCCAGTGTTCTTAACCACTGAGCCATCTCTCCAGCTCCTACATTAATTTTAAGCATTAGGGATTTCATTTCTTTAAAATGTGACTGTCGCCAGGCCGTGGTGGCGCACGCCTTTAATCCCAGCACTTGGGAGGCAGAGGCAGGCGGATCTTTGCGAGTTCGAGGCCAGCCTGGTCTACAAAGCGAGTCCAGGACAGCCAGAGCTGTTAAACAGAGAAACCCTGTCTCGAAAAACCAAAAAAAAAAAAAAAAAATGTGACTGTCAGCCTGGCTCTCTTAAAGATCTGTTTGTTTTTTATTTTTATGTATATGGGTGCTTACTTGCATGTTTATCTGTGCACTGCAGTTACAGATGGTTGTGAGCTGCCATGCAGGTGCTGAGAAATGAACCCCTGTTCTCCGCAAGAGTCCACTTTTCTTTTCACATTGCTACATGGGCTCAGCAGCTAGGGACATCCAAGACTACACCAGGATTGACCTCTCCTCCATTTAAGTGCAATCTCTTCCTCCTTTTCCACCATTACGGCTCCAACTACCCCCTTCAAGAAATAAAATACTGCGCCTAGACATACTGTGTCTGAAACCTAACAAGAGCAACTTCTGGGAAATATTAACTCATATTTTAAGAGGGAACTGGGAAAAGACAGCTAGAGGAGACACCTCACTATGTAAGACAGACCAAGATGGTCTAGCCCATGTGTCTTCAAGTCTTAAAAGTGATTAATATTATACCAAATACTTGCTCTTTCATTATTTAGTTCTGGTTAAGAATACAGATGGACTTTAGCATCGTGGTGCTACAGTGCACAGTGTCCCATTGTAGACAGTTTTTTTGTTTGTTTTGGTTTCTGGTTTGAGACTGTACAGCCATAGCTTACCTTGGACTCACTGGGTAAGTCAGACAGGTCTTGAATTTGTGATCTTCCAGTGTAAGCCCAAGTGATAGGATTACCAGTGTGTGCCACCTTAAGGACCTAATTTTTAAACTCGTAAATGTTTCAGAATAAAACTCAAATCCTTTTTTCCCAGGTTAATAGGAATTGATACTTCTGACAAAAGGATTAGAGGGAGTTTTGTCACAAACCACAGCACTGCCATGGTGACTGAACGCAAGTGACCACACTGGTTCCAAAACCGGTGTGGGGCTTAGCCATTTCCCCAGCTGACACAGCTTATCCTCAGGCCCACATTGCTCTACTTCCTTGTTACACAGGCTGAGGGGTGTTACAATAGACTGACCATGGGGAATAACCAGGGCAATGGTGGAAAGAGATACGTGCTACACAGTGATAAGCACATCCCACACGAGCTAGCGCCTACCTGTTCTCATAGGCAAAGCCAATTAAAGATAAGTTACTACATCAATGCTAAAAAATACTCTGTGGGCAGAACAGATGGCTGAGAAATTCAGAGTACTGAATGCTCTTCCTCAAGACCTGAGATGGAGGCCCAGCATCCGTACGGAGGCTCACAATTGTCTGCAATTCCTTCTGATCTCCCTAGGTACCAGAAAGGCGTGCAGTACAAAGACAAAAACACCCCCACACAAAGGATATTTTTAAAAAGCATTTGCTTCTACTCAAATTCTAATGGAAGAGTCTTAAAGTTTGGGGCCAATATTTTGGGACAACAATCAAACAAACAAGATCATACACTTAAAACCAAAATAAAACAAAGGAGCAAAACCCAATCTTTTTCCGTAGAAGCATGAAGTTAATTAACGCAGAAGGTTATAATATTAGCAAAGGATGGATGACAAGTCACCAAATGATTTTGAAGGCAGTAGCTGAAAGGCTCATGTAAGATATAATATAAACCTTATCAGAAAATGCATATATATGTATGTACATATAAATATATGAGTGGATATGTGTATATATACAATACATATATCTTGTATATCACACACACATACACACACCACACCACACCAAAAACATCTAAATGTGATTTCAAAGAAAAATGGAAGACAGAGAAGGGTCATTCTGCTACCCGACTCCCCAACTTTTTTTTTTTAACTTTTTAAAAAATTTATTCATTTTAACATCCAATTCACAGCCCCTCCCACCTCTCCTCCCAATCCTACCCTCCTACCCTCTGCTCCCATGCCCACTTCCCCTTATTCTCAGAGAAGGGACCCCCCCACCCACCAACCCAACCCTGTACTTCATGCCGCATCAGAACTAACTGCAACGTCTTCCACTAAAGCCAGTCAACACAGCCCAGCTAGGGGAAAGGTATCTGACTGTAGGCAACAGAGTAGGTGTCAGGGATAGCCCCTGCTATAATTGACCCAAAAATCTACCCTGTCTACAAGACATACAGGGATAAGGATGGAGCAGAGACTGAGGAACTGGCCCAACTTGAGACCCAACCTATATGAGAGCCAACCCCTGACACCATTAATGATGCCCCACTCTGCTTGCAGACAGGAGCACAGCATGACTGTCCTCTGAGAGGCTCCACCCAGCAAAGTATCGAAACAGATGCTGAGACCCACAGCCAAACACTGGACAGAGAGACCAGGGAGTCTCTTAAGTCCTTGGACTGATTTTGTCCATTTTTTAAGGTGTCCTTTTCCCTTCCTTAGGGCACTGTTGCTGTGTGGCACTTTTCTGTAACCTTCTCATTCCTGTGTACAGTAGCTGGAAGTTGCAGTGATCAAGCATAACCTACCTTTGTATAAATTATTGAAATCCATTTGCACCCTGTAAGAATGGACTTAAAAGTACAACTGGGCAAGTGTGCTGAAACATAGGACTGCTCAAAGCTAAGGAAGTGGCCCAATGAACATGGTGTGGGAGGGAAAGGAGAAACAAAGCTAGTCAGATGTGAATTGTATCTGTTGTAATAAACTTGTTTAAGAGGGGAGAAAACCCCAAACTCTTGTGGAAGAGTTGGGGGAAGGACAGAGGCACCAGAAGGGAACAAGAACTACCCAACAAGACCAACAAAGACATCTAACCCAGGCCCAAAGCATTCTTGAATCAAAACTCTTATCTTGAAACATATAAACTATCATTAATTGATACATAATAAACTTTTGATTTTTATTTTCCCTTTCAAAGCATAAGATCTTTTCAAAATCATGACCTAACAAGGCACTTGGGAATAACCTTCCCTGTGCTATTTTTATGTTTACAAATGGCTTTCTTCTTACAAATAAATTTATTTTGTTTGTTACAAAAACATGTTGATATATTTAATACATAAAAATACAAAGTAGGAGGGGAAAAGACAGTTAGTCATAAACATGCATTAAGAAAACACTTCCAGCCGGGCGTTGGTGGCGCACGCCTTTAATCCCAGCACTTGGGAGGCAGAGGTAGGCGGATCTCTGTGAGTTCGAGGCCAGCCTGGTCTACAAAGTGAGTCTAGGACAGCCAGAGCTGTTATACAGAGAAACCCTGTCTCGAAAAACCAAAAAAAAAAAAAAAAAAAAAAAAAGAAAACACTTCCAGTCTTCCAAAGATACTCACCCTCCCCGTCACCTCAGCATGGGCCTTGCAGACAGGCGAGGCTTCTGGGAGGCATAAAAATAAAACTCCCAAAATACCAAGAGGAGGCACCAACTTTTTTCCATCTATAGAAGCTCAAAGATGTGGGCAAGGAAGGGGATGGGCACCTGCTTACTGTGAAGAACCCAGAGGGAGGTGTCTTGCCTCTAGGAATTCAAATATCTCAAGAACTACCTGCTACAATGCCTTATCTAGCTTGTACTGTTGAACCCCAATAACGTCAGTTAGTTTAGACAAATGCCAATCATCCCTCGGTGCTGGTGGCTGACTTCAACCAGGAACCAGGAGTTTTGGATCCAGAAAAGTAAGCTCATCTGCTTCGAGGACTGGCAAAGTCAACAACTGGCTCAAAACCAGACCTGCCCACTGAATTCTACTCTCTGCTTCCTAGCTTTCATGTGCTGAAGTGTAAATCAATTTAGAGAAACCACTGCACAGACAGTGACCCCATCTAAGGTGAGAGGGGGAAGGGAAAGGGTTCTTCGCTCAGGAACACTCAGAATTCTGTTCCCTCACGCTGACTTGGTAAAATAGTGACTTAGCCATGAAGTTTTCTGAGGACCCATTCATTCCAGGGTTCTTCCTGTTATCAGGAAACAGAAGCCAAGAGTCAGGAGACACATAGGGATGAGAAATAAAAACCTGGGCCGGAGAAATGGCTCAGCCGTTATTAAAGGCTAGGCTCACAACCAAAAATATAAGAGTATCAGAGCACACTGAGAAATTCAAGTCAGAAGCTATCAGAATTCAATCTCCCAGTCTATGGGAATCAAATCCCCAAGGAAAAAAGCAAAGTAGACTCAGATAGAAAGCAGATTAATGTTTCCTAGATCTGGCATGTGGCAGTGAGGATGGAAGGAAATGGCTCATGACTGTGAATCAGTTTTTTTTTTGGGGGGGGAGGGGGATGACAGAAACATTCAATATTGCTTGTGATGATGGCTGTGTGATTATGTATCATGCATTTGCACACGTTAATAAATGGGTGGACTTCCTATGTGGTGAATTACAGTTCCATTAAACTTAATTAATATTATCAAAATTAAAATGGCCCAGGGGAGGGAAGCACTTGCCGAACAAGGTGTGAAAACAGTGTCTTCTCATTCCTATAGTGGATGGGAAGGGCAGACAGAAGACTCTTGGTGGCAGCTAGCCTGGATGTTTGCAGCAGTGAACAGCAAAGGCAACAACATGGATGGAAGTGGGAGTGGGAGCAGGGAGCAACGGCGCTGGCTTTCCTCTGCCTCCACAACAAGTGCCGTGCCGGTGATGATGATGGGAAAGGGTTTCATTAGCCATGGCACAAAGGCTACAGGCATTCACAGAGATCTGAAAACTGACAAAATAAACAACAGACAAAACCTAAAATGTCTAAATTCCCTTGATCTGTAAGAACAGAGAGCTGGTAGGGAAAGTTAAGATTCCATGAGAGGGTGTAAGAAGAACAAAGTGAGTCAAGATGCTGTAAGTTGAACTGAGAAAGTGTGACTGGCCCTCCTCATAGAACCATCTCTCTAAGCAAGTGCAGGCTCAGCCTCCCCAGGTTAGGAGATTCCGCTGATTCAAGGACTTTAACTATAGGGGTCACGTGCCTAGAAAGTCTTCAGCCCCCTAATGCTTGGCAGAGCATCCTGACTTTTTTTTTTTTTTTGTGGGCTGCGGCACCTGTGCGCTGTCCAGTGATGGTGATGAGAAAGGGTTTCACTAGCCACGGCACAAAGGCTACAGGCGACGCTGAGAGACAGCACCATGTTCCCCCTTACGCACGCACGGGCGCTCCAACGGCCTTTAAATATGTTGTATGCTGCTGTGGACATCTCCTTGCATTAATTAGCACTTCCATAGGGATCTTGGTTCTCTTCAGCTGAGATTTTCACCACTGCCGAGGCTGATTTTTCAGGCTGCAAGTGTCGCTCGCTGGTGATGGAAGGAAACTGGTTTGGGCTCTTGACAACATCTGCCAGAAACTGACATCAAAACTTGGCACTCATCTTTACAAACTCATTAACACTCAGACGCACATGTAAAAGTGCTGATGTGGGCCCGCAAATGGGGTATCCTTTCAGATGGACAGTCAGGATGAGAGTGAGAGCCGAGAGCCCTCAACTTCACAGAGCACACAGTTGGGGAGGAAGGCTTTTGGGTGCCTCACTCAGAGATGGGTTTTATCCTAAAAGGGAACCATGTGCACAGAGATTGGGAGGCTCTGATCTACCCACTTGCCAAATTCAAATGATGAAACTTAACTCCCAAGGCAATGGTACTTAGAGTAGGGTTTGGGTTGTGGAGATGGGCCAGTGGGTAAGAGCACTTGCTTGCACAATGCTGAGAATGGGAGTTCAGATCCCCAGCAACCACATAAAAGCCAAACAATGGCCTAGTGCACCTATAACGAGGGAGGGACAGACACAGGCAAATGGGTGGTAGGCTTGCTGGCCAGCCAGCCTAGCTGAAAACCACCAAGTTCCAGGCTCATTGAGAGGCCCTGCTTCAAGAGACTAAAACTCCAGCAGGGCCATGGTGGTGCATGCCTTTAATCCCAGTACTTCAAAGGCAAAGGCGGAGTGTCTCTGTGAGTTCAAGGCCAGCCTGGTTTACAAAGCGAGTTCCAGGAGAGCCAGGGGCTCTGCTGTTACACAGAGAAACCCTGTCTCAAACCTCCCCAACACACACACAAATGAGAGAGAGAGAGAATAAAGGTCTGAAAGTGATATAGAAAATACAGGCCTCTGCATATGAATGCACACACATGCACACATGATTCTGGGCTTCAGGACTGTGTGCTATGAACAGGATCAGTGCTCTTAAAAAAGAAGGCTTGCGGGTACAGATGGGCCCGTTTGTTCTTCCAACATGTGAGGACACTGATAGTCGTATGAGGAACAGGCCTTCATCACATACTGAACTTTTGGCACTTTGATCTTGGATGTCCAAGCCTCCAGAACATGAGCTTTAGGGTGCTTTACATGACCCCACCCACGGCATTCTGTTACAGCATCCCTGGCTAAGATCGACACCTCACATGGAGCCAGAGGCACTTACAGGAGGCACACGGCTGCTGCGCTGTTCAGGAAATCACCCAACATCAAATCTACAAGTGGAAGAGAGTGGGCTCTTGACACCGATTACTGCCAGTGATATGGAAGAGAAGAATTTCAAGGGATATTTAAGTGAGACGGGAGGAGCATGCAATCCCAGCCAAAGTAAAATAGCAGCTTTGAACAAATGCCAAGCAAAGCAAAATGTTTAGCATCCAAATTGTGGGGGAACGCATGTTTGAGAAGTGCTTTTAATGGAACTGCTACGGGAATGAAATACTTACATGATATCTGCTTCTCCCAGCCCCATGTATCATGTAAAAAAAAAAAAAATCACTGCAAGTCATTAACTTTTAAAAAGGTGACTGTCTTAAAACGCATGAAGATAAATATTCTGAAATCAATCTGCTTGCCCAGGCTGAAGTTAAAAGCTGTGAACTGCTCCCAAATGGAGAACAGCTCTACTGAGTATCCCCTCTGGGAGAGGCGGTTTCAGTACTCCATTGATTTGAGGATCCGAGGAAATGACAAAAGAGAATTAGGAAGAGCCAAGTGCTTCTTCAACAAGATTATGAAAGAAAACATCAAGCCATTTCAAAAGGAAGCTACATAACATGGAGTTGGCCCAGAACCTGGGAATATAGAACCAACACAGCCCCTGCCAAGTAATCAGCTTCTTGACAGACAGGACACACGGGGATGCCTTACACAGCTGGTGCCAAAATGTAATTTTAGCCTCAATGACCAGGAGGAGACAGATTTATCAGAAGTTTTCTTAATATGCTTCCCTTAAACAAAACTGGATTATCCCTGACCCAGCAGAGGGGCCCTTGTCCCAAGCATCCTATTCAAGGGCAAGATGGTGAGCAAGCGAGAAAAGGTACAGGCAAGAATCAAGAGGGGGAGAAGGTAAAGGGGGCTGCTTTAGTGGAACCTTCCGCTGGCAGGCTGTATGGATACCCTGGTTGGGGCAGGAAGGCAGTGGAACAGCAGAGCCTGTGAGGGAACTTACTGCCCTTTGCCCCATGGTGGACTCCTGTGAGCAATGCCTCTGGCCCAGGAGGCGGGTCTGTCTGCAGTTTTATGCTGCCATACTGGACTGGCCAACAGAATTCCAGATGAACATGGTATTCGTTTTTTGTTTTACTAGCCTGGCAACAAAAATACTTGGAACTGGAAGATCCCACGAGGTGATGTAGCATGAATGTATGAGGACAGTTAAGAAACTCACACAAAGCTTCAGTTATTAATGAGTAGGCTGAGAAAGAGCCACATGGGGCATTTCTTGGGTGAGTCAAGAGGGAGGCCTCTTATACCACAAGTCAACCTGTCTCTCTGTGACAGCTCTGCTCATGTCTTAATGATTGTCTTTGCTAAAACCTGCATTTTGGTTTCAGTGTCTCCAACAGTTACTGACAGCATGTAAGCTAGGACGCTGCATGGAGTGCACCTGAATATGACCCGAATACTTCTGTAGCTCACATGTCACCAAAGAGAACCAGTCTGAGGACCCAGGGGTCTGGGGAGGCCAAGGATGGTAACAATATCTGCCCAAAGCTGTGACTTGGACTGAGTCAACACAATCCATTAACTTATCTGTTTTTGAAAAAAATATTTGCTTTTAGTGCTTAAAAAAACTTCCTGTGTGCCTCGATTTAAGAATTCCTTTTTAAATCTATGAGATACTGGGTATCATCCCACATGGTGACTTTAAGCTACATACCATCCATAGTTTAAAATGTTTAAGGGACTCAATAAGTTGCCAAGGCTGGCCTTGAACCCTACCCTAGCCCTAACTTTATCCCTAACCCTCCCTGTAATCCAGGTAGGCTCGAACTCCTGCCTCAGTTGCCTGATTATAGCCCTGTACCAACAAGGCTGGCTAACATCAAACACTTAACCTAAAGAAATGTATTCTCATTTCTGGGCTGTTTCTTGACAGAGCTTCTCAAGTGTGGTCCCCAGATAAAGCTATACTTTCATGACCAGAGAACTTACTAGCACCAATTCCCAGGCCTCACCCCAGACTTGGTGACTCAGAGATCCTTGGGTGTAGGGACCAGCAATCTGTTTGAATAAGTACATTGGTGGTTTTGATGCATGCTGAAATTTAAGAACCCCCTGCTGCTTAAGACACCAGGTGCCAGTCACCATTAGTCACAACCAAACAAATGTTGAACCAGGCAAAATGGGCTACATAAGTGCCACCCTGCCCTCCAGCCCCTAAGCAAAGTATTGTCACAGATGAAAGGCCAGGGGAAGAATGAACATCCAACAAGGGCCTGCAACAAAAAGCTTTCCCATAGTCATTGTGAGTGCATAATGAGGGCTATTGCGCAGTGTCTGAAGGAAGAAGAAACCCTGGAAAGAGTGAACCGGAGAAAAGATAAAGAAGTTTTCCCGACACAGCCAATATTAGGGAACCTATGGAAAAGTGAAACAGAGTAGGAATTGTCAAAAGTTTGCATGTATGCGTTTGTGCGTGCGTGTGTGTGTGTGTGTGTGTGTGTGTGTGTGTGTGTGTGTGTGTGTGCGTGTGTGGGGAGGCAACGATGGTCATATATAACCAGATGAAATAAAGCTCAAAATAAAACAAAATGTTCCTGGCATGATGAGAGAAGAAAATGGAAATGAATGTGAGCAACATACAATGACATACATGTCTCCTGACTTAAAAATTTTAAAGAGAAAGTAAACAATAATAATACACTTCTTCAAGGTACAAAGGCCTGAACCTTTGTTCTTGTGAGGACAGTGGGCAGCAAGGGCCGAGCAGTGTGGGAATACGACTGTGAAAGGGTTGGAGAGGTGGCTCAGCAGTTAAGAAATGCATGGTAGTCTTTCAGAGGACTCAGGCTTGGACTCGGGAACCAACTCTTAGATGGCTCACAGCTCCCTATAACTCCAGCTATGGGACAGCTGATACCTCTGGCCTCAAAGAGCAACAACATATGTACACACACACACCCCTATACACATGCACTTATATACTCGTACCACACATATGCATACTCTCTCATACACTCTCACTCAAGCAGAGAGCACTGGCAATTGTACTTAGCAGATGGGTTTTTTTAATTAATTAATTTTTTATTTCTTCAAGTTACATCTCAATCACAATTCCCTCCCTACTCCCCCCTCTGGTCCCACCCTCCCACCCTCTTCCCCCTCAATCCCCCCCATCCACTTCCTTTTTTTTTAAGTTTAAGGTATATCTTTTCCCCCAACAGCTCCCCCTTTCAGTCCAACAAATGGCTCTTTCTCTTATAACAACAAATACAACACAAAACAACAGAAATAATTAGGCCACAATTATGAGTTATAAAGCTTAGCATACATTCCCAGTGTCCAGTCAATACGTATTTGGCAACTGACTTTAACATTCTACTATCTAACCATCTCTATGAGTTTAAAGTTCTATATCCAACTCAGTTTCCATCCTAACTTTCATCACAATTTTAAAAACATCTTCTTAGATCCAGAATTGAGCCCTTCGTTCCATTGTCCCACCTCCCAACTGAAGAAATATTGTCACCTTATGGAAGCAGAGAAATGAGATGTTTACCTTGCAGGCAAGGAAGAAGGTAGACATTTAGTCATCAAAGGTAACACAGGGCTGGGCATGGTGGTGCAGGCCTTTAATCCCAGCACTAGGGAGGCAGAGGCAGGTGGATCTCTATGAGTTCAAGGCTAGCCTGGTCTACAGAGTGAGTTCCAGGATAGCCAGGGTTACATAGAGAAACCCTGTCTGGGAGGGAGGGGGAGGCAACACAGGTGTGTGCTTACCTAAAACAGCCTGATCAAAAATCTTGGAGACTTTCAAATTATTTTGATAATTCTATAGAAGAAGAACTTGCATATGGAGCCCTAAGCAGCATGCTCAGGACACCCACCTATGCCTGGGGAACAGACTGGATCCTTCCCGAGACCAGCTGACAGCTACTTTCCAAACAATGTGTAGGTTAGCTTATTTTTTCCCAGTTATTAGCTATCTACTGCATAATAACTCTGATAAATATCCACGTGTTGGAAATAATCAGCTAAATGATGATATTAAGGGGTCTAAATATCCTGTGCCCTCCCCCCAAAGTTAAGGGCTGGGGTCAGTAGTTAATGGGCTTGCTGCCCAGCATAGATCCCAGAATCCACATAAAATGCTAGGTGGGCATGGTGACCTGCCTGTAATTCCTGTCTCAGGAAGTAGAGAAGGGATCCCAAGAGCAAGCTATGCAGCGAGACTAGCCATATGTATGAGCTCCGGGTTGGATTATGAGAATGAATAAGGTAAAAAAGTTATGGAGATTTATTCCTGGCAGCAACTCTGGACCTCTATGACCATGTGCACACGTGTGCTCATATACATGCAAATACACATATGCACATACCACATACATATATATGGAAAAGATGGAGAAGGGGGATGTTATTAGATTGGGAGTGCCATATTTACTTTTTCTTTGTTCACTAATAAGGAATTCTTACTGCTCTAATAATGGAAAGGGCCCACAGCATCCTATTTTAAGGATTAGTCTAGTCTCCAAGGAGCCGTGACTAGGATGTACGAACATTTCCTTCTTAGGGTTATATTAGTCTTAACATCTCAGAGCAGAGGTTTGTACAAATAAAGGCATGGTTCGCCGTTCTCTGGAAAGTGCACAAGAAAGTAGAAACAAACGTTTACAAATAAATTCCGAAGACCTTAGAGTGTGACTGGAGAGGCTGAAGAGATGGCTCAGTGGTTAAGAGCACTGGCTGCTCTTCCAAAGGACCCGGGTTCAAATCCCAGCACCTACATGGTGGCTCACAACTGTCTGTAACTCCAGGTCCAGAGATTCAATGCATTCTTCTGGCCACCAGGAGCATATGTGGTGCACAGATATACATGAAGACAAAACATGTAAACATGCAAAATTTAAAAATAAAATAAAATAAAATGGCAAAGGGTGGGTAGGGTGGATTATGCCCTGAAGCCCTTGTTTTCTACTTTTGTTTCACAGAGGATGGTGGTCATCTAACATAGCCAGTGGGTCAATGACTCCTTTGGGGAGCAAACGACCCTTTCACAGCCACCACTTAAGACCACTGGAAAACATAGATATATTTACGTTACGATTCATAACAGTAGCCAAATTACAGTTATGAAACAATGAAAATAATTTTATGGTTGAAGGGTCACCATAACACGAAGAGCTGTATTAAAGGGTTACGGCACCTGGAAGGTTGAGAACCGCTAGGCTAACCTCATTCTCTTTGCCAGTGATTGCCAGTTTTTATGAGAGAACACGTGACTCAGTTCTAGCCACCGAGATGCTCCCTGGGGTGTTTCTGTGGGAATGTTTCCTAGTTCTGAAGGGGACACAGGATGCTAGGTCAGGACGTGATGACTACAACTCCTGCAGCCACTTTGTGTCTGCGCAACCTGACGGTGTTCTGGCACGAGGAGGGTGGGAGAGCGCAGTGGCTGTGCCAACGTGGGCAACTGGTGGCAGCGCTATGCTAATGCCTCAATTAACTTCAAAGCTGTCCTTCTTGGACTCTAGTTACGAAACAGACCATCTTGAGATTCAAAATTCCTCTTGGGCTTTTATTTGCACCTAGAACAACATATTTAAGCAGTAAGACTAAGAGGATATGTCCGAATGAGTTCTTGAGCGTCTGTACTGCTACGCTCCAGTATGCTGACTGTTCAATACCGGGAGAGACTTTGCTATGCGGGACTCTTTATGGTAACGAGTGGTACTGTTGGTGGAAACCTGAATGGGATGAAGAAGGGCTAGTACGTAAAGTCCAAGGAATGTTTTTATCCCACAACCTAGAACCCTCTTATAGGGTTCTAGAAGTGTGCTGACAGATGGAGACCAAGAGTAAATTACCCTAAGATGAGGGGGCGCTACACTGCCTCTGCCTTTGGCTCTGCTTAAAACCAACTTCCATCTACTCCCTCTGATGAGGTGCTCTGCTCACGAGGCTCAATTAGAGACGGTCGAGTAGCTCATTCCCATTCACAGACAGGCAGTCAAAAGGCAGCTGCAGAATTAATTTCCAAAGCCCATCCCAGAAGGCTTTGCCATAAAGCCTGAGGCTGCGAAACCCACGCAAGCAAGAAGCTCTGAAAAAAAAAAAAAAAAAAAACTATACGCTGCTGTATTCTGCACAGAGCTTCCATCTGCACCAGTTACAGTAGATGAAATAAATAATTATCCCCTCTGTGGTCCCAGTAATTACCTTCTCTAGCCAGTTTTTAAAAGAGTTTCTATTTAACTTTCCTTTTAAGAACAATGCAATTACTAAACCATCCATTCCTTTAACCTCATCTCTTAGAGTCCCAAGGTAAAGGCTAATTATCAAGACAAACAATTACATGCCCAGTGCATCATCCCAAAGATCAAAATCTCAGAGCTTGGAATTTCAGTAATACTTTTCAGTAAGAAAACCCAACAAAGCTAGTGGCTACTGATACTAAAACACAAATCCTGTTAGGCATTTACTGCTACTCTCTAGAGCAGTGATTCTCAACCTTCCTAATGCTGTGACTCTTTAATACAGTTCCTCATGTTGTGTGACCCCCCCCCAGCCATAAAATTATTTTCGTTGCTGCTTCATGACTGTAATTTTGCTATTGTCATGAATTGCAATATGAATATCTGATACTTCCGATGGTCTTAGGTGACCCCTGTGAAAGGGTCATTTGACCCCTATGGGGTCATAACCCACAGGGTGAGAGCTGCTGGTCCACAGCTTGACCAATTCCACAATACACACTAAGAGTCAAAGGTCCCCGCCACCATTCAAGTTTTTACTAAGTGATTATACAGGCTAGACATAGTGTTCATCCTAGAGAGAAGGGGTTAATATAGCACAGGTTTGATACTCATGGAGGGAAGAGTGCTGGAAGTCATTGTGACACACCTGTATTGTACTTCTCGAACCATTAGTGAGTCCAGGGCTACATAGATGTTGAAATACAGAGGATAATCCAACTAAGGATGTAGACAGAGGTAGGGAGAGGACATCTGGCCTCCAGGGAGTCTTAGAGATGAGTAAATTGGCGCTGGAGGGGAGGAAGCAGGCCTTTCCAGGAGAGCAGGGGCAGAGCCCAGAGGATGAGGCATGGATGAAGGAGTTGTGGGAAGTCAGATATCCAAGTGTGGGTGACTGAGGCTGTGTGTACCAAACTAAGGAATTTGTCTTGTATTTTGAAAGCAACGGGGGTCACTGACAGACAGCTGAGCTCAGAGTTGGGTGAACAGGACTGGGTTAGTCTTCTGGAATTGCTGTTCTGGCTTAAACATAGGAAACGGCTTGGCCAGAGGGAGAGGAAGCAAGGAATCCCTCAGTTGTTCCGATGGAGGAGTGGGGTAGAAGTAGAAGGGAAGTCAGGGCCGAATAACGATGTGGATAGCTGAGCTGCAGGGCCCAGATGCTGATCAAGAAAAGAAGGCAAAGCCGGGAGGTGGTGGCGCACGCCTTTAATCCCAGCACTTGGGAGGCAGAGGCAGGTGGATCTTTGTGAGTTCGAGGCCAGCCTGGTCTACAAAGCGAGTCCAGGACAGCTAGAGATATTCAGAGAAACCCTGTCTCGAAAAACCAAAAAAAAAAAAAAAAAAAAAAAAAGGAAGGCAATCCTGAACCTGGGGCAGCATCCCAAGGACAGCATCAATCTCCTTGGTCAAGCTACCTACCCAGAGCTGGAGTTTTGCAAATGCTGGGGTGCTGGATCCACAAAGCATTCATTTCTTTGTGAGTTCTAGAACTTGAATAGATAGTTCTGTTTGCTGGGCACATACTGTAACTCTATATTTAATCCATCACCAACTTGCAAATTCATGGTCCTTATCTCAAAGGCAAAGGAACAGACAAAATCTGTGGATGAATTTGAAGGAAAGCATGCTACCACTGAGCAGAAACAACAGCAATACATGCTCCTCCAAGTGCTTATCACAGTGACACATCCCCCACCAGCTAGCAATTGTCCTCACTGTGCCCTGTGCTAATCTTCAAACAAGCCAAGTTTGAGGTCATTTTCTGCAGCCCCTCTCACCTTGGACCTGACTGATCCATGCTTTGATTGTTAGCTTTTACTCTCATTAGTCTCTTTGTTCTTAAAAAGAGCAACCAGATTTCATTATGGATGAGTTAATACATGCAAAGAACCTGGTCAAGAGTAGACAGACATACAGAGGCCCTCGGAAGATAGGTCACTACTGCGACAATGTGAAAGCCTTTTCCCCCACCCTCAGCCACTCACTGGGAATTCCACTAATCACTTCACTTCTTTTCAGACACTTGCTCCACATACGCACGGGGCTGTCCCTGACATGTTTGTATTGCAGAATATAACATAGAGCATAGTCTCCAGGGGTTAGAGGGAACCGGGCATCATCTGTTATTTATATGTGCTTCTGAGACTGATACCTTTCTCTCAGGACATGTGTTTGGATATTTATAATCTGTTTGTACTGGAGGTGCAAGAATAGTTAAGTTACTGAATCAGAAAATGTCAGAGCTCTTCGCAGCCCAGCTGAGCAGATGGCAAATGACTATTTTTACAGCTTGTTTCTCCATTACATGTAGAAATATTTATTAACATTGTATTTCTGTTGAATGTGTGCAACCAGCAGGACGGAAAGGCGGGCAGCTGCTGCAGAAATGGGGGAAGGGTGCTGGAGTGGGCGCAAGCTGGTGTTCATCTTAGCAGGCAAGCAAGGCAAGCCTCAGACTATGGGAAGGAAGCCCTGGGTATGTGCTCATCCCTGTGAGAGAAAGAAAGGGCCATGTCAAGAAAAGCCATCAACAGGGTTAGAAGCAGACATCTTCATGTGACTGCATCAAATCTGAGACATTAACAAGCATAAAATACACATTATTGTATGTGTTACTAAAAAAGGAAAAACATTCAAGACAGGGAATTAAGCAAGTAAACCATCCACTGGGCCACCAAAGAATGAACTCGCCACAGAAACAGGATAATAGGGAGATATATGACAATGTGGGTACTGGAAATTGGGCAAGTTAAGGGGAGTCTTCTCTGAGGACCTGTCCCATGGGTGGCCAAGGACCCTAAGCCAGGGTATCTAACTCCAAGTAACCAGCAAAGGCAGAGTATGTAAGACAGACTTGTGACAAGTGTACAGATGTACACCACAGAGGGACAGAAATACACCCTGGCAGTCACACCTGGCCACTGCGAGGCCCATCTTGAGGGTGTTTCAGGGTCTAGAGCGAAGAACAAAATCAGGAAAACTTTGACACAGAAACCTAGGTTCTAAGCCAAAAGGGACTCAACAGGTGGCCCACTGAAGGGAATGGGGGCCTCTAGGAAGTTCCAGTTTCTGCTCTCAGGGATTTTCTAACTTCGAGTCAGGTGACAAGCGCTCTCTGCTTTAGCCCCTTCCTAGTAACACAGGGGGAAAGCACTCTTATCTCTTAACCCTGAGTCATCTCCCCAGCCCCTCCATGAAACAGTGGCTGCTCAGGCTGTGCCTTGTCCTCAGAGACTCAGTTTTGGAAGAGATATTTAGCTCCATCTTAACGCAAACGCAGGTTAACTGTGTACCTCGGTGGTCACGTAAACAGCTCCATCTGGCTGGCACCAGGCACAAGGGCCAGACTAACTGAGAATTACTCCCAAAAGTCAACAGGAAGAAAATATTCTCTACACTTAGTCAAGAAAGACCTTATGTTTAGGATTGTATCAGGAAAACCAACCTGAGAATGTATTGAACACACCAGAATGAGGGAAGAGTACAGCATCCTCACCTGGATGATGGTGGGTGTGCGTGTGCGTGTACCCATGTGAAGTGATCAACAAGCAGAGAATGTTTCTGAAGCTACACCTCAGCTCAGTCCCCAGTGTTGATGAGGCCTGCTTGAATCACAGCCCATTCGTCTGTCTGCCTGTTCATCTGTCTGGATCTGCCCATCCATTCATCTGACCCAGCCCTGACCTCCACCTCTACAGCCTCCACAGTCCCACACCTCATTTCGGCAGCTCACCTGGGTGGCCTGACTTTATAGCACCATTATCTGCAGACAAGGTCTAGCAGGTTACTCACTCTCACACTCTCATGCCGTGGTTCTCAATCTTCCCAATGCTGTGACCCTTTGAAACAGTTCCTCATGTTGTGGTGACTCCCCAACCACAAAATTACTTTTGTTGCTACTTCATAACTGTAATTTTCCTTCTGTTAAGAATCATAATGCAAATATCTGATATACAGAATATCTGATATGATATGCGACCGCGGTAAATGGGTCATTTGATCCCAAAAAGGGGTTGCAACCCACAGGTTGAGAACCACCAGTCTAACAGATCGTTTTAGCCTTTAAAAAAAAAATTTATTTTTATTTTATGTGTATGAGTGTTTGCCTGAATGCATGCATCACATCACATTCCTGCAGTGCCCATGGCAGCCAGCAGAGGGTGTCAGATCCCCTGGAACTGGAGTTACAAGTGGCTGGTAAGTCACTATGTGGATGCTGGGATTCAAACCCAGGTCCTCTGGGTTACACTAAGCCAGTGCTCTTAACCCCTGAGCCATCTGTCCAGCCCATTTTAAAGTCCCTTTAAAGAACAGGACCCTGTTTGTCTGAAGGGGCTTGAAGTTTTTTTTCTGTTCATTTTATTCTAAGCCTCTGCCGGAGTGGCTGCTTCTGTGGAGACAGCTTCATGAGCAAGGCAGTTTTACTGTGGAGAAAACGCCAATCTGGAGAATGATTTTTTTTGGGGGGGGAGGTGACTTTGAGTCTGGGATTTTCCAAATATACCCTTGCACAAGAAGGAACACAGAAATGTAAAACTTTCAACAATGGGTAACTATCAGAAGACTCAACCTACAAGTTTCCAGTAGATTCAAAGGAAAACACAAAAACAAAAGCACAGAACCCAGGTCTGTTCAGGTCCACATTGATTTCTGGGAAACCAGGAAATACGGTTTGCTTCACCCTGAAAGGGCTGACAGCCAGCGTTTTTGTTGGACTCAAGTTCTTAAAGATGTAAATGTTTCCTATTCCCAGCCTTTGGCTTGCAGCTCAATTAGCAGTCTTTATCAGGGACCACCTTGATAAGGATTTAGGAAATGCACAGAAAGCTAAGTTTCAACAAATCTTTCCAGCAGTCTTTTCTTCCACACAGAAGTGGCTGTTGGGACTGATCTGTAGGAACAGGCTGCCAAGACAGCCCATGAGGGATGGTGGGGTGGAGGTGTTTGCCTTACAGATTCCTCGTGAGAGACTGGACGGTATTTCTCTTTCTGGACCTGCTTGTGCCATGTGCTGTAACATTCTCCAGGTTCAACCATATTGTCCCAAGTGGAAGAATTTCCTTCATCTTTATGGCTGAATAATATTTGTGTTGTGCGTGTGTAAGTGTGTGTATTGTGTGAAGGTGTGTTATTTGATGGACACCTGGGTACCTTGGTTGATCCAATATCTTAGCTACTATGAATATTTATCTACTGATCATAGAGTTACAAACACATCTTCAATCTTCAGATATACAGATAAAAGGAGAATTGCTGCATCCTATGGTACAAATTTGGGGGAAACATTCATACAATTGTGATAGTGACTGAATTAATTTTCATAGCCCCTAACTGTTGTGTACAAGAGTTCTCTTTTTTCTACATCTTCACTGACACTCTTTATTTATTATTTTTAAGTCATCAGAATGAGTGAAATTTCAAGGTAGTTCTGATCTGCATCTCCCTGAAGCTAATGTGGTTGAACATGTTTCTATACACCTGCCACTCTCTTTGTCTTTGTACAGACCCGTATAAAATGCCTTCTTCTAGGAATGTTAAGTATTTCATCTATGTAATTGGTGCAAGACAGGCATACTGGAGAGTTTCATGTGAACTTGACACAAGCTAAAATCATCTTAGAGGAGGGAACCTCAATTGGCACACGTCTCTATTACCAGCGCTGGGACACATAGGCAGAGGCAGGCAGATCTCTATGAGCTTGAGGCCGGCCAGCCTGGTCTACAGAGTGAGCTCTGGGACAGCCTAGGTTACACAGAGAGACCCTCCCTGTCTCAGAAACAAACAAAGCCTTCATAAGATCAGGCTGCAGGCAAGCCTGTAGGGCATTTTTTTAATTAGTGATTGATGGGAGAGAGTCCAAACCATTGTGGGTGATGCTGTCTCTGGGCTGGTGGTCCTGGGTCTATAAGAAAGCAGACTGAGAAGGCCATGAGGAACATTAAGCAACTCTTTCCATGGCTTCTGCGTCAGCTTCTGCCTTCCTGCCCTATCTGAGTTCCTGTTCTGACTTCCTTCAGTGATGGATTACAAGGTGGAAAAGTACAGACAAATAAACTCTTTGCTCCCCAACTTGCTTTTTGGTCATGGTGTTTCATCACAGCAATAGAAATGCTAACTTAGACACTAGGTCCAGTTTTTCTCTCTTGCCATGTCTTCCAGGCACTACTGACTTAAAGGCTCAACTTTCACCATTTTGAGTCCTTTGTGTCCTTGCCAAGAGGTTTTCCGTAGTTCCCAGGACCACATAAGAGTCACTTAATATTTGAGGAATTATTTATACATTTATCATTCCTGTCAACTTTCAGTTTCTTTCAGGGTAGGTCTGGGTCATATCTATCATCCATACCCAGAATCCCATCACAGTGCCTGAGGAGAGCAGGAAACCATGGGACACATGTCACTGGCTTCTTAGTTCTCCAAGGGAAGTTGTCTTGGAGATGAAAAACTCTAGTCATTGGTTCTAGATAAATTTCATGGGGATTCAGGCATTCCTTGGCTGATCCAAATGTTTCCTTATCTTCTCACCATCACATCTAAATGTTTCCCACCACACAAAGGAGCAATGAAAGCTATAGAAGCAGGCCATACCACAGACAAGACCCTCATCGTATACGCTTTAAGAAAGGTTGGAAAAAATTAATGTCTTTTTTTCCCATTTCTTTCTTTCTTAAGAGGCGTCAGTGACACTTGAGACTCCCAAGACAAAGTGAAGCTGCTGATAAGAGGATCTGGACCTCTCTCCGTCCCCAGTTAGGGATACGCCCCTCCCATGGGGGTGGTCATCAGCAAGATGCCCCAGTCAGCAGAGTGATCATTCAGGAGCAAGCAAGTGCACACCAGCGCTGATACTGTGCCAGGCTTTGCTCAAACCCACAGAATTGAGCAAAGAGGAGATAAGTCTGGCTGGCAGGGAAAGGGTTAATAAGTTTCAGGCTTGCTTCTCCATGAATTCTGAGAATTGCTGTCCCTTGAGGATTCAAGGACAGTCGAATGACTGCCTTCTAAGGCCTTCAAGTTGCATGTGTTTCCCAAGTCCCTGGCCACCTGTCAGAAACCTCTGTCTGTACTTGGACTTACCTGTAGCAATGGACTTAGGACTTTCTACACTTACCATGTCCCCGTGACACTGAATTTGAATCTGATTCAGGGGCACCCAGAGCCATTGTTCACGCTTATCCCGCTATATAGTCAATAATGCTTCAGAAAGCCCACGCTCACTGACGGAGAATTCTGACAGAGCTAACACAAACAACTCAAGCCTTCATCTCTCTTTGACCTCAGTTACTGATCAGCGAAATGCTAAGATTATCTTATAAACTGTGAGAGAAGATGAAACCCCAAAGTCAAAGTTTTCACTAAATAGGTTAGGATCCCCCCAATGGGCAAGGTGGGCTTGAGGCAAGAAACCTCAAAACAGAAAGTGAGCAGTTTTTTGACTTCTGAAACACTTTTGGTAGCCTGGCCCTTAAATGCAGCTTTCCAGATGGGAAAATTGATTCAGAGGCTTCCTTCCCTCTGGATGACCAAACGCTGACTAGCTTCCAGACAAACAGGGTAATCTTGTCACAGTCGAGTGTTGGCTCCATATGGTGGCACATACCTGTAATCACAGCTCTTACAAGGCTGAGGCAGAAGGATCATGAGAGTTTGAAGCTTATCTTGGAAAAATCCTGCCCATACTATCCCTGAAAAGGTATTATTTCTTATCTCAATAAGACTTATATTTCTGAATTCTCCTCTAGCCAGTATTCAACTTCAAGAAGTTATTACCAACGGCCTGGCTATGTAGCTCAGTAGTAAATCTCATAATAACTTCGCATGTACAGGGCTCAGCACTATACCCACACAAAAAAGTGAAATTTTTTTTCTTTTCTTCCAAAGAATGACTTCCTGAACACATCAGCTCACAAAAAAATCAGGTTTTGAATGGCAGGTGGCTTATGAATTAACGTCCCATTCTAAGACATGGTAGGAATTCAATGAGTGCTGTTAGAGACACTGGGTAATTGAAATATGAGACCATCTTAGATATATCAGTGTGTCTGAAAGCTGGCTGGCCAGAACCTGAACTAGACAACTGATAAAACTACAGAAGGTCTTAAGCCATCAAAATATAGCTGAGATTAAAAACAAAAACAAAATAAATACCCCCCACCCCCCAAACCCACCCTTTTGAGTGAGGAACAACCACCATTGTCTCAGGCATTTGAAAATGTGGATTGTTAGCCGGGCGGTGGTGGCGCACGCCTTTAATCCCAGCACTTGGGAGGCAGAGGCAGGCGGATCTTTGCGAGTTCGAGGCCAGCCTGGTCTACAAAGCGAGTCCAGGACAGCCAGAGCTGTTAAACAGAGAAACCCTGTCTCGAAAAACCAAAAAAAAAAAAAAAAGAAAATGTGGATTGTTCACTTCCTCCCCAGTTGGTGGCGATGTTCTGGGGAGGCTCAGGAGGTAAGACTTTGGGGAAGAAGTATGTTTCTGGGAGAAAAAAAATTTGTATTAAAAAATTCTTGCCAATTCTGGATTGATTTCTCTGCTTGTGTTCAAGATATGAGCTCTTAGCTTCCAACTCGACCGCCAGCATGCCTGCCTCTTGTTGCCAAGCTCCCTGCTTTTTAATGAGACCATCTCTCAGGAACCATAAACCCAAATAAGCTGTCTTTTGTAAGTTGCTTGGACAAGGCTGGTTTGGTTTTGGTTTTGTCACAGCAATAGAAAAATAGCTACTATGCCACCCAAGGAAGAGTCTGCCTTATGTATCTTAAAATTATATCAAATTCTCAATATTCTAATATTTTCAACATTTTTTTTTTTTGGTTTTTCGAGACAGGGTTTCTCTGTGTAACAGCCCTGGCTGTCCTGGACTTGCTTTGTAGACCAGGCTGGCCTCGAACTCACAGAGATCCGCCTGCCTCTGCCTCCCAAGTGCTGGGATTAAAGGCGTGCGCCACCACGCCCGGATTCAACATTTTAATGTAGGAATATATCTTCTCTAGGAAGGGCTGACAAGAGAAATCAGTCCATGTATTCACAAATGGAGGGTAACATTACTTACAGATTACCATGTGCTTTTATCCCTTGCTGAATGCTGGAAAGCTACCAGGATTATCTAGGCGGCTCATTTCATTCTAAAAGAATGAAAGATTCTGAACGGATGTCAGCTCTTTGTGTAAACATTTAAACAGTCTCAAAATGTAAATCAATCTTCACTTAAAAATACCTTTGTCCTGATAAATATTTTGACTGGGCGGTAATAGATCTGGAATGGAGAACAGAGTTCGGTTTTAGGGTTTATTTTTCCCCCTCAATGAATGCAGCTTTACCCTGCATGGCATCTAAACCGTGCTCTCTGTTCTCGGGAATGCGGCTGTTTGTCCAAGGGAAGTGGAATTCCGTGGGCAGTACTGGAAATGATCTTCAGGAAGATAACTCTATGCAGGGTGGGTTATATCAGGAGTAGGTGGGCCACACTTACTTCTGTGGCAACAGCCTACAATTAATCAGCTTGGCATCCAGGGCGGTTCCCTAAACATGTTGACTGACAACAGCCAGAATTCATTTCATCCTCCGCTCCGCCCACGCACTCGTTCTATAAGATGTTCCATTCTAAAAACACGTGTTTTCATCTTTATGAAAGCAGCAAGTCTTAAGTGGAGCCTGCTCCGGTGAGAAACATGAACAGGAGAGAGGTACAGCAGAAGAACGTTTCCAAATGGGGCTGGGTACCTGCCAGGACCCAGCCTGCTGATCTGAGCCTGCGCCAAGGGCGTTAGGCGCCGGCCGCTGCTTCTCTGCCTCAACTTCCGGTGTGAGAAACAGAAGCTCCAGAGCAGTTTTTCCTACCAGTCCACTTTTGCATGTCCCCGCTCCCCATAGCCAGATGAAACAACAGTGCATGGTTCCTTATCGCCACCGGGTAGCCAGCCGTAGGGGTGGCGCTGGTTCTGCCTGCCAGGCTGGCTTCCAGGACAAACAGAGCTCAGCTTCAGGATCCCCCATTTCTTTGGACAGAGAGAAAAGATAATTATTTCTCAGATAAACCAGATATAAACAAGTGAATAAGAGCTAACTTTTTTTTTTGAGAAAATAAAGGAAATGAAAACCTGAACACTAGATGCTGCCCATGCCTTGCTCTTTCCCTCCCAGCTTCTGGGTTCGATTTATCATTTGGGGACAAAAGAAATGTCTGGACTGAAACAGACATGTGTAGGCTGTAGTATATAAACTTGATAAGAGAATGGGCATAGTCCTGAAAGACAGCGTAAGAATGTCATACATTCTTCATTAGGAAGAGTTAGGAGCACCATATGCCAATTCCTAAGGAAGGTTTCAGACCAAGCCTGGGGCCTATCTCGCTCTTTTGCTCCTTGCCAGAACTACAGCCAAAAAAATAAAAATCAAAAATGCCCTGCAACAGACTGAGGCCCTCGAGCAGTGGAACTGCGTATTCACAAGTGATGAGGCAAACGCTGCTGCTTCTTACTCAAAGGTACTGAATTTGTGGTTTATGGAGAATAATTACTCTCAAATTAATATTAATGTTCCCATACAGGGAACCTACTAAACTGGGATGGATGGGTGGGTGGACGCATGGACAAATGGATGGATAGGCATTCAAAAATTCCCATAGTGAAATTTGGTATCAAGAGACTATAGAGTATTCCTTTACAGAACATGAAACTAAATCACATTTAGATTAAATGCCAGCCTTGAGAAGTGACAAAGAGCTTATAAATTAAAAGAAAAGATCTGCGTTACACAGCCTGACAATAACTTACTTTTAAATATCTACTTTTAGTAATCAGCACACGATCCATCATGGTAAATTCAAGTTGCTCCAGAAATGACTTAACATTAACTGCATCCAAAGAAATCACTGACTGATTATCAAAGGTGGATCTACCCGAGTCCTTGTGGATTTACTTTACAATGAGGGCGTTTTGGGGATTAGATGAAAGTTAAACTTCTAGTACCCATGGCTGGGCATGCTGGCTCCTGTCTATAGTCCCAACACTCAGGAGGAGGTGGAGGCAAGAAACTTAGGGGTTCAGCTTTGGCTACATACTGAGACTGAGCCAATCTGAGCTGCAGGAGACCCTGGCTGATGGGGGGGGGGTGTGTTATTAATCCAAACAAATTCTAAATTTACCTAAACCTGAAAAGTCTGCCTTGTTGCACGATGTATGTTAGCATTAAACAACGCTTCTTTGAGTGTCAGTCAGGGTGTGGTGCTGGGTGGGGAGGCAACTCTGGAATCGGGCCTACACAGGAGTGTTTGCTGGTCTCCAACATGAGCCTCTCTTTGGGCTGCTCTGCCTGACCAGGCTTGTCTAGGCAATCAATGGCATCCACTCAGGTGGGGAACTAGTGTGTTAGCCGGTCTCCCCTTCCGATCTTAGCATACCAAGAAATAGCACCAGGCCAATATTTCCTGGAACCAGAGGCTGAGATTCCTATTTTCTCTTGCCTTCCTTGCGTATATTTAGTCAGTCACATCAACGGGAATAGGAAAAATATGTTCCCAGTGTCATAGGCCTAAGGTGGGATGCTAACCTAACCTGTATCCAGAGGCTGATGTTAAAACTGCACAAAAGCAGAGACCAGCCAGAAAAGTAAAGCGCCTGACAGCTAAGTGAACCAACTGCTTACCTAGAATGGGGCTTTGTAAAACTTCTTCCTCTAGCAACAACATTTGACCCAGAAATATTTACACAACCCCAAGGATACAAAAATATCAAATAGGTGTGCAAATCATCCCTGGTAATAATTCAGAAGGAAACTTATTTGTAAAACAATCCTTTGGTATGTATATGGACTACTCTTATCATTTATGGAAGACAAAGGCAAATTTGCACACTAATAAGATAGATGTGTTTGTTTGCTGTTACATAATTAGATCTTGGCTGAGAATATTTGATACCGCGGAGCATAGACCATCTATCACTTTTCAGAGTTTACTGATATTTTTTATTTTGTGATTGCCGATGATGAGAATTGTGCGCTGCAGAAACACAGAACAAAACGGCAGAAGTGTGCTTAGGACCACTCCAGAGGTGGCTGGTTCAAATCCCAAGCCTAAATCACTTGACAATTTTGGGGGACGATCACGTCCGTAACCCAAACAGCAACTGTTAAGTGCAATCCTTTGAAAACCAATACAAAAGACAGGCTAAGGATTGGTGGGAAATGATGGAGGAACGATATTAAAAGTCTTTGTTTTTCCACAAAGAGCAGTAAGAGCAGAAAGTTCTGTACGTATAGTGAAAACACTGCAATTCATAACATACAATAATCTTGACTCTAAGCCAAGGTGTTCAGGCAGCGTCCGCTGGCACTGTCCAGCAGGACAGGACATAGGGTGCCCACACATGCTGCAAGTTCAGAACCAAGGCTGAGGTGAAGCCACATGACACAGCTCTGAGAAGTGCTGACATTTTAGGTTTGCTGATATTTGATTTCGAAATAAATTTTTATTGGTGTATGCTCAGGAATTTTTTTTTTTTTTTAGTGTTGTCAACTGTTTCATGACCCCTGCACTCAGTTATGTGGCCTCCTAAGTGGTTACAGGCCCACAGCTTAAAAACTGTGTCCCACAGAGGGTGTGCTATGAGGCCAGCTCTGTACTGAGCACCCTGAGGGCAAATGAGAATCCTAAGTTCAAGTCCTTGAGCTCTTAAGATTTTCAGTGTGAAAAGACAGTAGGTGTTACTGCTGAAGTCTAAAACGACTCCTTAGGCCCCTAATTTGAATGCTGGGTCCCAGGCACTATTGGAGGATGTGGAACTTGTAGGAGGCCGGCAGGGCTCCGCTGGAAGAAGCAGGTCACCAGGAGTGACCTTCCACAGTTACAGTCCAGACCCTGGTCTCTCTTCTTGCTCAGCAGGAAGTGAACTCTCTCACCACCTCACACTCTCACTACCAGGGATAGAGCTACTATTATTGCCATGGCTCCCCTGCCATGACGGGCCAAAAATTCTCTGAAACCATAAGGGAAATAGAGCTTTCCCACTTGTAATTTTTTTTCCTCAAGTATTTTTTCACAATAAGAAAAGCAACTAGCACAGTGTGAAAAGAAATACAACGTTATTCTTCTCTTCAATAACGCAATTAAAGAAAGGAAAGGCTGCCAGGAATGCGGGTGAATGCTATAATCTCCAAACTGGGGAAACTAAGGTAGGGGGACTACAGGGGCATAAATTCAAGGCCAGCCTTGGTTATATAATGAGACCTTGTTTCAGAAAAAGCAGACAAAACCATGAAATGAATGGCATTCGTGTTATGCAAACCACCTCAGGCAAGGTCTCTCCCATCAGATGAAACTTTGGGGGCAAGGGGCTGGGAGTGGGGGAAGTGGGGAAGAAATCCTAAAAAAGAGGAGTCTATGGCCCAGGTAGACTGATAGTAAAGCCTGTCCCTCCTCCCCAATCTGTCTGGAACAATCACAACAAAAGCGCAGTGTCTCTTTATAGATCTGAGGAAGATGGTGCTAAATTTATATAGTGAAAAATAACGGTCCTCACTTGCAAAAAGCTATTAGACAAAATGAGGGGGCAGTGGGGTTGGGAAGAGACCACCTTGACATGAGGTGTCAACTCAACAGACAGCAGAAGAGCAAGGAGAAGGGTGCGATGAAATTCACACCCAGAAATCAGGTACAACTTTACACCGAGTAAGATCTACATTCACACAGAACTGACCAGAATCTGAGCAGAAAATAAACACCGCTGAGAAGTGAAGGTGAGGGGCTGCAGTAGGGATTTTTAAATCATATAAAGATTATATGTTTTGTTTTTAAAAGATAGTTCATTCATTTATTCACTCTGTCTGTCTGTGTTTAGTGAGGGAGTATGTACCACACTCTTTCTCATGTAGAGCTCAGAGGACATCTTAGAGGTACTACCTCTCTTTCCACTGTGTGGGCTCCAGGATTTGAACTCAGATCACCAGGCTTGGCAGCAAGCGCCTTCCCCTACTGAGCCATTTCAGCAGTCCTGAGTATACATTTCTTTAGAAGACTGTGGCCACTCAATTACATGCGACTGAACATGCACACAAGGCATAAGACAAAGGGCAGGTTTTCTAGGACTTTCCAAGTGCTAACCGAGACACAAAATAAAATTCTAAAGCTGAACCACTGTTGTTAGCTTAATACCATTATAGTGCTAAAATAATCTAATCTTTCATCAAAAACAGACAGGTACATAATCTCCCCTCAAAAACCAAAGTGGGGAATCAACCTTACATAAATAGAGAGAAAAGTGCCTCATTTCCTGAGAGGTCTAAAAAGTAACTCCACTCATGAAATACATTCCCATATCTTATTGATGCACCATTAATTATAATAATATTATTACTATTGTAAAGAACTGTCAAGCACTCCTGCCCTGGTCTAAAAGTTCAAAGAGAAAGTAGCAAGGGATATATCTGGGAATGGGGTAGCCTTAGCCCTGAGTTAGCAGAACACACTGCAGTTGCTCCTACTAAAAATACTCCCCACCCCACCTCCATGCCATTCAGAAGCGCCCCCAGCAGCAACTCACCGCTCTCCCCTCAGGTTCCTGTAAAAGGAAGGAGAAAGCACAAAAGTCCTCTTTCCAGTATAGAATTTTAAGTGGCTCTCCTGCCTTTAAAAAAAAAAAAAAGACATCTAATTCAGACATGATGTGTTAGAACTCTCCAAAAGGCTGCTAATGCTGCCATCTAGTGAACAGTGCCGGATGATGAATCAAAAGCCCCAGACTAAAAGAGCATCTCAAAAGCAACTCCTAGAAGCTAAGTTCCCTCTCCTCAACCTCCTTCGAGGCATTCCATGCAGAACATTGAGAAGAGGGAAATAATAGAGTTGTTGGAATGTGGATTGTCCCATGTATGAATGAGTTAAACTTCAGAAATGAGTACAGTGGGGGTGCAAAAGCAAATTCAGTTTTCCCATAAAGCACTGGAAATTATTGTCCATCTCCAGCAGTGACTGCAGCACAGTTGTCCTCATCCAGTGTGCTGCTGTGGCATGGCCACTCTGCATGTGGTGACCTCTGTGGTTTTCTTGAGTTAGTGACCTTTTAAACTCAAGGGCCCTGCTAACTACCAGGTCCCATTTCTTTGTTTCCTTGGCTATGAGGGGATCAGTCACCAGAGCAGTGGCCTATTCCAGCATGTCCCCATGCTCTTCTTACACAATACATGCTGTCCTGCCTTCTCTCATTTCCTTTTCCTGATGTCCCAGTATCGTCATCTACTGATTTTATAGTTTATGCTCTTCTAAGCCACCATAAAATTTTCTCAAGCCAAGATTGGTGTGTATAAATAAAGGCCATCAGGAATTCCTGCTGTATCCACTGTGTTCTCACTGGGGTCCTGATTGTGCAAACACATCAGACAATGACAGTTCCTGACTTTTGGGGTCTCTTCTAACTTGTATACTCTCCATTAGGAGACCTGCTGACAGTAGGACCTGCAACCAGTGTCCTCATCAAAAAGACAACAATCAAAGAACCTTCTTTTCATTCCAGAATGGCTGCGTGGCATGCATGTCTGCCTTCAATTCTTCAGCTTGCTCAGCTGACAGGACTGTCCTTACTCATCATCCTTTCAGATCCAGTCTTAACTGATTCAGCACTTTATCCCTTCCTCAACAGGTACCCACGTATTCCCAAGTATCAAGTATGATATAAAAACCTTTCTATTTTGCTAGAAAGGCTTATCTACAGGCAGAGCATAAATGATTACAGCAACATGCATGAAGATGACAACATTGAAACTCCCAAGACATACCTTTAAAACACCCAGGCTGGCACAGGAGGCTTATCCCCACCTCTGTGTGTACAACCTGTGTTTAGACAATGACTGATACCTAGGGGGAGTTCATCATCTTAGCCTTGGGTTGAAAGTCCTTAGCAGTAGTAATGAGATACTAGAAACGATAAGGTCACCAAAATGACCTCCTTGATCCTACACCCAAAAGCCACAATACTTGACTCTGTTTTCTTCAGAACCATCCAAAGCATAAAACAGCTTGAAGGGTTCCTATCAGCAGAGGACGGTGTAGAAGGTGTGGGTGGGTCGGGACAGCAGGTGTGGTTCCTTACGTAAATGGAAGCTGTTTTTATTTCAGAACAGTGTACTTTATAGGTTTAGGCACGCACACACTAAAGAGTCCCATGATCTGGGTGCTGAAGAGAACTAAAACATTAGTAGGAAGAGTAAACAGTCAAAAAGGCCTGGGACAGTGAGAACAGTGTCATCTGAAGGCCAGGGCGTCAGCCTCCAAGCTTCTGACGTAGTCCTATACAAGATACGCTGCTGTATCCAAAAGTAGCATGAAGCCTAGCTTGTCTGGAATCGGCCTCCATGCAGGGAACACAAATTGAGCTGCCCAGATGCTTGGTGAGCACACATCAGAAAGCATGACAGAGGGTCTCATGGTGGTTTTTATTCCAAGTTTGACCATCAGTTGAGGCCTCCACTTCTTTCCACCTATGTTCTGGACGGAATCCTGGAAACAGAGTCTAGCCATGAAGTTTTAGAAATTTGAATCTAAGACTCAGAGTGAATGAAGAATTTGGCCCAGAGAGCTGGACGCGGTTCAGTGATAATGTCTGTGCCTCAGTGAAAGATTCCTTGGTCTGCTGTTTTTAGTAGAAAGTTATGGTCTATGTCTATGCTAGCAAACAGAACCTCTTTAAAGGCCAAAACCCTAGTATTCATTCGTGTCAGGCCAACTTCTCTTGGAACATGGGGGTGGAGACAGGCTGGCACTCAAAGCACACCTTGTGACAATCAGCCCAAGTAGCAAAGGAAAAGAACAAGGACACAGAGTTAAAAAAAAAAAAAAAATCCATCCAATAAGACAATCAAACTGGAGAACCCCAGTGCGGCCTTCTTCAGGCTCCTAAAAGACACTGGCTGTGTCGACAGCGGCAGCACATGATGGTCTCTTGCTCACTGTGATTCCCAGATAATCAGGAGCACAAACTTGATTTCTACCGATGGACTTAGATAGATCATGAAGACAGATCTCAAAGACGGCCAGTTCACAGACACGAAGATGGAGAAGTTGCCTTAAGCCACCCTCCCTGCTTTGCAGAGTGAGTCAGCCATCCCTCCGGGGCCTCAAGACAGATTTTTCTTCAGTGACCCTCAAGGAGTCTTCAGTGATCTTTGGCCCAGGAAAAGCTGGGGCTGGGGATTCCAGTCATACCTCAAGGGGCAAGGAAGGACACCATACAGGAGCCTGCCCTTTATCATCCAGCGGCTAACTTAGGCCAACAGGGGATGCCATAACAGCTTGCTGGGAGACAGAATACATTCTATTAAAGAGGACATCACACAGCTATCCCTGTGCTTTCCTTTATTGTTCAACTACATGGTGCGCTACCATCACCTCCATCTGACCCGTTCCCATCAGAACCATGTGTTTCATTCTATGTATCACTGGCTCAAGGGTACATCATGGTTCATTTCGCAGGGTGGGGCTAAGGCCAGTCAGACTTTTTTTTTTGTCATCGTTGTTTAACCTTATGGATGTCTAAATTGTTCCAGTTTGTAAACATAATTGCATTTACTTTCATAGAAATACAGTGTTCAAAAATACTAAAATATACTTATCCCTAGATATAGTTATGTTTATGAATTTTTCCTAAGGAAAAAATGGCTGTGGCATAGACTTCATTCAGTGATATCTAATGCAGCAATAGATTAAGCATAGTCTATATTTTTAACATTAAAACAGTCTGTATATTATGGTATGTTAATACAATTGAATCTTATTTATCTTATTGTAATCTATACAATATTAATTATAAAGATTCCATAAACAAGCAGAAAACCCAACACCTCAAAAAAAAAGCTGTTTCAAATAAAAATTATACCACATCAAAATGTTTACTAAATATACAAACAAAAACATTTGTTATATTAGAATGGCAAAATGTATAGGTCATTTGAAAACATTTTGTTTTCTTTTTTTTTTTGGTTTTTCGAGACAGGGTTTCTCTGAATATCTCTGGCTGTCCTGGACTCACTTTGTAGACCAGGCTGGCCTCGAACTCACAAAGATCCACCTGCCTCTGCCTCCCAAGTGCTGGGATTAAAGGCGTGCGCCACCACCGCCCGGCTACATTTTGTTTTCTTTAACAAAGAAACATAAACTACCTGCTAGGCCAGTGCTCTGTGGAAACTTAATTTTGCTGCAGTTCCAAACTAAACTATTGATCAAGCTAACTCACCTTTACTCAAGGTTGACTCTACTAGAATTTACAGGCTTAAGTTGTAATGAAAAAAATCCACTAAAGGAGATGAGAGAGGTACCATAGATTAAAAGGCAAAATGTACTTGAGTAGATCAATGACTGCCGGATGTATTTACAATGGCTCTGTAGTAGCTGCCAATTAAAGTTAAAGAATCCCCAAGAGAACCTCACAAACAAATCCACTTAACTTAGAAGCAATAAGCGTACACATGCTTTCTCAATTAAAATGCTGTACTGCCATCACAAAACCGATACCGCCATTACAGGTTTAGTAACAAGGTAAACTGTACTAGTTGAAGAGAAGTGACACTCGGTCTCTTTCCTCTCCTGAAGAAAGGTCAGGAGTCACGTTTTCTTCCCTTTGGTTCTCAGTACATGAGGGTTTTCAATGTTCTTACAAGAGCTCCAGTCCCATTGCGCAGCCAGGCAAGAGAGAGTAGGAGGCCGGCAGTGACCCGAGAGCACTGACAAGAGGCGTGAGTACGCGCCTATGTGTTATTTCCCATGCTTCCATCCAAGAACAGACTGTTCAGAGGCAATGTGCATGAATACATCCATTATGCATATCACCCTTGCCTTATCCCACTCAAGGTCTAACAGTAGCTTAGGTCACCTCCCTTGGATACAATCTGCACCATCATCAACTTGGGGTGGAGGCTATTAAGAAACTATGAGCTGGCTTCATCGAGGTAGCTTCTCAGGTGTGGCTCATCAGGCACACCCTAATAAGTGACACTCTTTAAGAACAAGTTTTGGAGTCTGTTCCGTTGGCTTGATGAAAGCCCGAGTGACCGCATCTGCCTGGGTGATGACAGCACTCCTCTCTCACGAGAGGCTGGAGATGATCACTGGAGACCCAGTCCACCCCTCTAAACTTCAGCCACTTGAAAGGGCTCCATCAAAAGGCTTTCTGGTACTCTCTTTCTCTTATGTGCTCTGAAACAACTGCATTGTCCCATAGATAACATTGGCCAAGAGAGATAAAAGGGCTTTTTGTTGTTGCTCTTTTTCAGCTACATGTTCTTCCTTTGTCTTGGTCTTGGACTCACTGACTAGTGTAGGCTAACCTCTAATTCATGAGTCTTCAGCCTCTTCTTCTCAAGTGCTGGAGTAACAGCTATGAGGCACCATAGCCAACTCCAATAGAATGTCTTTAAATATCATTTAGGTCTTTAAGAGTGTATACAAACACTGGTTTAACAAAAAATAATTGGTTGGGCTGGAGAGGTGGCTCAGAGGTTAAGAGTACTGGCTGTTCTTCCCAAGGTCCTGAGTTCAATTCCCAGAAACCACATGGTGGCTCACAGCCATCTACATTGAGATCTGCCCGGGCATATATGTAGAGCAAATATTGTATACATAATAAATAAACAAAAAAATTTAAAAAAAATAATAATTGGTTGGGCTGGAGAAATGGCTCACTGGTTAGGAGCACTGGCTGCTCCTCTAGAGGACCCTGGTTCAATTCCCAGCACCCACAGTGCAGCTCACAACTGTCTGTGACTCTAGTTCCAGGGGATGGGTGGTACCAGGCTTGCACATGGTGCACATACATATGCATGCAGGCAAAATACCCCTACACATAAAACACATTTAAAAAATAATTGGTCTCTCATCATCAAAAACATCGCATCAAGTTTTTATGTATATGCACAAGTGTATACAGTGGAAGTCTGTGTGTGCGCACTGGACAGCATGCATGAGCACATATACTGGGGTGGACGTGCCGGTGTGTATGTGTATATGGAAGCCAGAGGCAGATGTGGGGTGTCTTTCTTTACTGTTGTCCACCTTATCTTTTCAGACAGTGTCTCTCTTCAGGGAGTGGCTAGATGAGCTGGCTGCCAGTGAGCTCCAGAGGTTCCATTATCTCCAATAGCACTCTGTCGAAATATATGCAACCATGCCTGTTTTTTTTTTTTAACATGGTGCTATAGATTGGAACTGAGGTCTTCATACTTGTACAGCAAGTGCTTTACCAACTCCTGTGGTGGGAGTTAGCTCTCTTTAGTCCTCTTTAGTGAACTAGTATGCAGTTCAACCTAGCGTCTAGCAGCACATAGAGGAGGAGCTTGGTGTGCCTTGAAGTTGAGGCCATAGTTCTGTGAGAAACACGAAATGCCTTGTTGAAGGGGTGTGGCTAAGAAACTGGTTGCCGTCAGTTGCCGTGAGAAGCCATGGGACCGCTGGATATTGCGAGAGGTCTTGTGGGCCCTCGAGATCTCCAAGAATCACCAGATGATGCTATATGTAAACCAGAGAGCTCCACACGGCTCTCTCTCCCTCTTGCCCTCACAGACTGATAAGACAACGCACACTGGAGAAGTGTACAGCAAGGTATGCCATTCATCAGCATTTAGGCTGCAATAACCTGAGGCACATTCCGTAAGCCAGCCTAAGCAGGCTGGCAGAGAAGACATGGCATAGAACCCACAGAGAGAAAGTTCTTTAAAAACTGGACATTAATGGGCTGGAAAGGTGGCTCAGAGGTTAAGAGCACTGGCTGTACTTCCCAAGGTCCTGAGTTCAATTCCCAGCAACCACATGGTGGCTCACAGCCATCTACATTGAGATCTGCCCGGGTATATATGTAGAGCAAATACTGTATACATAATAAATAAAAAAATGTTTAAAAAAAAAACAAAAAAAAACTGGACATTAAAGTCTTCCATCTAGGGGCTCAAGAGTGCTGGAAGAGTGAGTAAGGAGGGCAGTGTTTGGAGGGCCTGAGGAGGAACTGACTACAGAAATGAGTCTCAGCTGATAGAGGAAGCTGACCTCAAGTTAGCGGTTAAAGGACTGACTTTATAAGCCAATCACAATCTAGCAGTTGAAATAAACTGACCAAACAAATTGGCAAAGTTAGGCCCAAGGGATGCTAAGCTTGAAAGGGACTGCCTGCCTGCTGGGACTGCTGGGACTGCCAGGCTGCCAAAAATCAAGTTATTCCACATGGACCTACATTAAGAATATTAATATCCTTTTAAGAAAATTAAAATAGGGTTGGTTAGGTGTTCTTCAATATTAAGTGTTTATAGGTATTAGGTTATAGGATATTAAGTGTTTTATAGGTGTTTGTTAAGTACTAATAAATATAAGTGTTTTAAATAAAAATTTTCTGTTACAAACTCCCCAGCCCCACATTACATCACATTTGTTATAATTTTGAAAGCTTTACCCTATCCTTCTAAGAGTCCACTGCACTGGATAATAACAGACAAATTTCCACATGGAAAAACTGCCAGTGTCATGTTTCAGACAGCCAAGGGCAGCAGGGACAGGAAGAAGGTTTTGTTTTGTTTTTTTGGGGGGGTGCCTCTAGATCAGCCTTTCTCAACCTGTAGGTTGTGACCCCTTCAGAAGGTGAGTGACCCTTTCACAGGGGTCGCATATCTGATATCCTGCATATCCAATATTTACATTATAATTCACAACAGTAGCAAAATTACAGTTATGGAGTAGCAACAAAGATAATGTTAAGGCTGGGGGTCACCACAACATGAGGAACTGTATTAAAGGGTCACAGCATTAGGTAGGAAGGTTGAGAACCACTGCTCTAGATCCACCTAACTCCACACATCAATTTTGCCTTCTCCTACCATCTTTGCCATCACCCTGTAACCTCTCCTCCATCACAGTAACTTCAGATCTCACAGATCTGTAAGAAAATCAATCGTTTCTAGAACTCCACCTCTGGGCTGGTCTGGCTCTCCTAGCCTGGGGCATGGCACATGCTGGGCATATATATGCAGCCAACGCTCGGTCAGTGGAAAGCAAGGCTACACAAGAGCCAACAAGCCCAGGACAGGAGAGCACCAGCTGAGCCCGTGTTGCGCAAGCCCGGCCACCTGTTCAGAAGTGGCTGGGGACAAGGTTAATCTCAAGGCCACCCTAAGCCACCCAGCAGCATGCAAAGAAACTGGGGGGTGGGGGTGGGGATAAAAGGGAGTACCAAGAAATGAATCATCACATTTAGATTGCATTTTAAAGGATGGCCCACAAAAATCTCATTAAATTGGAAGCTGAGTGCCAGGCAAAGTTTTCCCTGGGCATAAAACACTTAAAGATCTGGGCGAACCAAACAACTTCAAGTCTCCTCCTAGCTGTTACACCAACTCCACAGCCAGTCTCATCTCATCCAAACCTTACAGAACACACATCTCCCTGAGAACAGGATGTTGGCATTCTTCCTCCCCCTCCCTCTCTCTCATTTTCCTTCCCCTCTGCCCGCTCTCTCCACAGAAGAACGGCATCAGGTATCCCACAGGACCTTAATTCGGCTCTGATGAGAAGATGAACAAGCGCTAACTCTGGATCTCATGAGCTGGGGCTGTTGTTGTATAAGGGCACTAGCTCACACTTTCAAAAATTCCACCTTTAAAATTCTTGTATGTTATATATTCAAGCTCTACTGTGCTAACATTAGTTCCATATAGTTAGCCGAAAGGTAAGACGAGACCAGAGCCTAGAGCCACTCTCTACTTAAAGGACTCAGAAACAGGGTCATGGGTCAGCATGAGCCTAACTGTTCCCTTCCACCATGGTGCAGGCTGACCAGTCACCTCCCCCACTAAGTCATTCTCTCCCCACACTGTACTTGTCACTGCCCATCCCAAAGAGAACAATTCTCACCAGACAACTGCCCCCTTACAAAACCACATCTTCATGCCATTCTAGATGCAGGAGCTTTCTGAACTCAGCTGCTTAATTTCCTATATGCCTAAGTATTTAGGGTCCTCAGTGCATAGGAAAGGGAGAAGGGTCCCTTCCCTACCTCCTGACCCTCAGCTCCTCCAGCACCAGTAGCATATACTGCTTTTTTTAAACGCCCTGGTTATGATGCTTTTCAAAAAAAAATTAAGTGTCTGTGTGGGTTTGTGCATGAGTGCAGTATCCACCGAGGCCACAAGAGGGCATCTATCCCGCCCCCAAAACTGGAGTTACAGTCAGTTAGTTGTGATGTAAATGCTGGGGACCCAATTCTTATCCCTCCAGAAGTGGTGTCCTTAACAGCTAAGCAATCTCTCTGGCCCTTTTGCTGCTGCTTCCAAACCCACGATTTTACCGTGGTATACATTATGTGCATTCTCACCAGGTGGAGGACTGAGAAGGGCTTGTTTGGGATCAGTATGCACATCTGATGTTCTCTTCCTCACTCAGAATTTAATTAAGCATCCCTCATAGAGCATGTCTATAAAATCCATGTTGGGGGAAACCAAGTGCTCAGCAAGTAAGGGAAACCTCTAGTGGAATGCATTTTTTTTAAAAAAAGGACTTATTGATTTTCAGTTTATATGTATGAATGTTTTGCCTGCATCTGTATGTGCCTGGAAGTGCAGGATCCCTGAAACTGCAATTATAGACACTGTGTGCGTCTGCGTGCTGGGAACTGAACGTGGGTCCTTCTGCAAGAGCAGCAAGTGGTCTGAAGCACTGAGCCATCTCTCCAGCCCCTGAAATCTTTCTCCTCACAACACTTTTATTATACATGTAGCGCTCTCTAGAACATAAAACACTCATTTACACAGCAGGATATTTATTGACGAAATCTGGTAGACTCTTTGGCAGCTGGACCTTGTATACTGCAATCAATCACACACCGTGAGATCACTTACTCCGGTGTGGAGTTCAATTCTCCCACATGTGCCCTCCCTCCTTCCAGCTACTTATTCTTTACGGTCAGAACCAAGCTACTGTCCCCCAAAGCCTTCCTTGATAGAGAGGTTTGTTTTGTTTGGTTGGTTTTTGTTTTTTTTGTTTTTGTTTTTTTTTTTTCCCAGACGGTTTCTCTGTGTAGCCCTGGCTGTCCTGGAACTAGCTCTGTAGACCAGGCTGGCCTCGAACTCAGAGATCCGCCTGCCTCTGCTGGGACTGAAAGTGCAAGACACCACAGTCCAGCTTACAGAGGTATTCTTATTCCTCCTGTCACTTACAGTATGTGTTACTGTGCCACCCACCACAACACTGACATCATGCAGGGCTCATACAAGGCACTTACTCAAAAACTGACACAGAAAAGATGAATCCTTCTACCAGCTGCTAAGTATGTGATGGGGACAACCCAGGGGCAGATCACGGATCCAACACCACCATACAGCCTAGCGCACCAGTACAACAGAACCTCGTTCCTAATGAATGACCTCTATGTGATTTCTGTCCGCTTCCAGGAGCGCTGTGTTATGGAAAACACACACAAGCAACATGAACGATGGACTCGATTGTTTTTTTTTCTTTTTCTTTTTGAAATTTCTGGATGCACATTTACATGCCAATTTTGTGTTATATAAACTTGACATTAATCAGTATGAGCAATTTTGAGCTAACGTTCATAGTATCACACAGCACACATCTGAAATTCTGAATTTACTAGAGTCAGAGTCATTCCATGACCTCAGAAATGGGCACAGAACCAGAAATGGGCACAGAACCAGAAATGGGCACCCTAACATCCATCCTATTTATTTTAACACAATGCTGCTTGCTGTCTTCAATCCCAATTCTCAAAAAACAGACTTAGAAAAAGAAACTTTGTTCAGTGTTCCATCCCTGGTCTAAAACCAGAAACAAATGGTATGAAAAACTGAATCAGTGCTGAGCTCTGAGCTTCCCAGTGTTTGGGCGAAGGGATTCAGTGAGTAGGAATGTTAGGAAAAGCCATGGGGCACCAGATAAATTAACAAGGAAGGATAAAAAAGGAAAAAGGGGTGCAAGGGGGGATCCCGGTCTATTCAGAACAAAGGCACAATGCACTCTCCTTCCACCTTCCTGAGTTCCTCACTGCACCAGGTCACTAAACTAAAGGGTTCCAAAGCAAGGGACTTCTTATGACCAGAAAAAGCTTTTCTACCAGCACACTCAACCCCAGCAAGGCTGTCTGCAGAGGATTCTGCCTACACTAATTCCCCAAGAGCTTAAGGGCACTGACTCCATTTCAGTAAACTTTTTCTTTATAGTTCATTTTCTACTCACTTTTTGGTTGTAGGTTTAGATAGTGAGTGTTCTCAGTACCACCAAAACAAAACCAAAAAATGCCACAGGACTAACCTCTCCTTACTAAACTGGCCCTTTTGTTTATCCAACAACAAGCAGTTCCTGGGATAGATAAGCTGTACAGGTGGTCAGCTCCATGTCCTGCCTCAGAAGTACACATGGCAAACATAAATAATATGGCTTTTAGTTTTTTTTTTTAAAGATTTATTTATTATGTATAGTGTTCTGTCTGCAGGTATATCTACAGGCCAGATGAGGGCACCAGATTTCATTATGGATGGTTGTGAGCCACCATGTGGTTGCTGGGAATTGAACTCATGACCTCTGGAAGAGCAGCCAGTGCTCTTAACCGCTGAGCCATCTCTCCAGCCCTTGGCTTTTAGTTTTAAGTGTTCAGTCTCGTACCTTTTTTTTTTTATAAAGGATTTATTTGGGGACTGGAGTGATATCTCAGCAAGTAGGAGTTCTTCAGATAACCCTGGTCTCTGCCAATTGGGGTGTGTATGTGTGTGTGTGTGTGTGTGTTTCTGTATACATGTGTCCGTGGAGGCTGGAAATGGGCACTGGATCCCTTGAAGTTGAAATTACATACATTTATGAGCCGCCTGCTGTGGGTGCTGGGACCCAAACTTCTGTCCAATAGAGCCCCAAGAGATGCCGAGCATCTCTCGAACCATCCCACCTCACCTTATATTCTAAACATGACTGCTGTTGAGTGCTTGGGGTCTTCTGCAAGAGTAGTCCACACTGAGCCATTTCTCCAGCCCTTAAAACAAAACTTGCATCAAACCAAGTGGAGGACAACCACTGTAACTCTTCTTCCCAGCTTCCACTTTTGGGGCACTGTATACAAGCACCTTCCTGGACTTATCTTGGTTAATCAAGGAAAGAGAAACTAAGGCTTAAGACCTGAGTTTCACACACATCACAGTGATCACCCTGAAAGAAAAGCATGGACTGCCTTCCTCTCAGTTAGCATCTGTCATGATGGCTGGCTGCAGTTGTCAACGTGACACAACTTAAAATCACCTGGGAAGAGAGTCTCAAGGAAGGATTGTCTACAGTGGCTCAGCCTGTGGACACGTCTGGGGTGGGTGGTCTTAATTTTTGTGGAAGAATCCAGTGTGGGTAGCACCATTCCCTAGGAAGGGAGTCCTGAACTGTGCTAGAGTAGCCCATTCATTTCTTCGCACTCTTGACTGGATGGGATGTGACTATAAGAGGCCCCTCCCTGCCTTGACTTCCCCTCAGTGATGGTCTATTGTAACCTTGAATTGTTCACTGAAACAAGCTACCTTTACCCTAAGCTTCCTTCTTTTCAGCCTATTTCATCACAGGAATAAATGAATCAAGGAGAACACTGAATAAACCCAAGTCTTTAACTTCAGAGCAAGCGAGCAAATTGCTAACCTAAGAGATGGGTACTCACAGAATTTGTCAACAAACAACAGATCTTATGGCATAAAATCTGAAGCTATTGAAGAGTGACTACCAGAAATGGGTAGAGGGATAAAGAAGGTATGTTGAGAGTGGGGTGAGGCGAGTGGAGGGCTAGGGTGAGAAGCGCCCAGAATCAGGTATGTGCTGCACCTGCTTCCTCAACTAACAATATGAAGTTAAAGGACAAAGGATTAAAACCACTGTTTACACAGCTCGGCTACATGCCTGGAAGGCTCTACTGTTCACTACATCAATGTTGACGGCTACCACACGGAATGGGAACAAAAAGACTGAGATATACTTTTCTCCTTTTTTCTCAGATACTTAAACAGTAGGAAGACCCTGGGCAATTATGGGAGGCATCTATGACCAGAAGTGAACAGGTACTTTATTTGTAAAGGGGGTGGAGCTAACTGAATGCCCATCAAAGTGCAGTGCATATTACAGTGAAGTCGTATCCGGTCTTAAAAAGTCATCAGATCCTCATGTTACCGCAGGGATGAAACTCCAGGACGCTATGCTAATAAGTAAATAAACAAAGCCAAACGAAAAGGTGAATAGTACATGATTCTGCCTACAAGGGTGCTGCAAATAGTCAAACTCACAGACACAAAAGACAAATGGCTGCTGAAGGAAGACAAGGAGTGGCTTGGTGAGTGTAGCGTTCTTGTCACGCGTGATGAAAAAGAATTCTGAGATTGTTTACACGACTGTGTGAATGTACTTAGCATTACTTGACTATAAATTGAAAAGGGCCTAAGAAGGTCACATATGTTTCAAAAAACAAATCTGAAAAAAAAAGTGTGCGTGCATGTGTGCGTGCATGAAGTTCTGGTGACAGAAAGCCAGGGCCTCTCTTGCTGTGAGAGGCCATACTCCAGCCTGAAAAGTTTTCAAAGTAAGATATGTACTTTTCTCATCTCAGTAATTCTTTTAACCTTAAAGACAATCAAGCAGTTATAAACTGACAGAGCACATGGTTGCTAACTGTTGCACTGTTGAAAAAAGAGTAAGTGTTCATTAAAACACAACCCTTATGGAAGCTATCTCTGTACAACATTGAAGGAGGGGTAAGCCTAGACCTCCAAAGGAAGAAATTACCCAAAATCTGCCAGCAGACATAAGATCAAACAGGCAAAGCACATTCTGAGTAAACCTTAGGTAGGAAATGCAACTGCATGTATGTTTGGGGAGAATATGTAGAGGGATGCACAGCAAATGCAGCAGGGGTGGCTCTAAAAAAAAAAAATTCTGGCGGATAGTGAGGTTCCTACTCAGATTTTTAAAATAACTGATAGAAGTTATTATCCTTATTATCATCACATCATTATTATTTTGTGTGGTGCTTAGAATTGAACCCAAGACCTTACACACGATAGGCATGTACGGACCCACACCTCCAATCCCAGAAATTAGTTCATAAAAAAAAAAAATAAATAAAGGTTAGAAGCTGTTCTATTTCTACTTACAGGAATGAACAGCCCAAAAAGGAAACCAAGGAAATAATTCAGGGAACTGAAGAGATGATTCAGTAGGTAAGGTCTAAGTTTGTTTTCCAGCACCCATGGCAAGTGACTCAACCACCTGTGACCCCAGCCAAGGGGGAATCTGACACATATAAAATAAAGCAAACTGTTTTGTTGAGTGTTATGATGACAAGATACCTTCAATCATAGTATTTGGGAGGTGGAGGCAAGAGAATCGGAAGTTCAAGGTCATCCTCAACTATATGACAAACTTAAGGACAGGCTGAGCTACATGAGACTGGAGAAGAGAGAAGAGGGAAATGAAAGGAGAAGGAAGTAAGAGAAGACAGTTCTTTTTACAAGAATAAAAGACTTTTAAAAGGCAACAAAACTGAAACAGATCTGTGAATTAAAGACTATGTAAAATTGTGGCTATATTAAGTCCTAAAAATAAATGGGTATGGTGGAACAGGCCTGATTTCCCAGTACTTAGGAGGCAGGAAGTACAAGGCAGGAAGACTGTAAGTTCAGGGCTAGTCTGGGCTACATGATAGACCCTTACTCAGAAAAACAAAAACAAAAAAACCACCCCACATTTACAGACTACAAATCTTAAGATTTAAGATGTCAATACTACCTTGAATCACTAACACATATAATGTACTTACTACAAATAACAGCCCCCCCCCCCCCAAAAAAAAAGAAAAGAAAAAGAAAGACATGGAGTCTCTCATTCATTTGGAGCTGCAAGGGACCTGAGAATTCCAAGCAATGCTGAGTACCACAGTGTAGACACCCACACATTTCCTACTTATAAAACTTGAAGTTGTAGCAATGAGACAGCATGGTAGTGACGTAAGGACAGACATAGGAACTGGAGGCGTTCAATCAAGGGCAGAAGCACAGAATGACCAAAGACAGTTCTGTCGAACAATGCTGGGAAAACTCAGTATGTAAAAGGGTGGCTTTGGGGACAATCTCACAAAGTGACTCCAAATGAGTTAATGATTTCAGTATCAAAGCTGAAACACACACACACACCCTTAAAAAAAAAAAGTACATCAGTAAATATGCATAGCTTTCAGCAGTGGATTCTCAGACTCCACCAAAATCCCAACCTTCTTCACAACGAAGAAATTATGGAGAGAGAGAGAGAGAGAGAGAGAGAGAGAGAGAGCGCTATGTCTGTAATCAGCATCTGATAACAGCTAGCATCCAGAATATGCAAGGAATCCCACAACTCAACAATCAAAAGACAAATGATCCAACTGAAAACAAAACAAAACAGGCAAGGACTTGAATAGATAGACACCCCTCCAAAGACAATATACAAATGGCCAATAAACACATGGAAAGAGATCATCAGTACCACGGAATGGGTGGAAATACAACTCAGCAAACAGCTATTGATAGTCCCAATGGTAGTTATGATGGTTTTAGAGAATAATGAGCTGGAAGGACTTGAGGAGATGGGAAACCCCTTCTATGCCAGTGAGAATGAAGCAGTTTAGCTGCTATGGAAAACACTTTTTTGTTACTTTCTCAAAACAAGTCAATAGAATTTCTATATGACAGAGCACACTTCTAGATTCACAGCCTACAGACATGAGACACAGTGATACATACCCTTGAATGTTTGAGTTAGGTAACAGTCAAAAAGAAAAAGAAAAGTCTAGTAGATTAATAGATAATCATGCATACATAATGGTATATGTGTACAATTTGCACCAATGGTATGTGTGTACAATGGTATATGTACCACATATACAATGGTTTACAACATCATTCAACTCCAAATATAGCTGATACATGCTATAATCTGCCTAACTCTGTGGAAACATGACAAGTGAAAGAAACAACTAATGTTTAACAGCTATTTTTTTAATATGAAATGTTCACAATTGGTGAATTGATAGAGACTGGGGCAGATCAATGATTGCCAGATGCTGGGGAGTCAGCGGATAGCAAATGCTGCTTCTGCTCCCTTTGTAATGGTAACAAGCTTTGAAAACAGAGAAGGCAGTTGTACAAGAATTAATTTTTGTGCTATGAACATTTTATCTTAGTAAAAATAATGTTTGAGGCCAGGCGTGTTGGCACATACCTTTAATCCCAGCATTTTGGGAGGCAGAGGCAGGTGGATCTCTACGAGTTCAAGGCCAGCCTAGTCTACAAAGTGAGCTCAGGACAGCCAGGGGTGTTACACAGAGAAACCCTGTCTCACTCCCCCCCCCCAAAAAAAAATAAAATAAAATAAAGTTTGAGAAAAAGTACATTCATAAGAGTACATCATTGGCACTGGAGAGGTGGCTCAACTATTAAGAACATTTACTGCTCTTCCAAAGGACCTGAGCTCGGTTCCCAGCACCCACATGGTAACTCACAATCACCTGTAAATCGGGATTCAAGGGATTCAATGCCCTCATTATATCTCCACAGGCACCTGCCCACATGTGTCAGACACACGGATAAATTAAAATAAAATAAATATACATAAATAAAAAAAATCGTCTGACAAAAAGAGACTAAATCGTGGAAAAGCTCAACTTTAGGACAGTGAGACAGTGGGACCAGTGTCCATGAGGACCTTCTTCATGTTAGCTGCCACTCTGAGCAATACCCTGAATGAAGGACTATGGTGAGGGGCAGGACATACACTCCAGTCAGGAGTCTTATGTAGTCCTGGGACCCACGCATCGGGAATACATACTGGGAAATGAGTGAGTTCAGACAGTCAGGGCTGAGAGGCCGTGTCTGGGCACTGGAGAGGTGGTCTATCCAAACCTGACCCAGACACATGCAATCACAGAGGCTCTCTGTCCTTGCTCCTTTCTGGTAAGGGACTGAACTAAAGCCACTGCTCTCTAAATCCACACAAAGGACTTTGATTAGGAGATCAGGATAAAGCTGTGTGCTAGAGCCTTCGGCCCCCTTTCATCAGGCACTAGAAGCAAACAGTTCCCCTGTTCTCTGGGTTAACTCCTCATGAGTTTCCTCTCCATGAGCACACCAGGCAAGAGGACGATGTAGTTTATTCCTGGGGTTCTTGTCCTGCTGATTGAGGTGAACCTGGATCTCAAGCCTCCAGTCTCCCACAGGAACACTTATTTTCTGAGAGGCCAGGTAAATGAATTCCTAGTTAATTCTTTGTCAACAGGTGCCAACTATTAAAATGTAACACACATTTCTTTGGGTCCTTTCAATGTGATTATTGTGAGATGGGAGGTGTTGGGGAGGGGAGGAGGAAACTTCAACTTAGGGCCCAAAGCATCTTATAACCTCTTAACTCCTCCAATGGACATGGCCCACATCAATGACAGGGGCTCGCTCAGTCAAATGAATTTCACGATGTGCTAGAGGAAGGGTGACTGGAAGGAAATCTGAACAGTCTAGATTTTTATGTTCAGTTTTTAAAAACTTTGTCTCATTTTAAGTGTCATTAAAAAATTCCCCCCCTTTTTTTTGAGGGGGGGTGTATTCGAGATAGGGTTTCTCTGTGTAGCCCTGGCTATCCTGGAACTCACTCTGTAAGCCAGGCTGGCCTTGAACTCACAGAGATCTTCCTGCTTCTGCCTCCTCTTCATTAAAAATCTTAATGCTATCTGGGTGTGGTGGCACTCACCTTTAATCCCAGCACTCAGGGGGCAGAGGCAGGCGGATCTCTGAGTTCCAGGCCAGCCTGGTCTACAAATCGAGTCTAGGACAGCCAGCACTAAACAGAAAAGCCCTGTCTCAGAAAATAAATAAATGAATGAATGAATAAATGAGTAAATAAATAAATACTTAATACTGAAGGTTGTGAGGGAAAAGAGGCATGAGAGGTACGGACATTTCTTCCACTTCCTGTCTCTGCATCCCTTACAGTTTCCAGCAGCGCCATGTTGGATCTGAGGTTCACCACATCCGTGGTCCCCGACAGCCACCAAGAGGTGGGGGGGCCCTGGGAAGAATTTCTCCTTTTTCAGTTAGAAACAAGCAGCAGTTACTGGCTGTGATCCCTGGACCCTTTGATCTGCTTTTCTGCACCTTTATAGTAAGTAAGTAAGGCACCGGAGAAGGATGTTCTAATCCATTCCTTAAGCAGATATGAGGAATGAGAGAGGGGGGATTCTCTGAGAGATGAATTAAATTCCTGAGTTATTATATTAGATACAGTTGCAAATACATTAACATAAAAATTACTGATGGTAAGCCGGGCGTTGGTGGCGCACGCCTTTAATCCCAGCACTTGGGAGGCAGAGGTAGGCGGATCTCTGTGAGTTTGAGGCCAGCCTGGTCTACAAAGTGAGTCTAGGACAGCCAGAGCTGTTATACAGAGAAACCCTGTCTCGAAAAACCAAAAAAAAAAAAAAAAATTACTGATGGTATTTTTAAGCTTTCCAGAAACTACAGAAAACTCACCCAATATTGTTGAATATTTTAGGATATCTACAGTGATGGATCTATGTTCAGAAAGTAAAAAAAACAAACCCCTGGGCTTTCTCCCTCATTTCCTCTTTTCTTAAAATACCCCCACCAATTATAAACAATCTCGGCTAATTAACAATTTAACAGTACCTTGGGCTCGCTTTAATCCTCAGCACACTGCCCTCACACTTTGAAATGAAAATTCCATGTTAAGGTAGAGGATTTAGAGACTTACAAAGTCAAAAAGAAATCATAACTCCTGCATTTTTAATCATCCATCCTCCTGGCCGATGATTTACCCCGTAATTCCCACCAGAAAAATGAAGAAAGTTCTGAGGAGTGAGTTATTCCCAATGTAAATCTCCTACCAGCCCCTGTCAATCATGTGAGCCCTTTCCCCTAGTTAGCCTTCCCCACTTCCTGCCTGAAAACTACACTACTATTTAATTGCTTGGTGACTTCCCATTTTATTAAGAGGCAGAAAAACATTAAGAGCTAGAACACAGAGAGCAGGCCATAGCCGTAAATTGTCCCCTTAAGCAATGAAACTTGCCTCTCCAGTGTGATATGGTGGGCACTGTGGAAAACCCCTACGAGTGCAATTCTGCCTAAGCCCACAGCCCCCATCACTTACAGCCAGCCCTACAGTTTTCAGGGCTGAGCACCATCCATCAGAGCCAGGCCAGTGGACTGCATGCTCTCTAGAGCCAGTGTGAAGGGCACGGCCAGGAGTCAACTTTGTCCACCACCCTTACCCACCCCAAATTTATCTTCTGTTCTCATGAGGTGAAAAAGGAAAAGAAAGGGGTGGGATGTAGCCAGTGCTTGGGCATCATGTAGCATAAGCAAGACATGGGATCCATCTCCCAGTAACAAATGGAGGTGGGCACAGGGACCTATATAGATAGAGAACTTTAAACTCATGGAGATGGTTAGATAGCAGAATGTTAAAGTCAGGGGCCAAATACATATGGACTGGACATTGGGAAGGTATGCTAAGCCATATAACTCTCATAATTGTGGCCTAATTACCTCTGTTGTTTTGTATTGTATTTATAGTTATAAGAGAAAGA
>CAJQZJ010032076.1:2995397-3012035 GCA_907164525.1 Lophiomys imhausi | reverse complement strand
TCAAACTATTTTTCTCACAATCTGGTGAAAACTATAGCTAAATTTTCAACCTCATGAACTCAGAAGAATTTACTTCTTCTTTCCCGTTCATCCACTGCCCAAATCTCCATTTCTTCCTCAGTAGTGAGACAGAAGTCATTATCAGATTAGGCCACATCCTGGAATGTTCCAGCGAGTCTGGCCTCTGAAGCCTGCCTACAGTGAGTCGCAGAAACCAAGTGGGGTCTGGTGTTTCAAAGCCTGGGAAACCATCTGTTGATGACTTCTCCAGGAGGCTGCCAGCCAAGAAACAAAGGCAGCAAGTGTTATTGAAGCCACCCATTGATGTGTGCAAGAAAGTAGATTTTTGATGCTGTTCAGAAAGCTCTGCAAATGCAGAAGAGTGAGAGAGAGAGACTGATAGGACACACAAGAAATTCAGCAGGGTTAGTTACCGTAGAGGGAGATCAGGAGGTAGGATGCTCATGTCTTTTCTCTTTTAAAGATAATTTTAGATGTTTATTACTTTATGTGTATGGGTGTTTTGCCTGCATGTGTGTATATACACCACAGAAGAGGGAATTCAGTTCCCTAGGATTAGAGTCACACACGGTTGTGAGCCACCACGTAGGTGCTGAGAATTGAACCTGGGTCCTTTGCATGAACAACCACCAAGTCAACTCTCCAACCCTCTATTAGCTCCTGTGCATGTTTTACTGAGTATGTGAACATGCATTTACTTTTGTCACTAATTTTAAAAGAGTTAAAATATGGAAGAGAATGACCAATATTTTCTGAACTACCAAGTCTTAATACTTAGCACACAGAGGCAATTTTGTCCTCCACCTAGACGCAAGACTGGGTTAGGAAAAGGCCATCAGATACCAGAGTGCTGAAGCTTCCAAGGTCCAGTGATTTCTAAGCAAGTAGATAGAATTTCCTGAAACAAGACTGCCTAAAACACCTAGCAAGCTTAGAAGCAATGGATTTCAGCCTCTGGTACCAGTCCCCAAGTCAGCAACCACTTCCTTTTCTCCTTCTTAGAAGCAGGGCATTGAGAGATGACCCCGGGATCATCTGTCCTGGCACCAGGCCAGCACACTCACCAGGAATTTGGCTCAAATCAAGGAACAGCTTCTACATTTACTTTTCATAGAGAGGACTAAGAACGGACTACCCACGGAGAGAAAAACAAACAAAAGAAAAAAAATTACTATGAGTCCCCAAGGACATATATAGTTTGAGTTGGAGGCTGTTAAAAGAATTGTACTTGGCTACTCATTTAGGCAAAAAAAAAAAAAAAAATGCCTATCTCAAATAATATTTCAAGCTAAAGTTCAAGTGGATGTGTTTATAATGCCAAAGTCATAAAACAACAATAAGAAAATGCAAGTAAATTTCCATGCAGTCTGATGGTTGAGATATTGCTTCTGTTCATATCTTCTAAATACAGTAAAGTATTAGACACCCTGTTATAGACACAAACCCTTCCTCACAAGAGTTACAGGGAAAAAAGTAAATAAAAAAGGCTGAACACTGGTAAGTGAAAAAGGGAAAAAGACAAGACAGTGAAGTAAGAGAATTTCCCAGGGGATAATCAGTGGTTAGAGAGGAGGACTCTCTCAAGGGAAATCTAAGCTAGAGTCTGCAAAGAAGAGGATGACAATGGCAGTGCCTGGAACACTTGTGTGCTGGGGGGAGATTTCCATGAGCTTTGCATGAATTGACCTACTTAATCCTAGCAGCTCTTAGGTACGCACTGTTATGAAGATGAGTCTAAAGTCACAAGATGGGAAGTCTGTAAAGTAACTAGCTAAGAACTAATGAAAAAGAAGCCGAGTGATCCCCAAACACCAGGATCTTGGGGTCTTCATTCTAGAACTGCCTCTCAGAGCACTGAGCTGCAAGGGGTGTGTGTGTGTGGGGGGTGTTATACATAAACATTCCAGCAAAATAAACAGCAACCACAAAATCCCAGAGGCAGTACGAGGTGTTGGCATAGTCCCTGCACCGAGAGGCAGCCAAGCACTGGAACACAGTGTTCAAGGGTGACAAGAGGTGCGGGTGGAGAGCAGGCGCGGCCAGTCCGTGCCCCACCTAGCAGGCTATGATAAAGAGAATGTCAGGATGGGCTCAGGCAGGGGTGTGCCAAGTGGGACCACACCGGAAAGAATTACAAGACAACAGTGCACAGGCCACAACATTCTTGCTTCCAAATGAATCTATGCAGAATTAATAAAGAAAAAGAAATACTTTACTGTCTAAAATGTTTGCATACAGCCAAAGGCGCTTAGCATGATTCAAGGCCAAAAAATGACTAATAGTTCTAATGTAAGATATTTTAGAAGAAAAACATTCTGTAAAGCAGAAACAAAAATAACCATTTCTCTAGAGAAATGGGCAAAGTGCATGAAAAGAAAAATCTACAAAAGAACAAAATCTACAAAAGTATGAATGCATCAGAAGGAGTTGATATGTTCATAAAGCTCCATCATGCATTTTGTTTTGTTACTGTTTTAACTGTGTGCATTTCTTGGGAGGGGAAGCATGTGCTGTGGTGTATGAGTAGAGATCAGAGCCTGTACGGAGGTCAGAACCTGCAGGAGATGGTTCTCTCCTTCTACATGTGGATCCTAGGGAAGGAACACGGGCCATCGGGGCTGGCAGCAGATGCCACCTGCTGAGCCCTATCAGTCTGCCACGTTAAAAACATTTATTTATTTTGTGTGGGGTGGTGTTTGCAGGCAGAATGTTGCACCTGTTGGAGTCAGTCAGCTCTCTCCTTCCACCATGAAGGTGGACAGAACTCAGACCCTGAGTCTTGGCAGCTGGTACCTTTACATACTGAGACGCGGCTCCTTCACCCTTATGTTTTAAGTGTGCTTTTCTCCCGTGTTAAGAAAGATGTGGGAAAACAGACCTCTTCCACGGTGTCAGAAGAACTATAGACTGGTTTAGTCTTCCAGGTAACATAGAGTGAAGAAGCCCCTCTCTTGGTTTTATATTAAGGAAAGACTTATACTGGCCTCCAGCATGCAGTCTGAAGGATGGATACTAACGAGCCCGTCCAAAGAGATTTGTTAATAAGTACAGCACATTTCTAAAAGCAACACCTCTGTCGCCTTTGACAACTACAAAGTAGTGACCTATTGGTGTGGAAGATGTTTTAGACTATGTCAACTGATAAAAGCAGGGGAAATTTTGTATTTAAACTCTGACTTAGCACAGGGAGTCCAGTGATCTGACGGAGGTATGATGATCACACTGTCCTCCAGAGACGGAATCCAGGACCTCAAGCGTGCTTGGCAAGGACTCTGCTACTGCACGCCCTCCCCAGCACTGGGGAGACATTTATACAGGGTCACTTTGCTTTGTGCAGCTTTTTCTCCATTCAGAACACATTATTCTTCCCCCGTCCCCAACCCCAGACAGGGTTTCTGTGTAGCCCTGGCTGTCTGGAACTCACTCTGTAGATCAGGCTGGCCTTGAACTCACAGCGATCTGCCTGCCTCTGCCTCCCGAGTGCTGGGAGTGGGAGTAAAGGCATGCTCCACCATGACCAGCCCGCATTATTCTTAACAATAAACAAAGTTTTGGAAAGGACTACAAATTTGAGGCCAGCCTGGGCTACAGTGAGACTCTCTCACAAACAAACTAATGAGCAAAAATGAAAAAGTCAAACCTTTAAGGAAAAAACAAACAAAAAAACCAAACCACCATCATGAAATGAGAAATGGTATACTATTATAGCAGTTCTCAACCTGTGGGGTTGTGACCCCATTACAATTCATAACAGTAGGGGCTGGAGATATGGCTCAGCAGTTAAGAGCACTGGCTGTTCTTCCAAAGGACCAGGATTCAAATCCCGCCTACACGGCAGTTCACAATTATCTGTAATGGCCGGGTGTACTGGCACATGCCTTTAATCACAGCACTCAGGAGGCAGAGGCAGGTGGATCTCTGTGAGTTCAAGGCCAGCCTGGTCTACAAAGTGAGTCCAGGACACCCAGGGATACACTAAGAAACCCTGTCTTGAAAAACTAAAAAAATAAAAACAATTCATAGCAGTAGCAAAATTACAGTTGTGAAGTAGCAATGGAATAATTTCATGGTTAGAGCGTTACTACAACATGAGGAACTGTTTTAAAGGGTCACAGCATTAGGAAGGTTGAGAACCACTGGTCTATTAAAACTGCCGTGGTGAGGAGGTTCAGTGTAGTCTGGGGATGAACTACACAACAGAAGAAAGGATTCTGGGGGCATTCCCTGAGGCCAACAACACTTCAATGTTCAGTAAAGCACCATGGAGTACAGCTCTGAGCAAAGGCTTTTCAAAGCAAACCCTGGACAGCTCTCCATGCTTCTCTGTCAGTCAAGGGTCCGTGTGTCCACCTGAGCAGCTATCAAAACTGTCACTGACTCCAGCAAACCACTTTGACACCAGCAACAGCATTATGGTAGGTGGAGTCTTTTCACTCCAGAAGAAACTGAGGACCCCTGCTTTCCTGATACTGCATCTTTACCTGTCTCAGGCTGAGCATAGAAGCATTTACATCCTTCCCGGTGGCTGTCTGCCTCAGCACCCTCAAGTGGAGCTGTGCGGGTACATTGCCTAGTCTAGCCTCCCACACAGCAGAGCCCTCTAACACTTCAACTGTTCTTGCTGAAAAGTTCCCCTTCCTCTAATCTAAAGTCCATAATTTTCCACTCTTTTTTTTTTGGGGGGGGGGTGTTGAGACAGGGTTTCTCTGTGTATCTCTGGCTGTCCTGGACTCACTTTGTAGAGCAGGATGGCCTCGAACTCACAGAGATCCGCTTGCCTCTGCCTCCCGAGTGCTGGGATTAAAGGCGTGAGCCACCACGCCCAGCCATACTTTACCACTCTTAATCTTTTCCAACATTTAATTCTTGCTTTCCTGAGGAGCCTTGGCATCAATTGTGGTAGTGTAGTTCTGAAATCGCAGCTAAGGGATGTTAAGGCCGGGCTCTAAATTTGAGGCCTGCCTGGGTTACCCAGGAGTTTTAAGTATTCATTCCTCACAAATGTTCCTTTTCACCTCAGAGCTCCCAAGTCTGTGTGCTTTTGGCTTTGAGAAAACACACTTTCTGTCTCACTGATGGCATTTGGAGCGGGGAGATGACACAACTGGCAAAGCGCTCTCTCCGCAAGCCCACAGACCCGACTTTGTAACCCATCACTCACATAAAAAGCTAAGTGTGACGGCACATGCTTCCGATTCCAGGGCCCAGCAGGCAAGTTCGTGAGATTTCTGCGGCTCACTGGCCAGCTAGCCTCGCCTAATCGGAAAGCCCCAGACCAGTGAAAGACCACGCCTCAGTGTCCTGAGGAATGACATCTGAGGCTGGCAGCTGGCCTTTACATGCAAGAGTACACATGAAAGCATGCCTCTGAACACACACACACATTTTTTAAAAGAATAAACTTTTAGAGTTCCCAATACATAATAAATGATTGATATGATGTATACCAGTTCCCCATCTGATCATTACCATATCTATCTATATGTACTACAATTCTAAAAACTGCATAAATATATAAATTATGTGTCAGTTTTTAAAGTAGGGTGTGGAGATTGAGGATTGAATAAGAATGGTCCCCATAGGCTCATATAGTTAGTTGTAGCCTTACTGGAGGCATGGCCTTGTTGAAGGAAGTGTCACTGGGTGTGCGCTTTGAGGTTTCAAAAGCCCATGCCAGGCCCAGTCTCTCTCAGCTACTGCTCCAGCACCTTCCAGCATGCCACCATGCTCCCTGCCATGATGATAATGGTCTGAACCTTTGAAACTGTACACAGTCTCTTGTAAGAGTTGCCTTGGGCCGGGCGGTGGTGGCGCACGCCTTTAATCCCAGCACTTGGGAGGCAGAGGCAGGCGGATCTTTGCGAGTTCGAGGCCAGCCTGGTCTACAAAGCGAGTCCAGGACAGCCAGAGCTGTTAAACAGAGAAACCCTGTCTCGAAAAACCAAAAAAAAAAAAGAGTTGCCTTGGTCATGGTATTTCTTCACAGCAATAGAACAGTGGCAAGTAGAGGGATACAGCTCAGCTGGCAGAGAGAGTACTTTTGTCACATTCCTGAAAATACGTAAAGCCCTGGTTGGGTCCCAGTGCTACATAAGCTGGTTGTGAGTCATCAATAGTCCTGGCGCTCAGGAGGTAAGCCTAAGGAGAGTCAGAAGTTCACAGCTGGTCAGAATGATGGCTCTGAAGGCAAAGGCACTTTCTGAACAACCCTGACAAGCTGAATACAATCCGTGCTAACGTGCAAGGAGAGGGTCAACTGGACCTCCCGACATCCACACGTGCTGAGGCACACTCACCTCCATACACACATAATATACAACATGGGTGACCGTGCACATGTGAATGCACACGCACACACACACTCATACATGCACACACATAGAGCCCTCACTATTAACACTAATGGCAGGAACTTTTTAAGAAGAAGCTGAGGGTCATCCTAGGCTACAAAGGGAGTTTGAGGCCTAGGATACTAGAGATCCTGACTCAAACAGCAAAGGAGGAAATCCTCTTCCTTTAAACTTCATTCAACCCTTTGGGCTCTGAGGTCCTAGCCTCAGTTTCCTCATTTATGGACACATGCTCTCCACTCCGTTCCTTGTCATACTTCTAACATGCCCAAGCTTCCTCCTCCCAACTCTGCTGCCCTCTCCAGGAGAGCATCTGCTTTGCTCTTCCTTTCCCAAGACATCTCCGGCTGTGGATCTCCCCACCTGCCACTCTGTGGCTTATCCTTTTGCATGGAACACCAAGAATGAGGATTAAGGAGACAAACAAAGACAGAAGTCGAGAGTACACCCATTCCACAACCTGGAGTGAGCAAAACACTTAATCCTCCAAAGTCAATTCCTTTCCCAGTAAAACTAGGTTAATAACAGCTGCTCCCCCTCCCTCACAGGTATGCAGCAAGGATCAAATACATGTGTGCAAGTATGTGTGTGTGCGTGTGTGCATGTGTGTCTGTCTCTAACAGCCTGATCAGCCCTGTTTATACTCGGCCATTAGACTTGAACTCTCTACATCAGTGGAGGCAGGGACAGTCATGTACTTCTAGAAATACACTTCTAGAAGGCAGCTGTAGCAGACAACAATTACTGAGCATGTAACAAGTCAGGCACCATCCCATAGTGTTTTACAAGGGAGGTCTTACTGGTATATATTTACATTGTGCTGATGGGGAAACTGAGGCAGATTAGACTCACTGTGATCTAAACCCAGGCATCTCATTCTAGAGCCTGCACCTTATGCACTGTCCTGAACTCTCTTAGTGATGACACGGAGAGAGGGTGCAGAGGTGACAGTCTCTAGAATACTGGGTGGAAGCGGAGAACCTTTGGGATCTCTAAACACAGACAATGCCGTTCAAATTGCAATCATCAAATGTTGCTGGGCATCATCGGCCATTCATCTATCCTGAACTTCACCACAACTTCTTAAAAATCAACTAGAAGAGTGTGCCATCAGCCCCAAGAAGGCCATGGCAGCAATTCATCTGACAGAAATGACCACACACATGTACGAAAAATACTCCAGTGATGAAGCTTCTAAAATTATAGAAAGAGAAGTGATGTGTAGTATGTCCTAGAGAAAGATAGGGTAGAGTGTCGTGTAAAACGGTATGGAAAAAGGGATCAATCAGGATGCTGTTGAGGTGTGAAGAACGGCCTCATGGTAGGTAGGGCTTCTTATCTCCCCAGCCCAAGTTCACAAGGTTTACAAGCATGGACTAGTCAGTCACCTAACTTCCCAGAGTCTCGATTTTCTTAGATGCACATGGTGACAAAAGTACCGATCTCACAGGATCATTAAGAGTTAAGAAACTGGAAGGTCAGAAAGATAGCTCTACAGGTAAAAGAGAGATGCAGTGCAAACCCAGTTGCCCGAGTTCCATCCCCACAATCCACAGTGGAAGGAGAGAACCTGCCTTAAAAGTTGACCTCAACCACTCACGCATGCACGCACAATAAAAGGAAAAAAGAAATACTCTTTAAAGGAGCCAACACATTAATGCCTACAAAGAGGATGGTGTGGAGTCTGGCACAGGGCAAGAATGTGGTAAATGTCAATCATTTCTAAACCAATCTAGTAAATGAACCACACACACTACATAAACTGGGAAAATAACTCACTGAAATGTTAACATCTCTGAAAGTGGGACAATATTTTTCTTTTAAATTCCCTGCATTTTTAGTTTTGTCATTTGAATTAAGCCAGCAATATATTGATATTTAAGCATTTTCATTCATTTCAAGTAGCTTTAATAATACACCTCTTGATCTAATAAATTCTCTCCAGTATAATACAGCCTATGCATACTGTGTTTATGGAAATGGAGTATTTTATTGATTTAATCTGAGGAGTAATACATTACACCTCCATTCTTCAGCGTCAAACAGCCTAATCATATTTCATACTATAAAAATATTTTCTGCACTCATATACATTTTCAGATTAAGAGCATTCTGAATGGAATAGTAGAACCTAAAAACCTGTGGAAGAGAATGGATTAATGTCTCTAAAAAGTAAAGTTATAGGAGACAAACAAGACAACTTTGGGGGGAGTTATAAAATAGAAAGTATAACCTTACCTTAATCACGTAAGGTCAGAGTTTACTGCAATAAACATTTCAACTCCACAGACAACTTCCTAGTGCGGCCAGATGGACATAGTTCAGTAGCTCAGCAGTCCATCCACTATGGCGACAATCATTCTGAAAGAGAAAATCTCACTGAGGGAAATGTGACAGGAGACAACATCTCCTTTCTCAGTTCAGATGACAGGCCAGAGGGGTCGATGATTAGGGTCAGCTGTGAATTTCAGAAATCTTTCCTGCTAGGGGCAGGATAAAGAACTGAGAACCCACAAAAACCAGTCTCTCTGCTCTAGGGAAAAGCTGGCCGCCACTCTCATGGTGATTTACCCTCACTCTTAGAAAAGGGCTTGGCCCCTCACTGCCTTTTACCTTCAGTTGTTACCATTCTCTTGTCTGTGTGTTTGCTAAGACATACACAGGCCAGCCCGTGCATTCCACCAATCTTTAGATTGTTTCCTGTCATTTTACACGCACACCACTCCGCCATCAACACTTGAAGTGACAGTTCCCTGGGATAAAAACCTTGAGACTGTCACTCACCCGCCCTCTCCACCACTCCTAATTCCAACACCCATCCACCACATCCAACGCCCATCCTATCTTTCCTCAAACTTCTTTTTCACTGCCTCTTCCTAAATTCATCGCCACACTGCTTATATCTATGACTTCTTAACAACTGGTAGCCTGGACTCTTCCTGTAGACTGCCACCTGCCAGCTCTCTGCCAGCTCTCGGGCACAGAACTGCTTTCTTCTACTACCTGCACAACCTTGAACAGATTGCCCTTGTCCCTGAGCTCTGGTTTTCTTGATTACACAATCAAGAACCGATGGGCAATGGTGGAGCACACTTTTAATCCCAGCACTTGTAAGGCAGAGGCAGGCAGATCCGTGTGAGCTGAAAGCCAGCTTGGTCTACAGAGCGAGTTCCAGGACAGCCAGGGCTACCACAAAGAAACCCTGTCTCAAATAAACAAACAAACAGAACTGATACTGGCTTTCACAGCCTTGTTGTTTTACGAAATCAGAGGTCCCTGGGTATGAATCGTGCCCCAACCACCGCAGAACGTAACCAGGTTTGTATCTGTTCTGCCAAAAACCTCAGCTTCACTATGAACAAGATGAGAACATACATCCTGGAGGATGCTGTAAGATGAGAACAGTGCAGTCTTGCGTCTCAGAGACCCCACCACAGGTGCTCAGCAGCACTAGCCAGCCCCATGCCCCTGACAGACCCCTACCAACTCTAAGGCTTTCTGCCCTTAAAACTTCTAAACCCAAAGTTCTCTTCTACTCACATCCTTAGTGTTAAAGATGTTGTCTCCTCTGCTGGCCTTCAGTTCTCCCATGATCTACCGCCACACTATGTGCTACCAGTTTCCAGTTCCTTCTGTTCCAGTGAGACCAGCCTGACTAGCCAAAACCATGTATGCTTACACCCTTCCTATGTAATTACCATGTCCCCTTGTGAGACAGAGGCAGGGTCCCCAGACCCTGCAATACTCATCCACATGCCTTAACCCTCATACACCCCCTAATGTCACTGTCCAATGTGGCATTATCTATCAAGTTTAACTGTCCAGCTGGAAAGAGATAATTCAGGTAAGTTCTTCACTTCAGTACTAGAGTTTTTCTAAGTCAATTCTGTTCTGAATCAGCTCTGCCAGTGAGTGCTCTTTGAGGTCAACAGGCCTTTACTAAAAGGATTTTGAAAGGTTTTTTTATCATAAAGAAGTAATAAATGCTTGAGGAGATATATTTACCTGGATTCGAATCATTCACAATATATGTGTATTCTGAAATATATTGTTACCCAATTGTGTACAATTTTTGTGTATCCAGTGGGTACATCTAACCTGCTGAGTCACATAGGTCCCGGGATACATATGAATATGGCCCAACACATTTGTAAAAGATATCGAGAGGCAATGACAAAGGGCTGGGTACCACTTATAGACCATTCAGTCTAAGGATCTCTTCATGGAGCCAGGAGATGAGTTTTAAGTATGTCCAACATCTGTTAGATCTCATGCCCAAGTGACCATGTTCTAATTTCAAGTGCTGACTCATAACCAAGCTCTCCGCAACACCAACGATAACCTGCCATGGGAAAAGATGATGGGTTACTATGATTTTATCCCAAAGATGATGGATAAAGAACTAAAGGAAGGTCTTGAGGGGGTAGGCAGAAAAAGCAGTGAAGTGTCGAGGAATGCTGGAAGAGCATCTGATGGAGAAATGGAGCCACTAAAGGCGAGAGAACCACGCCAACAGCAGAGGCACACAAACACAAAGAGATGAGGCGCTGGAAATCCACAGCGGCCTCAGCCTTGAGAAACAGGAAGCAGCAGGTGGCTCCCAGGTGCAATTTGCCATATGGCTGACACAGGATATCTGTGGCAGGGGGCTGAGACAAGGGCAAATGGAAACAGTAGACTTGACTGTGGAGAACTCTAAGGTTGACTGCTGGTCACTTTCGAGTCTGCCTGACCTAACACAACAGTCGGATCGAAACGCCTGAATTATTTAGTTCCATTCCTGTCTCTGCGGGAGAAATCCTGACAGAGTAGACGGCCTTATTTGGACTGATAGTTTCAGAGGGTGGAGAAGCTAGGTTCACGTCATGGCGGGCCAGGAAACAGAGAGACCTAGCAGAATGGGTGTGTGATGATCTACCCTAGTGGCTGCTTCCTCCAGCCAGACGCCAGCCCCTGAAGTTTCCACCCACTCCCAAAATATCACCACTGGCTAGAGACACTTCAGTTCCAAGCTGTCACGGCAGCTATCCTTGTCTTCTCTCCTGGTCCCTTATCTCTCTGAGAGTCTGACTACAGACAAGAATGGCTTACAAACCCTGCTCCACCAACACCATTCAGCTTGCCTGGTTTTGCCTCCCTAAGAAATCTTACGGAATCATTCAAGACTTTACGATGTCGACCCTGGAGAGCCGGCACTCAGCCTACTACTTCAGGAGCATGATGGTTACTCATGCAGATAAAAGAAAACAGATATGACAAACCAACAGCACAATGTTGGGTAATTTATACAGTTAATGCTCAGTTATTTTAAAAGTAATGTGTTTTGTTAGGCATGGTGACACACCTAAGTCCCAGCACTTGGGAGGCAGAGGCAGGTGGATCTCTATGAGTTCAAGGCCAGCCTGGTTTACAAAGTGAGTTCCAGGATAGCCAGGGCTACATAGAGAAACACTGTCTTGAAAAACCAAAACCAAAACAAAAACAAAAAAGTAACGTGTTTTATCTTTCAAAATAGTGTTTGTTTTCAACTATAGATTTAGAAAAATTCAAGAGTTAAAGCTTTTAGGTGCTGTTAGCATCTTATCGAATCCCCTCCCCATATATGCAGGGTCAATTTATAAAAATAATACACAAAAGGGAATTATCTGGTATTATTCACAATTGGCTTTTTCCATTTATTTTAATGGAAGCACTGTGTCATTTCAAGTTTTCTACACCTTTATTTTAATGACTTCATGAGATTTCATTTTAAACCCCCTTTGACTCACTGGAATAATTTCTAAGCTTTGATTGTAAAACAATGCTGGGCTGGATACCTTTCCACATACCATTAGTTATTCTTCTGGAAAAAGTGACAAGCCAATCATGTGAAACATACGAAGCTGACACTGTGAAAAGCTCCCCATAAAAATTGTCACATCCCATGGCACATGGCAATGCCACTCTTCCACAACCCTCTAATACTGGGGTAGTATTTTTTTTAACAGATATTCTATAGACACCTTGAACTCGGTGTGCATTTGAAATTAAGCACATTTTAATTTCTTTCTTTTTTTTTTTTTTTGAGACAGGGTTTCTCTGTGTATCCTTGGCTGTTCTGGACTGTAGACCAGGCTGGCCTTGAACTCAGAGATCCACCTGCCTCTACCTCCTGAGTGCTGGGATTAAAGGCATGTGCCACCACACTCGGCAATTAGACAGCTGTGAACTGCCATGTGGTTGCTGGGATTTGAACTCGGGCCCTTTGGAAGAGCAGGCAGTGCTCTTAACCGCTGAGCCATCTCTCCAGCCCCTTCTGATATTTCTTGATCATGCCTTTGTTATTTTTCTGGCTGAGTGTTCCCCAGATGGATTTACAGTATATCAATAGGTAAATGACATTATCCACTTGGTCACCTGAGTGTATGTTGACTGGGAACCTTTGGTTTCAAGAAGCAAAATCTACTGAGGCCTCTGGAGCTCAGAAAGGATCCTGCTGTGGGTCTCAAGAGTCTTTCATGTGGAAAGACACTAGCAGGTAACCTTTGCCTCCTGGTAGTTTCCCCAGCTTTTGTTTTTCCTAAAGAGGAGTGTTTCTCCTTTACAGGCCTATTTCAGTGATCACAGGAAATCAAGGTAAGCTCAGGAGTCAAAGTAATCTTCATAAAAAACAAACGAACAAACAAGATCACTCCTACTAACTAAGCAACGGGCACCTTATTATCCCAACCCTTTATGAGGCTGTTAGGTGGGCTCTATCATTCCTCTTGTACAGACTCACAATACAGCTGTAGATACTTACTTTTACATGCAACCCACGTAGGGTTGGGATTATAGCTTGGTACACAAGCATGAAGATCTGAGTTCAGACCCTTGGCACCCACGTAAAAGCAGGGCATGACAATGCATGTTTGTATCCCCAGGGCTTGAAGGGTGAGCTGGAGTCAGGTGGATCTGTGCGTCTCTCTGACCAGCCTGTCTAGTTAAAAGGGTAAGTTCTGGGTTCAATAAGAGCATGTTTAAAAGAAAGAAAGAAAGAAAGAGAGAGAGAGAGAGAGAGAGAGAGAGAGAGAGAGAAAGAAAGAAAGAAAGAAAGAAAGAAAGAAAGAAAGAAAGAAAGAAAATAGAGGAAGAGGCCAGATTTTGTCCTCCAGCCTTTATTATATGTCCACACACAAGCATGTGTGCATGCACACACACATACTGGTTCTTGAGACTTCTCAGCTGTGTTTTTGATTTCTCAGCTGTAATCTCAAGAGGCTAAGCCCCTTCTTTTCACTGGCTTCAAACGACTTCTATCTCCATCCATTCTGCCGAGCGTCTCTAGTAAACTCACTTCTCTACCCTTACATTTCTTGATTCTCAAGGGTCATTATGATTTAAAAAAAAAAAAAGTTAAGTATTTTTGGCTGGGAACCAAGGCTACTCTATCAGCCACTCAACAACAAATGCTTTCCTTTCTTCCAAAGGTCCTTGAGCAGCTTATCTGTTAGTGAAGTCCATAGTAACAGCACATACTTAAACCTTTCTTTTGCCAAAGGTGAAGCACAGTGGGCTCCATAAATATTTTATGCGTAGCCCAAGATACCACGGGCATCGCAGAACTCTCTGGAAGCTCTGTTTTTATCGATGCCGGGAATGGGCTTTGTTATCTATCCTACAGGAGCCCTCCCCACTTGGTCCTCGTTATCTACCCCAACTGTCTATTTTATTTCTAGTGTGCTGTGGGCAAGGAAGGATCTGAAATTAGGACAAAATGAGGCAGCTGACAATTAAACCTGACTGCACTCACAGTTCTTTGCTGAGGCCTGAGGGGAAAAAAAAACATGGCTGCGGGACCCTGGAAGTTAGACAGGTATTGGTGGAACCAAGTGACTTACTGCCAGAAAGGGAAAACGCGTACTTTGATGACTTTGTTGAAGATTTAAAGACAACCCTAGAAGTTTGAACGTGGACATGTGTGCAATAGAAAAAGTTTCCAAATTGGCTTTGGAGAGCCAGTCAAACTCCCCTGCCACCTGATAGCAGGTACAGGCCCATACATCTCAGGAGCCCTTGAGCAAGGGCAGCTGGCATCCCCATGGTGTGGTTGTAGCCACAGAAGCTATAAAAAACTGTGGCTAGGTGACCAGGGGAAGCATAGCCTACATATACGTAGCTCCTCACTGACTGAGGGGCAGGAAACATGCTCAGTGTTTTTCTCTCTTAACTCCCAATTACTCTGGCTTCCCAGCTTCAGGAAGGCTACAACAGCAGGACCACATCTGCCCTCTTGGCTGCACCCACAGAAGAGTGGGAGCCCCAAGAGAAAGTCCAGATGCTGAAGGGATACTTGTGTGGCCAAGCATAGCCTCAAAAGTAGTCCAAAAAATGGCAGGGACCAGCGTCACACGGGGCTCAAAGGCCTAACTAACACTGGGGCATGCAAACAGGTCTGGAAGTTTGACACCACCCCAGGAGGGAGGCACTTTCGAAGAGTCTCCGGAACAACCAAGGTGAACCTTGTAACCTGAAGAGAGATGCTCACAGTGAATAGCAAGTCCCCTTAGGGAAAATGCAATAACCGATGAGCCTCTAGCTTGCGGGCTAAGCTTCATCCCCAATTTAAATCAACTGACTAAACAGACCAGTAAAGGGGGACGGGGTTCAATACACAGGCTCCATATTTTCTTAGTTCTGTGTCATTGGCTTTCAACACCCTCAATAAAGGAGGCTTTTAAAACAGACACCCGTGAGAGGGCGTTCACTGAAAACTTCTTGCTTTAGTCCTGCTTGTCATCACTGCCATGAAAACCGTCTGCACTAACAGAGACAGGCCTCGCTGAGAGTGTCAGGTGCTGACAGCCATGGAGCCTCAGGAACGATGAGGAAAGTGGGTCACCCGCTCGCTGACTCAACATCAGCCTGGAGTCAAGAAGGTCACTTCCCCCAGAGTGGGGTTAGTGGACAAATCCACACCAGCATGCTAATGGTATGTGCAGGGAGAGTGGCTCTGCCCTTTCGTACAATCTGTGGCCTCTTTGGGGTTTTCTGATGAGACCACAGTGCCAGAGGAAGGGCATCTTCCCACCTCCCAACATGCTCCCTGTGTTCGTTCTAGTTTCATTTCTGTTGCTATGATAAATCTCCTGACAAAAAGCAACACGGAGTGGAAGGCTTAGACAGAGCTGGTCTGCAGAAAGCTGAGGCTGGAGCTGAGAAAAGTGGGGACCTAGGTTTTCTATGAGGCTCCTCAGCTCTTAGGAGTATTTCAGGTTCCTGATAAATTCATTCCTACATTGGTTTTGTTCCTTGCAGCGAAAGATTCCCAGTGGAGTCTCTTCCATGGGTTCCATCTGCTGGATGTGCTAGGAGCCCTAAAGCAGAGTGGAATAGTGGGGGATGATGGGGAGAGATGCAGGAGAGGGTAGAGCCCCCCTGGAGGCTCCCTACAAACACAGGTGCTCCCCACCTCAGACCTCACTCATCCAACTATTCTTTGGAGCTCGCGACTGAAAACCCCACTACACATTAACTCCTGTTTCCAGCTGTACACATTTTTTAAAAAAGAATCCATATGTAAGACTTCTCCATTAGATGGCTGACTAAAAGTTGCCACCACGAGACCTAGTTAGGGAGAAGAGTGAGTATAAGACACTTGGGCATGGTGGTGCACACCTTTAATCCTACGGCAGGAGGCAGAGGCCAGAGTGAGTTCCAGGTTAGTCAGGGCTACATAGTTGAGACCCTCCCTCAAAAAATAGTTCCAAAAAGAAAGGATGGACTGTGCTCCAAAGAGAAAGAGCTTTGGAAATCCAGAGAGGCAGTGACACAAGAGCTGAACGGTGTCGATAGAAGGACAGGTCACACACCAGAAAGAAGCCAAAATGAACACAGTTCCAGCCTCATGAGTGCCCATGGGAAGAGGGGAAGCAGGAGACCCATGCCAGAAGAGCTGACTTTCCTTTCTGTGAGTGGTATGAAGGGCTGAGCCCTCAAGAACAGCATACTCAGTAAGAAAGAGCCCCAAATTAAGGCGGAAGACACACCAAAGTAAGAGCTAGGCAAATAAAACACACACACACACAGCCATGACACACCACACCACACCACACATCCCACACCATATACACACCCCACATCCTCACACACATACAGACACAGGGCACCACACCCCACATACACACACATCACAGACAAACACACACCACACACACCACACCCCCCACAGACAGAGGGACAGACAGATGGGCATGACACACCACACACACACACACACACACACACACACACACACACACACACACAC
>CAJQZJ010032076.1:2952340-2988362 GCA_907164525.1 Lophiomys imhausi | reverse complement strand
GAGTATATGTATGTGTGTGTATATACAACAATATATACAACAACAACTAAGTTAATGGAGGCAGATGGCTTTACAAAGGAAAATGAAAACCCTCAATTTCCATAATAAATGGTGTTAAACAGATACATTCACATTTTATCAGCAGTATTAAAACTGTCCCTGCCTTTCGGGATGATGAAAGTCCTTTAACAGATCAAGCTCCTGCTAAAAAGCACCCAGTCCAGGTCACAGGTTAGGTTTCTGGGGACCGTGTCTGGATTTCTTTTCCCTGTATTGGGCAGACTGTCCACCAGCTGGGCCCGCGGGGCAGCCAGACAGGCAATCTCAAAGCTGATCCCCCAGGAAGGCGAGTTGAGGCTTCATTCATGTTCAGACCGTGCTGAAGACATTTTTTCACAATTGTGAAAATGTTGGTTTTGATTGGAAAAAAAAATCAAATCTAGGTCATCTTTATATTGATAATTTTTTTCAAATGTATACAAACATAAATCATCCTAGAGCACAGAAGAGTGCCATAAACTCTTACAGGCAACCATGGAAGACCACACTCCAAGCACAAATTAAGACAAAACTATGACAGGAGGAGTGAGTGACAGGCATTTATTTGCCCAAATGAGTCCCAACATGTGAAAAGCAAATTCTCCTAAATAATTACTGATTTAAAGAAACACAAATCTGGTTACATGGTTATTGTGAAAATACAGAAAGGCTTAGAACAGAGAAAGAACAGAATTAAAGAACACTTCCTGTGATCAGTGACCAGGAAAACAAAGATAGATACAAGCCTTGAGGAATAAAAGAGAACCACCTGCACAAATGAGAACAAATAGCCAATGTGTTTGGAAAAGGTTAACAATGAAAAAATGCGCTGAAAAATTACAACACGACAAAACAAAGCAAAACCCAGAAGTAACAACTCTGCCAGCCTCTCAGAAATTCCACCCAGGTAAATAGTTACAGAGAGACAGAAGGAAATGAGAAATCACAGGGCTGTTCCAGGCTCATCATGGGGGTGGGTAATGTTTGAGTTGACACCAGAAGGGAAGCCCTTGGAAGAGGGGCACGGAGTCAGGTGTACAGGACGGAGTCAGGCTTGAGAAGCTGCATCCAAAGAAAGAGACGCTGCAGCAAGGGTGTCTTCACATAGAGGGGCTGTCCCAAATGAAGAGGGCACTTGGGAGAGACACACTGCCATCCACACTGCTCCCTGGGGGCAGGGGAGCTCTGACACACTTATCAGTGGGTGTGCAAAGCACACTCAGTTTCAAAAGGCGTCAGTCTAGTAAAATGTACCATGCGTTTAATGCAATTACAGTTGTTTTGAGACAGTATCTCTCTCTGCTGACCTTGAGCATTCAGCAATTTTCTTGCCTCAGCCTCCCAAGTGCTGAGATTATGGGTAGGAACCAACACAACTGGCTTTCGATTTATTTTAACGTTACTTCTAACCCTGCAATTTCGCATCTATTAACGCACGGCAAGGAAATAATAGAATAACGTCTTAAAATAAATCCAGGCAGGGGAGGGGAGATGTCTGCTCCGTTGGTAAAGTGCTTGCTATATAAGCATGAGGGCCTGAATTCAACCCCCTAGAACCACTGTGAAAAGGCTGAACACCATGCTGCGTACCTGCAACCCTTCTGGGAATGCAGAAACGGGGATCGTGGAGGGGGGAGGTTTTCCAGGCCAGTGAGGGATCCTGACTGAAAAAATAAGGAGGAAAGTGATTGAGAAGATGCCAGATAGAGTCGTGTGTGTGTGTGTGTGTGTGTGTGTGTGTGTGTGAGAGAGAGAGAGAGAGAGAGAGACAGAGAGAGACAGAGAGAGAGACAGAGAGAGAGAATCAATCCACAGACTTGAGCACAAATACACTCACTGATTGACCATTACAATGACAAATTTTTCAGAAATCTGATTTTTCAACTACCATGCAAACACTGCGTACATTTATGAAGAGCCTAAGATGGGGAAGTAAGTTTCCGAGTTAAGCTGAAAAGTAGGTATGAAGTTAAGAAATTAAAACAGAGAAACAGAAAGAAACACAGAAATGACTGAAGGAAGCCCACCAGAATTTAAGCGGTTTCGCCTTTCATCTGAACTCAGTCTGGGGAGGTTAATTTAGTCTTTTACGTTGACTTATTTACACTGGGAGTCAGGAGGCAGTGCGCACACGCCAAGGCACGCCTGTGGGGGTCAGAAGACACCGTGTGAGTCACTTCTCTCCTTCCAGCATGTGGGTTCTGGAGAGCAGCTCAGGCCCTGGGCTTAGGGGCAGGCACCTTTGCCAGCTAAATGTTGTGAGAGGGAATAAAGTGTATGCTTGTCCCACTCAGAGTCCAAACCTTTCCATGCCTGACTAGTGTGCAGTTAAAGACAATTTACCTAATTTTGAGAGGTTCAAGAGTGGTCTGAGACAGGGCCTCTGGTTGAATGACCCTGAACACTGATCTTCCTTGCTTCTGAGTCAGTGCTGGGATTATGGGCATGTGTTACTATGCTCAACTTAACCTTTGAACTTTTTTCGTCCTCCCTAAAATAGGAATCAAAGCCTCCTAAAAACTACCTCCATTTAAAAAAAAGGGAAAAAAAAAAGAAAATGTAAAAAAAACAAAAAAAAAACTACCTCCAGATTTAATAGCAGTGAACTACCCAAATTTATAAATTTCCCTGGTTGTAGGAAAGTCTGAAAAGTCTGGCAGGCAGACTCAGGCGTTTCTCAAGGTAGCAAGAAGCTCTTTAGCAGGAACCAAGGAGGCACCAAAGCTCCATGAAAAAGAGACTTACAGCAGCGCCCCTCTCAGAAGAAAACATCTCTGTGGGTACACAGGCAGGTTTCACGCTCCCAACCATGCTTCGTTTTGATGGCGCTTCCCAGCTAAAAGACTGCTGAGAAAGCTGTTGCTGGGTTCCATCCCCAAAGAAGGGGGTTACAAGGGACAGATTGTCAGGGCTCCTGGCTAAGACCTGAAGTTGGGGTGCTACCATGTTCTCACCAGCAGTGGTGGGTGGGTATGAAGGCTCTGTATAGAATGAGTAACCTCCAGTTCTCTGGTTTACTAAAACTACAAAGAAGATGCCTAGCCACTTTTCCTGCCCTTCACAAGGGTCATGAGTAACACAGAGGAAGGCTGGCTTTGCCCCCTTTTCTCAAAGTCCTTTGTGCAATGGGGAGGTCAGTCACTGGCCAGCCTCACCAGGCTCCGTCACAGTGGTGGGCCCCACGCACTCAAGCCAGCAGTCACATTTGTGCCAGGCGGCTATCCCCCTCAAACACACCCACCTGTGTGGACCAGAATGGACTCATCAGAAGCCAAAGGAAGGTTGTTGATGAGATCACAGGAGCTTGCCTGACAAGGTAAGATGGCCCATCAGATCTCAACCCTTAGGAATTTGGGCAAGAACAAGCAGACACAAGCAGAGGACATCTGCTGAAAGGGTGCTAGGAGACGGAAGACGAGCCACCAAGAGCCAGAGTTGGGTGTGAACTCAGTTTATAGAGCTGCCAAATTGTAGGGCTGAACAGAAAGTGGAACACTGTGGGCCTTTTTGGAAGTGTCTCATGTCAGTAAAGCCAACAGGGCCATCAGTACACTTAAAGACCCCCTTTCACACCCTTGTGTTAGCAGTGTGTTCTAGTTTGATTTCTGTTGCTCAGATAAACATTCTGACCACAAGCAACTCAGGTGAGGAAGAGATTTATTATCTTACACTTCTAGGTCACAGTCCATCACCGAAAGAGGTCTGGACAAAAACTCAAAACAGGAACTCTGTTCTGTGGCTCATGACCATCTAGCTTTTACCTGCACAAGGCCGGTACCACCCACAGTGGGCTAGGCCTTCCTACGTCAGGGAACTCTCATGACACCCACCACCACCACAGGCTCAGACTTGCCCACAGACTGATCTGATCCAGAAAATTTTTGCAGTCAAGGCTTTTCTCTCAGATGACACTAGGTTGTGCTAAGTTGACAATTAAAGCTATCTGGGGCATGGTACAACTACGTGCACTTCATGTTTTTAACAAGAAACAATCAGACCTGTATCTTTTATACAGGCAGGCAAGTGTGGATCATTTATAGCTAGTCTATATTGAGGGTGTGGCTCAGACTGTTTTTGTTGAAGGTGAAGATATAATTTTAAAAAATACATTTATTCATTCTCACGTGTGTGTGTCTGTCTGTCTATCTGTGTGTCTGTCTGTCTGTGTGTATGTCCATGTGTAGGTCAGAGGGCAGCCATGCAGTTGGTTCCTTCCACCATGTGAATCCCAGGAATTGAACTCAGCTCATCAGGCACGGTGGCACACATCTTTGCCTGTTGAACTATCTCCAAGGCACCTCAATTTTTTTTAAACTGGTTTTTCTACACAATGTTTCTCTATGTAACCCTGGCCATCCTGCAACTCGCTCTGTAGACCAGGCTGGCCTCCTCAGAGACCCAACTGCCCCTGCCTCCTAAGTGCTGAGATTAAAGGCCTGCACCACCATCTCCAGGCTTCAAAATGCTTTCATACTTAGACCTGACACAGAAAGTACACTTTCTATCACTGAGTGACAGAGGTTAGGACTTGCCAAGGGTCACAACAATGACCCTGTCCTCAAGGAGCTCACCAGCCATAGCATGTTAATAAAAAAGCAACATGTGTGGCTTTTACCTAGAGTCCAGCAAATGTTCTCTTAGTACCTGTGTGAGCCCTGCCACAGTCTTGTGAGCCTCCTCTTACACCATTTTCCAGTGACAAAGTTACTACTGATCAAACATATTGCCTGGCCAGTGGTCCCTAAGCATCTCTGGCCCCACTGCACATTGAGATTCTTCTTCTTTTTTTTTTTAGAGGAGCGTTTTCTAAGAAAGCATGCACAAATACAACTCCACTGAATTTCATAGATACTTTTTCATCCAAAAAGCCTAGGAATGAGAAATGACTAGTTCTACCTCCTTTTTTTGTTTCAAACATAAGCACACATACTAAGCAGCCTGTCCTAAACCCAGAGTGCTTACCTGGGGGAAGTACGCATAGGCTTCTCTCTTGCACCATCTGAGTGGCAATGAGAGAAGAGTCTCCAGAGAAAACTCTCCACTCAAGCAGAGAGCGCAGAACTGACACCGTGTCGCTCAGCTACACAATGGCTCCTCAGACTCTCAGTGAATGGAATTCTCATTATTAGAGCCCAGACACAATGCACAAAAGGGCAGGGACACAGACAGACTGCCATATCAGGGACACAGGGACACTGACTTCCATCAATGGCATGACAGATGAAACAAAAATTAGTTCTGATAAGGGTAAGGAAACCATTTTTCTTTGAATGATTTTACACAACAGAGTCACAAGTCTCAGGCCTGGGTCCATCTTTAAAAAAAAAAATCAGGGACAAACAGATTAAAATCCTGAGAAAGAACACCTACTGGAATCAGCTGAGACCAACCAGCTTCAGTTTCCCTATTTTGAAAGATATTAATAACAGGGTTAATCCCATAAAGAAGACATGTACATATCTTCAAGTCAGGCTACATAACCCATATTCAATCTTCTTGCATTAATTCAACAAATGTGTTGTGAGATGCAGCTATGAGCCAAACCATGAAAACAGCAAAATCCAGTAAAATTAGATGACTTCCCCTTAATGACACATATTAGCTTCTCTGTCCTTTAGGAAGGTGGAAAGCCAACAGTTCTGGTGGCTGCTAGGGACAGCCAATATCTGTGTGGTGGCTCACAGAGTATAAAGTACCGTAGAGGAATCGCAGCACGTGATTCTCACAGTGACTTCGGGAAATGTGCCAACTGGTCATTTGTCTCATCCACACAATAAGAATGTAAGGTTTGGGTAGGTGCAGTGCTCACCCAGGCAGTGTGGCCGGAGCTATGCGTGGAGAAGCTCTGCATGCCACACCATCCACGAAGGCTGAGACATGTGCAAAAAGGTTCTGAACTTCCGCCCGGTTCCAATCAATCCCAAGAAGCAGAGCTTATTCCAATTCTGGAGCTGTATAGGAAGGCAATTGATCTGTTTCACACAAGACTGACACACACACACCTTTAATCTCAGCACTTGGGTGGCAGAGGCAGGTGGATTTTTTACTTCAAGGCCAGCCTGGTCTACAGAGCAAATTCCAAATAGGCAAGACTACATATTAAAAAAAAAAACTATTTAAAAAATAAAAAGCCGGGCATGGTGGTGCACAGCTTTAATCCTAGTACTCAAGAGGCAGAGGCAGGTGGATTTCATCGAGTTCAAGGCCAGTCTGGTCTACAAATCGAATCCAGGACAGCCCAGTCTACACAGAGAAACCCTGTCTCAAAAAAAGGAAGGAAGGAAGGAAGGAAGGAAGGAAGGAAGGAAGGAAGGAAGGAAGGAAGAAGGAAAGGGAAAAAAAGACGGACTATATAAATAATACACGTTAAATAGCCAAATGTGGTCGGTAGCCCTTGTCTCTAATCCCAGCACCTGGAAGGTGAAGGTGGGAGATTTATTAGTTCCAGGTCATCCTTCTCAGCTGCATAGCAAGTTCAAGGACACCCTGAGCTACATGAGACCCAGTCTCAACTAAAACCAAAATTCAACGAGCTAATTAACTAAATAAGGCTGAATGGTTAATCCACTGTGTGACGTCTTCCCTGAAGCATTGAACAGCTTTTTGCTGGTGGGTGTCCAGAGCTCTTTGGATGCACCAATCACCTGCTTTATTTTTCTAGTGACAGATTTTTTTTTTTAAATGCATGTGGGTGTTTTGCCTGTCTGTGCACCACATACCTGCAGTACCAGTAAAGGCCAGAAGATGGCGACGGGTTCCCTGGAACCGAATTTACAGACTGCTGAGGGCAGCTGTGAGGGTGCTGGGACCAGGACCTCTGCAAGAAAAATTATTTGTCCAGCTTCTACTGACAGATCTTAATCCCTCATATTACATCCTTGACTTGGAATTACCTGACTTCTTTAATAAATCCTTTCATACCTCTGATAAGGCAGGTCAGCATCAAGTATCCAGAGTTGTAAGGCAAAAAGAACTAACTTCAGTATGCATTCCATTTCTGGGAATCTGACCCACGTTCTTTATAAAAGGTCACATTTCCCAAACTAAGATCCCTGGTCACTTGGTAAGAGCTACTCTATCCATTTTGTTGGATAAAATTCCCTATGACTGGCATTACAGATGATTATAAGCTGCCATGTGGGTGCTGGGAATCTAACCTGGGCCCTTTAGAAAAGCAACCAGTAATCTTAACCACTGAGCTATCTCGTTATCCCCAAAGACAGTTTTAGTAAAAGCATATTCATATAAGTGTCGTTAAAGAGATTTGTAAACATGGAAAGATATACAGGCTCACTCTAATGAAAAGAGCAACAGCTAGTATGAATAATGTATGTATATATGTATGTATGTATGTATGTACGTGTGCATGTATGCATGTGTGTGTATGTATAGGAAAAATCTTGCATTAGTGAAACGAGAGAGTGTGTTCTCTTTATATTTACCCAAATGTCCAATGCTGAGCCCTGAAGCTAGGAATCATGCTCATTTGTCTCTTAATTGCTTTCAACTCTTCCTGGTAACACGCACGCGGTCTCTAGTCCATTCTCCTCCCTGCTTTTCCCTCTTGAAATATGGAGCTTCTCTGAAAAGCCTTGGAGGCAGCGGAACCACTGCAGGACACACCAGGACCACCCCTCCTTGCTTCTGGGCCATCAGTAGGTGGAGGTGGCCAGCAACAGTGAGTGAATGAATGGCTGGAGCCTTAGATCTTTTTAATAGAGGTCTTACTGACCTAGGTGTCCCCCACCCCCACTTCAGCAACTTTTCCCTTGCTCTAGAAAGTTCTATTCGGTAGAACTTAATTATATATTTATTTCAAAGCCTTCTTTATCCATCATTTCTGGCTTCCAGTTGATCAGCTTCTCTCTCCCAGTGAGAGGTTTCAGATATAACCCACCTTTATTGATGGTCTCCTTTTCCCATAACTAGGATCTTTTGCCACGTTGTAGGAGCTACTCTACCCATTTTATTGAATGATGATTTAAAATTATTTTATATTATAATACCTAGATATCAAAAATAATTACTGGTTCATTGGATATGAAAACAAAAACTTCAAAGAGCTTTATGTATTTTTAAAGTCTCCCTCCACCTCCGCCTAGCCCATAGTTGAACCTTTTACCTTCCACACTGTCCCAAAATACCATCAGCTCTCCTCTTCCATAATGGTACCTTGATGGAAAAAAACTAGAGCAGCCCAGGAAGGTAGTGGACGGCACCAAGACAAGAGGGCACACAACTGAAACATGATGACATCTCTTACAACATCAAGCCCTGATTTTCACAACTCACCTACCAAGGATCTTGAGAAACTCAAACTAGAACTCAGCTTTATTCTGGTATTTTCAAGCAGTGCCACTCATTAGCCAAATGTCCTCTGCAACAGGGAGCCCAGGTTAACTTAGCAGGGGCGAGTCGGTGGAGGAACTCACAAGGATTTCCTTCCCAGCTTAACCCTGAACCATCCATCGCCCCACCCCCCACAACTTCCTTCACTCGAAGATCATTTTCACCTCCTCTTTTCAGAGCATGTGTCTAGAGAGCACTATACAAGATAGAAACTCCTGTTACTAGCAGACACAAACAACTACAAAAGGCTGGCAAAGAGCCTCTTACAGAAGTGAAGCAGTAATGTGCAAGAAGGAATGTGCTCTTGGACTTGGAACACAGGCATGAAGAAGGCAAAAGACGGCCTGGGTCCCTGCTGGGGATTTCTCTGTATTTAAGTATTTGAATGAGAGTTTGCTTGGGACCATCTAAAGCCTTCTGGGTCATGCTTAGAAAAGCGGAGGCAGTTTTCTATGTCAGAAAACTGCTTTCAATTTTTTAAAAGCAGTCTTTGTCTTTTCAACCATTTGGTCTTTCTCCTGTCTTCAAAGACTGTCAACAGAAGTCTACAAATCAGAAAATGATATACATTTTCTTTTTTGGACAATCTTTTGAAGTGAAGAATTTTTAAATGGATTACCTTTGCAAGGCTTTAAAGCATGCTAAGATTTGATGAAACTGGGGCTGAACATTCAACTTCAGTTCAAATATCTTTCCTTTGTGGTCACCTCCCTCAGCCTGGGTAGCTATGTGGTAGCTACCAATTTTATGCATAGTTGTTTTGATCTTTCAAATGAAAATAATCACTCCTGAGTTTTATAAGCTGGGGGGGGGGGAATTAAAGGAATCAACACAAGTCAAAAGTAGTACTGACTGTAAAAATTTGGGGCACAATAAATTAAATCAATGACAACTGTAAAAATATTGCAAAAAAAATCTCAATGACTTTTATAGTTTTGGATAAATCTACAGGGCATAAGAACAGGCCAGACAATTCTTAAGATGGTACCCAATTTCAGAGAAAAACATTTAGTGTTCTATCAGTAAGTTTTCCCCCAAAAGCTAAGGAAAAATACAGGCATCTGTTAGCTAAAAACAAAAATAAACAAACAAAACAAAACAAAAAACACATGAATAAGTAAAAAATGCTTTTAAAATATATAATAGATTCCCTGTTTACAAATTCATCAGCTCACTAAACTTTACTTGTGATGCTAAATCAGTAAATGTGCTTACCATCCAAATGCTCTCATCATTCTGTACACATTACCAGTTGAGGTCAAAGGAGGCTGCGTCCACCTTTTTTCAGCTCCCTTGCTGTATATAAATGTCCCTTTTCACAACCTCTGAAATGCCTTGTGTAGATGTTACTGTCTCTAGACTTGAGCCTCTCTTCCAACCCTCCCTCTGGTCCAAACTAACCTTGCTGACACTTGCTTCCTTGACATGCCTGCTACCTTTGTACAGGTCAGGCCACAAAGGCTTTTCCTCGGTTGCTAGGTAGCCTCAAACACCTCTCAAGACTGCCTTCTTGACCCACAGATTGCATTGTTTTTGTGAGCAGTCCCCTGAAGCATCTATATCTCTGGTCACATGATTATATATCTACAGTTCTGTCTGTTTAAAACTCGTTTTCAATAGCTACCTGAAACAATCCTCCACCTTAAAGTCTAGGACATGAATGTTTCGCCCACTGCTACTCAAGGAAACTTTAAAATTTCTCATATGACAGTTGTATATGCAGATGCAGATACATGCAGAGTAAATATACATATGAATGAGAAACACACGATAGGATCCCAGAACTCCATCTTAAAATCTTCTATTACAAAAAAACTCTCAACATAGGTAACAATGAGGAGACTACATAGGAATTTTTTTTTTTAAGTTTTTTTTTTTTTTTTTTTTCCGAGACAGGGTTTCTCTGTGTATCTCTGGCTGTTCTGGACTCGCTTTGTAGACCAGGCTGGCCTCGAACACACAGAGATCTGCCTGCCTCTGCCTCCCAAATGCTGGGATTAAAGGCGTGCGCCACCACCGCCCGGCTACACAGGAATTTAACACACAGTGAGCTGCAGCAAATATGATCCTTGGCTAGTCCTTTTCATCTAGTCCTTTTTGTTCGGTTTCTTTATAGATTTATTTTTATTTTATGTATGTGAGTGTTTTGTATGTGTAACCCCAGGTGCGTCTATGCCAGAGGCCAGAAGAGAGCACAGGATTCCTTGCAACTTGAAGTTACAGATAGTTGTGAGCCACCATGTGGGAATTGGGAATTGAACCCAGGTCCTCTGCAAGAAGAGCCAATGCTCTTAACCACTGAGCCATCTCTCCAGCCCTTTGCTATTACATCTTAAAGCAAAGTAAGCTGTGTCTCTTAACCTTTAAGAACTTCTGTTTTCATAGCTGAAAAAGATATTTGCTTTTAACATAACCACAATGTCATTGTCAAACCTAAGAAAACTTGAGAGCCATCTGCAAAGGAATAATTTTTATTTCAAGGGTGCTGTTATACTACATTTATTCAAGAATCTAAAGTCCCCACTCCCCAGCATGGTGACTGAGGCTGTGTCAGTCAGAGTAGGGCAGAAAAGCCCCACAGAGCCTGAAAAACAATCACTCACTCAACTGGAAGAATTCAGTTGGAGGACTGCCCCAAGAAAGTGGAAAATAACAAAACCTACAACTATTTAGAACAGGAAGCAGGGCAAGAACCAGAGGGCTCCAAAGAGGCTGAAAGTGGAGAACGAAAAGTAATTGGGTAAGTTTTTGAATTATCTTAATGGCACCAAGGATCTAGCTAGAAAACTCACACTTCTGACAAAAGGAGTAATGAACAGCTTTTAAAAACGGAAATAAATCTTCTAGACATGGTGCTTACCTAGTTCACTTCCTAAAGGTCCATGTCATAAGTACCCTTGTACATCAAGGTACCGGAATAACTGGGCTACAAGTTCCAAATGTTCCTGGGTGCGAGGCTGTATTTTATTTCCCCTAAGTACAAGATAACTATCCTACAACCAATGACCGAAAGGATCAGGAACATAGACTTTGTTGCCTGTTAGTGGGACACTTTGCCCTAGTGGAACTGCCATGTAGGCCCCCAGTACAAGAGGAAGCTCTTAGCCCTCATATGACTGCTGAACTGAGGGGGGCTGATATGTAGGGGCACCCCACTCCGGAGCTTCATGTATGCTAGGTTAACACTTTACCAACTGACCACACACCCCAGCCTCCCTCTCTCCAATTTGACATTTATTATCAAAAGGAATTTCAGATTCCCTCTCATCCATAAAACACGGATGTTGAAAATGCTATTGTGTTCAGAAGTATTTGTCTTCCCACCAGGCTCAACCTAAGTAGAATCTAGAAAAAGAAAAACCATAGAGCTGTGGTCTACTCCTCCCCCACCAACTTCACAGTAACATTTTAATTAGAGTGGTATGACTAAAAAACTAGTTGTCCTAAGTATAGCTCTGACCACTGATGTCTGTGTACACACAGTTATAATGACTGTATTGTAGCATCAGGAAGGTTAAAAGTTGTCTTAATTCTAAATAGAAAGGGTTGTTGGTATCTTTATCACCACCCAAGGGTAACATCAGCATTTCAAAGGAATTTTTCCCTAATTGTATTTTGAGAAGAACTTTTTGTTTTTTTTTTTTTTAAACCGCTTATGCACAGGGAATCCACAGATCTTGTCAAATCCAGTACTTCATATCCCCACTACAAGTCTGGACACATCACATCTGAAGGAATTTCTTAAGGCTTACTTGCACTAGCCTTTGTGATTTCAGCTGTCCAGCTACTTTCTCCATCACTGCAAGGAGGGGGGAGGCCGGGAGAAAGTCAGTCCACCTCTTGTGGCCAAAACAACCAGAGGAAGGACAGCCACACTTCCTCCTTATCCACTGTACAGACTGAACAGATGTTATGCCTAATCTGAATCTGGGTGTATCCTGATGTTTACTCATCTGGATATTTCAAGGACTGTTCATGTCCTTGCCTTGTGCCTAGCAGAGTGGAGGAATGTAATCATCCCAGATGCATGGGAATGGGTTGCCTGCTTCTGTGACAGGTGCCACCACATAGAAGGGGGACTCTTCCATTACCTGCCTAACAATGCTGGCCCCGTGGGGTCTCGCTGTACCCGGGCCCTTGTGAGCATCATACTGACTTTGCTATGGGCGACAAATGTAGCTAGAATTTGGGAAATGGCTCTCTCTGGGATTCAGGCCTGGACCATCTTATTTCATTAGCACTCATACTGTCCAAGAGCTCTGTCTCACCGGCAGTGCTCAGAGTATGTGCCCCCAGAACAACAGCAGCAGTGTTATCTCATGTGGTAGTTATCATAGAGTTAGCTGAGCAAGGCTAGGGTAACTAGTCCAAGAGTCTATTTCTGCAAAAGAATTGCCCGAACTTGGAGACCTTATGGAGACCTCTCAGCTACGTGAAAAGGCATCCACATGACAACGGAGATAGGAGGAAAGGCAGAATCATCCCCCTTAGCCTGAGCCCTGCGCTGTGCTGGCTAGTGGACACAAGGTAGTCATTTGGGGAAGAGGAACCTCAATTGAGAAAATGCCTGCCTCTGTCAGATAGCCTGTAAGCAAGTCTGTGGTGCATTTTTTGATTAGTGATTGACAGGGGGAGGCCCAGCCCATGGTGTGTGGAGGGGTGGGGGGTTGGGGACGGTGCTGCCCCTGGGCAGGTGGTACTGGGTTCTATAAGAAAGCAGGCTGAGCAAGCTGTGGAGGAAAGGTCAGTAAAACAGCACTCCTCCACGGCCTCTGCTTCAGGTCCTGCCCTGATGCCTCTTCAAGATGGACTGCAATGTGGGAAGTATAAGCAGAATAAACCCTTTCCTTCCCAAGTTATTTTTGGCCACGGTGTTTAATCAGAATATAACTAAGGCATTTTTTCTCCTGCCCTCAGATATCGAGGCTCATGGTCTTCAGACCTTTAGACTCAGGTCAAGACACGCACCCATGGAGCTTGGAGAGTGCTCCAACCTCTCCCACTTACACATGGTGGGTCTTGGGACTTCCTGGCCTCCCCAGTCACACAAGCCAACTCCTCCTTGCATTTCTATAGGTAGGCAGACCAAGACCCATTGCCTAGGAATTTGTCAAAAACGCCAGCTCTCAGGCCAGACACAAAAAATGCTAGACTGGACTCAGAAAAGCCATACACTTTATGTATCTCACCCCTCCAGATGACTCAGCTGGGCACAGAAATCTGAGGGCCTCCACTAGGAGTGATATATTTAAAGGGATCATTCCGTCAAAAACTGTTTGGTTTTAAATGTTTGTGAACACACCTGAGCCCACAGAAGACAAGTGATACCAACATCTAAACTGCTTTTTTACATGAAGCGCCAGGAAATGATTACTAAAAAGTTCAGGGAGAGGAACCAAGTCAGTCATGTTTATTTCTAACCAAGACATCCATAACAGAAAAACAGCTTATTCTGGGCTGGATCCTAAAACAGTATTAAACAAACGATCAACACTAACCCTACAAAAACAGTGTGTGAGACATCCAACCACAAATACTGTGACCTAGGGAAAACACCTCCTAAGATGCTCTTTAAAGATCCTTAAACTGTCATAAGGGGAAAGCCAGGGCAAGATACAGACATGGCAGGTTAGTCAGGGTGTGATTGGATGGCTTTTTAAAATTACATTTTTGGCTGAAGTAGGAGACAGGCAACATTCCAAGTTTTCTTGAGCTCACTCATTGAGTCTTTCCTTTCCTTTCTGTGGCTAACATTATGATGTTTATATTACAATTAAACAATCAAAACTCTAAGTAGAAAGAAGTCACTCCATGATTTACATTTGTGCTGGTTTGCTGGGAGTGGTGGGCGTGCACCTTTAATCCCAACACCCAAGAGACAGAGGTAGGCAGATCTCTTGGAGTTTGAGGCTAGCCTGGTCTGCATACTGAGACCCTGTCTCAAAAGAAAAAAGAAAAGAAAAGAAAGTAAAAAAGTTTAAATAAGTATTGAGTTGATATAAGCAAACATTCTTTTCAATGCTGAGGACAGAGGTGTGACCAGATCTGGGTTGAGTCATGGCTTGGCTTGGTCATACATCTGGTGACTTACCTGAGACCAGACCCTTGGCTTCTTAACGATCAGCCTCCTTTTCCCCTCTCCTGTCCATTCTCCTATAGCAATCACATAAACCCAATCTGTTCCTCAAACAGGGGAGAGCCCCCTTCCTACCTCAGGGCCTTTGTAAATGTCCCACAGTTATCCCTCAGAGCACCCATTCCAACCCTCACACAGCTAATTCTATTAATCCTTAGGTGCCAGTCACCTCTCAGGAATCCGTGCCTGGTCTAGGCTAAGTCCCTTTCCTTAGTGCCCATCACTAACTTTACTTAGTGTCTGTGTCACTACACTGGAAGCTGCACAGGGGCTGGCACCATGCCTGTCCTTGGCCGTGTTTCTAACACCAAGCTCAGGGCCTATTGCACAGAAAACAGTGAATTTTTAACAGTTCTATACACTGTCTTCCCAGTCAGAGTGGTCAGGTAACTTCAAAGCGAAAGGTTAACACAATTCTGTCTGGCCGATCAGATTCTCGGACAGGCCATAGTGTCAGAAGTGAAGCTTTCCAGCAATCAATCTTCTGATTTCCGGAATAAGAATCAAGAAAAAGACAAACAAGTGTGAGCCTCTGTCGTTGAAACCGCCAGCTGACTTCAGGTTAAAGACCCTAGGAATCAAGCTGGAGAGGTGACTCAGCAGCCAAGAGCACTTTGTGGTTCTGGGTTCTGTTCCCAGAACTCACACGATGGCTAACAACCTAATCTAAATCTAGTTCTAGTGTCCAGGTGACACTCTTGGGCACAAAGACAAAAGCAAGGAACACAAACATACATGCATGCAAATACTCACACACATAAAATAAAAAGAAGTAAATCTTGCCAGGCGGTGGTGGTGTACGCCTTTAGTCCCAGCACTTGGAAGTCAGAGGCAGCCAGACCTCTGTGAGTTCAAGGCCAGCCTGGTCTACAGACCAAGTTCTAGGACAGCCAGAGCTACACAGAGGAACCCTGTGTCAAAAAAAACCAAGGTAAAACAAAACAAAAAGTAAAAATTTTAAACCCTTCGAATCAAACCTATAAAACACAATAGCCTGCTATACAGAATCTGGTCTAACACCTTATCATAGAAACTGCTGTGCCTCCCAGATGGACAACCTCATGGGGAAGGGGGTGTCACCCTATGCAGCCCTTGGCTAGTCTGGAACTGGCCTTGAACTCAGGGAGATCCACCTGCCACTGTCTCCCCAGTATTGGGATAACCATGTATATTTCACATTTTCCATACTTAGAAAGTGCCCTGGGGTGGAGGGAGTGGCCACTTGGGATTCTCACCTGAGGCACACACTCAGGCTAACCAGGTATGGCATCCCCCCTTGTCCTAACACATGGTTTAGCTGGGCACTGCCTCCCTCTGTCCTCTTCTTCATGTATCCCCAAGGAGTGACTTTACTTTTCTCTATGGCAGTATGTCCCTTTCCCAATGCTCCCTCTGCTCTCCTGAGTTCCACTCTAGAGCTGCAAGGTGCATGCTATTTACTGAGGAGATTGGACTGGGCATAGAACCCCTAAAGCTATGACATCCAGAAGACATTATTCCAGTGACCAAGAAAAGAAGACAGAAGGTTAAACAGAGTAAAAATATAGGCAACCCCAGGAGGAATGGAGAAAAAAATGAAATAGGGAGTCAGGTGGTGGTAGTGGCATACACTTTTAGTCGCAGCACTCTGGAGGCAGGGGCAGGCGGATCTCTGTGAGTTCGAGGCCAGCCAGGTCTACAGAATGAGTTCCATGACAGCCAGGGATACACAGAGAAACCCTGTCTCAAACAAACAAATGAAAGAAAAGAAAATGAAAAGGATAAAGTGGCATCATAAAGGAAGACCGTGGCGCCTCTCATTCCTCATCCACCATTCCCTGCTCTCACCAATGTCCAGTCACTTCCCTGGCTTTGGAGAAGGTCATTTATTCATTCCTGCTGCTTAAGCTCCAAGGATTTTACTGTTTAAAATCTGCAATTAGACTCACATACAGTTGTGGGAAGAAAAGATGTCTGGAAACATTAATTGGCAGGTTCAGGAGTTTTGTTTTGTTTTGGGTTTTGTAGTAAATATTTTAACAGCTTTCACTAAAAACCAGTTAATGACAGAAACTTCTGCTTAGAACTCTATTAATACCTAAAAATAATACTGAAAATTACAGTTGTCACCAATGAAGGCTGTTTACCCTAACTGCTGTGTGTACATGTGTGTGTGTGTGCATGTACCCACATGTTTTCCGATAAACACACTGGCTACTCTGAATATCTTGCATCCTATTTGATGGTATCAAGGCTGCTAACATCCCACACCCACCCACACAAGAAAGCCAAGTCCTTGATTTCAACAGCCTCAGAGAAAAGACTAAAGTCCGCCAAGTAAGTTTCCCCCAATGGTAATCTATTTTCGCCTGTTTCCCTGGGGACCCTTCTGACCCCACTGCTTTGTGTATTCCACCCCCAGCCCCAGTTAGGCCTCACTTTACCCTCTGGAGGCTGTGAGCAGATGAAAGCAGCTCCCAGGAAGGCCGAGAATGGCTTCCTCCACACAATAGCCAGCCACCTGCACAGGGGTTTAGTCCCCTACTTCCTAGTTCCTATGTGCTGGAGTCACGGTTGCCTGTAGCCCTGAGAACAAGGAGAAAGAACAAAGGGGCCAGGTGGCTAGGACAGAGGGAGGAAAGGGACTCCTCATTGTCGTAATCCCCCCAGTGCAGCCCGTGGCTTGAGGAAGTCAGGTTGCTCTCAGCACAAGCTGTGTACTGAAACAGCTGTTAGAACCAGAATAGGGAAAAGAAAGAGTCATACTTCCCAGACATTCACTGTACAGGAAGGATATACACTGTCCACTTCTCACCAAGAGACAGGGACTGTCTTGAGACACTGTGGACTTTCCTTCACCGGTTTAGTTTAATTCTGGCATGAAGAACTCTTCTTGTCAAGAGCCGAGTGTGGTGATGACCATCTGGAACCAACCCACCCCAGCACTCCGGAGACTGCGGCAGAGGACTGAAAATGCTGAAGCCTCGGCTACACTACACACAGAAAGTCCAAACAGAAAACGAAAGCGCAAGCTGAGGAAATTTTAAGTGAGCTAAGTGGCCCACACTGGTTGCTAAGCACTGTGTCCTGGGGTGGGCAGGGTCTGGGAGGCTGGGAGGCTGGGGGGGCGGTGGGTGGCTGGGTGGCTTAGGTTGGCAGCTGGCATGCACTCACTGCCCAGTCTAGGAAGCTGAGATCTTACAAAGGGTTCTGGTCAGCTAGCCACTAGTCTCTAGAGTGCCTCATAGTTCTAGACCAGGAAGAAATATCAAAGTAGTGACAAGGAAGAAATGAAACCGGAGAGCAGTTAAGGTAAAATTTTACATACACCCCCCCTATTTTCCAGTGAAAGTAATAACAAAGAAAGGAAGACATTCCCTTAGAATTTTTTTTTCATGGAATTAAAAGGACATCAACTTTACATTATCACATCTACAATTTTATATGATAATAGTTCTTCAGCCAGATTATAAAACTCCTGTCACTTATGTTATTCACTTACTTCCCTCTTATATTGTACCTTTATTGCATAAATATAATATGATCAATATAAAACTTTAAAAAACCTGATCAGAAAAGTTCAACAGCACATTAAAATATTGTTTGTCATGAGCAAGTTGGTTTCTCTCCACCGATGCCTCAAGATACATAAAGAACAAAAAGGTAATAAGGCCCATAAATACACACAGGGACAGAAATCACAGTCGACAGCACAAAAGGCCTTTAACAAAAATGCAACACCCTTCATCACAAAAGCCCTGAAGAAATTCAGGCTAGAAAGAACATACCTAAATTCAAGAAAGGCTCTACATGGCAAACCTATAGCAACACTGTAACTGCAAATTAAAATTGAAAAATCATTTTCTCTAAAATCAGGAAATGAATCAAGGTGGCCCACACTCTGTTTTCCGAGACAGGGTTTCTCTGTGTAACAGCCTGGCTGTCCTGGACTTGCTTTTGTAGACCAGACTGGCCTCCAACTCACAGAGATCCTCCTGCCTCTGCCTCCCGAGTGCTGGGATTAAAGGCGTGCGCCACCACACCCAGCTTGCCACACTCTGTTCTAATTCAGTGTAATGCTAGAAGTCTCAACCAGAGGAATAAGACAAGAGGGAAAAAAATGAAAGGGATACATACAGGAAAGTAGAACGTCAAATAATTCCTATTTGCAGACAATGGTCTTTATAATTAAAGATCCTAAAGATTTTACCAGAAAACTCTCAGATCTAACAAATATGTCTTAAAAAGTAGCAAAATACAAAAATGGTAGTTTTTCAATACTCAATAATGAACAAGCCATGAAATAAATCAGGAAAACAATCCTTTTCACAATGGCTTCAATAAACAAAATACCTAAAAATGAATGTATTGAAAGAACTTAAATACTCTGCAACCATAAACACTGAAGAAAGAAGCTGAAGACACTTAATATACTCCATACATCCAGATAAGCATGATTATTAATACGGTAAAAATGGCTTTCCCACCATAGGCAACCTATAAATTCAGCTCGCCTGTTGGACTTTGTCATAAAACTCAAAACATTATTTTGTAAATAAGTATCGGGTCATTTGCATTCTCTTCTCACGCGTTCTTGGCAAGCATCCCTGTAGTTTACTGTTAAAAACAGACCTGGGAAACACACAGGGACATCTATACCAGCCACGGAGGGCTGAAAAGGCAGGTCAGTATCAAGTTCGCCTGTATCAAGATAAACAGAGGATTATCGTGTGAAGGAGCCGTCCTCTGGAAAGCCCTCCTAGGAAAATAACAAAATAGAAACCAAGGCAAGGGTGACATTGGTTCCTAAAGAATCTTCTACTGGCTGCCTGAAGTGAGAAAACCCCTCAGTGGCCACTTTTACTAAGCTGTTCATAATATAGTTAGCAATGACGACTGACATTACTTTGTGCCCATGATATTATAATTATAAAGGCTTTTATGTAAGGAGATTTAGTCAAATTAAAAAGAATGATAACTAGTTCTCTTAAACACAGAAAAAAATATTCTAGCACAGATACAAAGTTCACCTTATGCAGGGGGAAGAGTAAAGAGACATTTATCTACAGTCCTGACTAGATGAACACACACACACACACACACGCACGCACGCACGCACGCACGCATGCGGGATCGAGATAGCTTTTTGTTGTAGTTGTTTAAACAGATAACCTAGCCGGGCGGTGGTGGCGCACGCCTTTAATCCCAGCACTTGGGAGGCAGAGGCAGGCGGATCTTTGCGAGTTCAAGGCCAGCCTGGTCTACAAAGTGAGTCCAGCACAGCCAGGGCTACACAGAGAAACCTTGTCTGGAAAAACCAAAAAAAAAAAAAACAAAAACAAAAACAAACAGATAACCCAGTATATATACGTTGGTGTGTCCACAGGTCACACCCATCTACCTAACAGTGTCTGACCTTGCATAGCTGTCATATTTGTGACGCAGGCACAAACCATCCACTTTACCTTTCAAGAATGTACCACGTTGTTGCTTAGAGCATTTTCCTTGCTGCCCACTAGATCTGTGGACATTTATTCCTCCTATCTAACAGCAATTAGCTACCTTCCAGAATTTTAGCATCATCAGCCAGCCGTCACTGCAGCTATGACCGCACCAATATCCTGCCCTGCACCCGCTCTCCACTATGCTTCTCTCCCCCCACAGGGAGCTCACCCACTCAAACAGCTGCAGGCTGCTGGAGGTGTCTTACGGAGTTATGGACCAAGCCTATCATATGCTTACCTCAGGTCACCAGTTGGGAAGAGAAGACTGCCAACAGCCCTTCTTTTAAAACCACACAGAAAGCAATTTGATAGAAAAAGACCCAACAAACAACTCTACAGCCAGTAATTAGAAGGAGTGGACCCACATCCAATGCCTAATTCACAGCCGCTATGGCCGGTAGTTCATTTTAATCCACTCTCTAGCACCATTTTTAAATTAAACACACTGTTCTCCATCCCACGTTCTCACTGTCTTCTATAGGAAACCAATGCTAACCATTAAACTTGTTTACTTTCTTTCAACCGGTTTAGATTTATACATTGTTGCACTGAAGAATATCCCTGAGTGGAGAATCAGACGGTTGGCACTCACCCAGGACTTTCCAAATGGGTTCTGCGAATTCAACTCCTTCCCCATTGGCGTTGAGTCGGTGTGTATTTGCTTGACCACTGGAACCCAGACACTGTTAGCCTCAAGCTGGAGGGACTCACAGAATTTAACCAGCAATGGAAACAGAACAGTATCATCAAATGAGCAGCCAGGGTGTTTGGACTGCCATTTGAGAAGGCTGAAAAAGGACACCAGGAGAGTCGCTAATTAATTCTTCTCCGCCCCCATCAACCCCAAATGTTTCCAGCAACAGAGCTGGGAACACAGTTTTGACACTGATGAGACAACTACTTGACTTGCTCCCAAAATGACGGGAAAGTTGTGGCGAGTCTATCTGGTGAGAACCTTTCATACCCTGTCCTCAGAGCCAGAAGCAAGGAGAATACTTCCTGTCACTTTCCAATAGTTAACAGTCAAGGGGCCACACACGAAGGCCTTGTCAAACCTCTCGGTGAATTACCGGCTGCCTTTGATTAGCCAAAGCAATGTCTCTGGGTTGCCAAAGTAGAATTTGCTGACCCATATTATTAAAATGCAGATTACTGACACAGTGCCCGGAGACAGGGATGCAGACACCCGGATTATCTTCCATTTTGTGCGTGCAGGGTGTGAATGGCTACAGGAGACTGAACAGTGAGGAACTCCCATCTGATGACCAAGAGACACACAGATTGGGAACACCACCCCACAGTAGGAGGAGGCAGGCAGTGAAACTGCCACAATCAGGAAAGACTTGGGCCACCATTCTCAGGTGTGCCTCTAGACACACCTTCCTCACAACCCAAATCTTAAAAGGTTTGTCCACACTGCCTTTCTCGACCTTTGCTTAAGTGTCATTTGGGGCAAGATAAAAATTTGGTGTCAGGACTTTTGTGTGTACTGTTGGATGTTTAATGGCACCAGTCTGTAGACCAAACAAGGGTATCCTACTATGGTGGCATGTGGGACCTGAAGTTCCATCCGTGCTGGCCACTCACCAAGCTGTGCACCTGGAAACTGCTGCGTCCATCCAGAAGTTCCTCCTGATCCCCAGAGGGCTCCTACAGGCCACAGGAAGTACTGTTTTGGACAGTGCTCCTGACTCTCCATTGGGGCGCAGGAGGGGGAGGGGGCGCGCAGCCAGGCAATCACCCAATTTCCTACGTGGTTCTTGTTGCAAATCCTGTAGAAATGACTCAATCCTCACTGCTCCACAGAATCTGTCACCTAGCAGCTGCTTGCTTCCTCCTGGAAGTGCACCCTCTCTCAGGCTTGCTTCTCCCCTCCCTGCTGTGAGCCTCCTTAGCCTCCTATGGAGGCCGTTTCTAGGGCTCGCTCCTGCTTCAGCTTTTTCTTGTTCCTCCACCCTAAGGTGATACTACTACTCACAAATGCACTACCATCTTTATAGCTTATATAGAGTTCAATTCCTTCTCCTTTCCAACTAGCAGTCAGTCCCCTTTAAGACCCCCCCCAACTCTGTCTGTAAATGAGCTCCCCACCAACATCCCAGGATTTCTCTTACTGAGCTCACTGTCCCAAGAAATCAGAACCAGCTCTGACCTTGACTCTTCCCTTGGCATTCTACCAGCTCAGTCTACTCCTAAACTCTAATCGCTTCACCTTCCTCCAGCCAAACCTTAGGCTGAGCCAGCTTTCCACTCACTTGGGTATATCCCTGGGGCTCTGCTCTCAGACCTCTCTCCCATACTCACACCGGTGATACTTCCTCCAACCTGCTACTTCTGTTACATCACTCACCAAACTAAAACTCCTACCAAGATTACTAAAAATTCAAGATTTCCTACCACCCGCCAGGAAAAGTTCAAGATTTCTTCCCACAACACACCTCTATGATCTATACCTAGCCCTCATCGTAAGTACAACCAACTGCGCGCTCCTGTGTGAAGCCTCAAGCTTAGTTCTCTGTGGTCTGAACACCCATGATCTCCTTCCTTTCAGAGCATATACCTCTGATCACCCAGTTAGCTCCACCTCTCACAACAGAGTTCATCTCTGACATTCTGGATTATTCCCACTGTTAGGTGTCTATACTATCAGAACACTGACTCTTGCCTACTGGCCTCGTTCCCCAAGTACATTAACTCTATTTCTTTTAGCTAGAAGCCAGTCTCAACCTCACTAATTCTACACACCGTATGGCTTGCCTCAGCATGAATTGCCAACCTCAAATCTGCTGTGACTCATTATCTCCAATGAACACAGTAAGTACCAAGCCCACAGGCACCCTTCTCTGTAGCAAAGCCAAAGCTGTATATGAGTACACAAGATACAGGAAGTGTTGTGTGCCCTCAAGAAATATACCAAGGAAGGTAGGCACTTGCCACCAAACCTGACAATCTTGAGTTCAGTTCCTGGGACCCACCTGGTAGAAGTCGAGCACTGACTCTATGCTCAGCATGTACGCACGCACACACAATATACACCACATGCACACACAATATACACCATTCCAGCCCAGAATAGTACACTTAGAAAGCTGACTATAGGGCTGGAGAGATGGCTCAGCGGTTAAGAGCACTGGCTGCTCTTCCAGAGGTCATGAGTTCAATTCCCAGCAACCACATGGTGGCTCACAAGCATCCATAATGAAATCTGGTGCCCTATTCTGGCCTGCAGATATACATGCAGACAGAACACTGTATACATAATAAATAAATCTTTAAAAAAAAAAAAAGAAAGCTGACTATATGCTTGGCGTGGTGGTGCACACCTTTAAGCCCAGCACTCGGGAAGCAGAGGCAGGCAGATCTCTGTGAGTTCAAGGCCAGCCTGGTCTACAAAGTGAGTCCAAGTCAGCCAGGGCTTGTTACACAGAGAAACCCTGTCTCAAAAAAAAATCTTTAAAAAATTGACTATACACCATGATTAGTGAAACTAATGCCTGAGATGCAAGGATGGTTCGACGCACATATACAAACCAATATGTATAATATGCCACATTTGCAAAATCAAAGTCTAAAATTTCATAGTCATCTCAACAGGCACAGAAAAAAGCATTTGACAAAATTTTATATGCCTTTATGATTAAAAAAAAAACCCTCAAACAAGTAGTTATGGAAGAGATGTACCTCAACATAATAGAAACTATATATATGACAATAAAAGGCCAAAAGGTTTTCCTTCAAAATTAGAAACACAAGAGTACCCACTCCTGTCAGTTCTAGACAGTGCATATTAGATCTGACCTGAGGAATAAGACAAGGAAAACAAAATCCATCTGGGCTGGAGAGATGGCTCAGAGGTGAAGAGCACCGCCTGCTCTTCCAGAGGTCCTGAGTTCAATTCCCAGCAACGACATGGTGGCTCACAACCATCTATATTGAGATCTAGTGCCCTATTCTGACATGCAGACATGCATGCAGACAGAATAGTGTATACATAACACATAAATAAATATTTTTTAAAAAATCCATCCAACTCAAAGGTCCATTTTATTAGAATTAAAACGCAAATTAGTGTTTGCTGTATAGTAATTCCCTAGGAGATAAAACCTTCTGTATCAGAGGGAAGCTCAAAACACAGGTGAAATACTCCACCCAGCAGTGAAGTGCTTAAGCTCAGGAAATAAACAATTCTAAGGCTTCAGGAAGTCACTGAAACTGACCAGATTCACTAGGTTCCTCCCTCCCCCCAAATATATAAGCAATAGCAATTGCTGGGAGACATTTTCAGACAAGCTGGGTTGCCTAAAAGAGGCTCAAATCAACAAAGCCATCAAACTGTAACAGGTCCAGTGTCATCAGCAACCTAACACAAAGGCTGACTTCTAACTTCACACTCTAAGCCCATTTCAAACAATTTGCGGGGCCGGGGGTACCACCAGTCCATAACTGTAGTAACTTGGACAGAGTGAGACAGGAGGCTCACATATGTAAGGGTGGTCTGGGTGACTAAGTGAAGTCCTAGGAGTTCAAATTTAAAGGGGTGGGGATGGTGGTGGTGAAGATGATGCTCAGTAGGGGAATACTTGCCTGTCATGTAAGATAGGAGGCCTTAGATTAATTCCAGTAGGGGAAGAGGGGAAGAGAGAGGAGGAGGAGTAATGAATATGAATCTAAACAATGAACTCTCAGCTCTTGCCAAATCTAGAAAACCCTGAAACCCACCTGTGTGAGTTTGGGGTCTGTAATTAAGGCAGGAGTGTTACGACTTGAACTAGCTGCTGTCAACTCAGTATTAAAAATAGCTCGGGCCTGAGGCCCACAAGCTTCTGAGGTAGTCCTGGATTGCTTTGACCATCTCAAAGTAACCTTTACTGAAAAGCTATAAATTCCCTTTTCTTTCCAAGGAGAGCCAAGAGCAAAGCCCAGTCTTTCATAAGGCTTCTTTATGGAAAATTTTTTTGTTTTGTTTTGTTTTTTTGTTGTTTTGTTTTTCGAGACAGGGTTTCTCTGTGTAGCCCTGGCTGTCCTGGACTCAATTTGTAGACCAGGCTGGCCTCGAACTCGCAAAGATCCGCCTGCCTCTGCCTCCCAAGTGCTGGGATTAAAGGCGTGCGTCACCACTGCCCGGCTTCTTTATGGAAAATTTAAAACATAAAGTAGAGCTTCTAGGCTCCTTGTACAAAGTAGCCTGGGAAAGGGACATTTACATTAGCATGGCTTTGTTCCATGACAGACCTTTACGTCCCTTTATTCCATGGCAGACACTTTGCAGGAGCATCTGTCTTAAACACCCACAAGCACCCTGAGTCATTGCTATTATCAGCTGTTTGTCAGATGACAAGCAGAGGCTCAGAGCGTCCCAAGACTTGAGCGTTCTCTCCATCTTTCCCCAGCTGATTCTGTCACAGCTGTCATTTGCCTCTCACTGCTGCCCTGAGTAACTCTAATCTGAGACAAAAAGATGAAGTTCTTGACCAGGATGAAGGCCACAAGCAACAACAGTGAAGTTTGTGAGCCCAGGACAAGTTCCTTCATTTATCGAGAAACCAAGTGGCCCTGCATCCCTATCACCAAGGAAACCAATACAGTAGTAGAATTAAAAAATCAGCCAGTCTGGAGGCCGAGGTGCAAGCCTTTAATCTCAGCACTGGGGAGGCAGAGGCAGGTGGATCTCTTTGAGTTCGAGGTCAGCCTGGTTTACTAAAAAGTGAGATCCAGGACAGTCACAGCCACAGCTACACAGACAAACCCTGTCTTGAAAAACAAAAACAACAAAAGTAATCAGGTGTGATGATACACTCCTTTAATCTGGCACTGAAGAGACAGAGGCAGGCAGTGTCTCTGTGAGTTTGAGGCCAGCCTGGTCTTCATAGCTAGTTCCAGCTATCTAGGACTACAATGGTGAGGAACTGTGTGCTGGCTTCAATGAGAATGGCCTCTATAGACTCATAAATTTGAATGCTTGGTCCTTACTTGGTGTAACTATTTGGGAAAGATTAGGGGGTGTGGCATGGTTGGAGGAGGTGTGTCAACGGGGTGGGCTTTGAAGTCCAAAGGTCCACACCATTTCTAGTTAGCTCTCTACCTCCTGGTTGTGTCTTAAAATGTAAGTGAGCTTTTGGCTACTGCTTCAGCACCATGTCTGCCTGCCTGCTGCCATGTTCCCCACTATGATGGTCATAGACTCTAACTCTCTGAAACCGTAAGCCTCCAATACACTCTTCTGTCTACACATTTTATTGGTCAAGGTGTCTTAGAACAGCAATAGAAAAGTTACTCTGAACAAACAGAAGGAGGAAGGGAAAGAGGGATAGAGGGAGGGAGGGAAGGACAGAGGAGAAAGGAAAGAAAGAGAAGGGGAAGGAAGGGAAGAGGGAATGGGAGAGGAGGGAAAAAGACCCAGTTGTAGGGATAAGGTTATTGTGTAATTCAAATGCTGATTTCTGTACCCCTGTATCTGGTTTCAGTCCTTGTCCTGAAGAGCTCATGTCTCAATGTTATGTAAACACTGCTCCCCAATTGTCCCGATATGCCAATAAAGCAGCTTACAGTCAATCATTGAACAGGGGAGAGAATAGGGCTGGACTTCCTGCCCTCCAGGGGAGGAGGAGTTAAGGAGAGGAAGGAGGGAGATTCAATGAGAGGCAGAGGCAAGAAAGAGGAGAGATTCAGCTGAAGCAGGAAAACCAGAGTGCAAGTATCTCTGAGATTTACAGTGGTGGGAAGCCAGATTAGCTTAGTGGGTTAAGAATAGAGTAATAACTGCTCGGTTTTTGTGTTGTGAAGCCTGTTTAACAAATAATATGATACAGTCTCAATTATCTGGAGGATAGCTGGGTTAAGAGGTAAACTATGAAACCAACACAATTATATAAAGTTACACTAACACCCAGTAAATGAAAACCAGAAAACTGTCTCCTCTCAACCTCAGACCTTGTTGATATTCTGGGCTATGTAATTCTTGTTGTGAGGCTGTGGTGGGCATCATGGGGGATTGAGAGCATCTCCATCCTATGTTGTGTAGATGCCAATGGAATCTCCCAAGTCGCAGTGGCCAGAGATGCCTCTGCACTGCTGAATGCCCATGGAGAATGTTACTCCCCATCCCCAACCTGCTGCAAAGCACTGCTCTGAGAAAGACGGGTGCTGAGACCACCGAGGATGATTACTTCAGGTTATTTACTAAAAGGCTTCATCTCACAGAGGCCAGTTCAAGTTTTCAGAGTTCTTTTTTTTTTTTAGCATATTGAGACACATCAATCGAGTGCACACATCTTAAAAGAAAAACACAGAGACTCAAAAGCTCCTCACTTATCAGGGACTTGAAAGTATCTAGAGATAATATTTACATTCCCCTAAACCAGTAGTTTGTTGAAAAATTAATTTAACCCATCTATGCTTTGATGTTCTTGCAAATTATTTCCTCAGACAAGACCTAGCTTGTGAGGGCCCAACAGGCTAGCCAGCTGTCAGATCGGACGTGGCATCAAATTCCAGGTGTCTTGAGGAGAAGGGGGCTTCTGCCCCCACAAAGGGACCTTGCTCAGTAACATGCCAATTGCCACAGAGGGGTCCAATTTTCCAACAAAGAACACAGGATCAAACAACAATGCAGCTTAGCTTCACCTTCAAAGAAGAACGATGAGCTGGGCGTGGTGGCGCACGCCTTTAATCCCAGCACTTGGGAGGCAGAGGCAGGTGGATCTTTGTGAGTTCGAGGCCAGCCTGGTCTACAAGCGAGTCCAGTACAGCCAGGGCTACACAGAGAAACCCTGTCTCGAAAAAAAAAAAAAATCAAAACCCCAAAAAAAAAAAAAAAAACAACAAAGAAGAATGAACCCTTTGGAGAAACCCCAATTTTATAAACTAGCACTCATATTTCAGTTATGAATGGGTCTCTTGTGGATGGCAGGCTTATTTATTCAATTCACAATAAGGAAGACAGTCACACAATTCCAGTGGTCCCTTTGCTTCTCTTTCTCATTCCAGTCACTAAAACAAGGAGGAAGGGTTCTACTCTTCAGTTCTCAACATTCCTAATGCAATTCCTCATTATGTGGTGACCCCAACCATAAAATTATTTTTGTTCTCACTTCACAACTGTAATTTTGCTACTGTTATGAACTGTACTGTAAATATTTATTTTCTGATGGTCTTAGGCAACCTCTGCGAAAGGGTCCTTAGACCCCCAAAGGAGTTATGACCCCCAGGTTGAGAACCACTGATCTAAACAATGACTTGCCAGGTGCATGCTCCCAGTCCAGTGTGAAAGATGTGCCCTGAAGAAAATGCTCATAGCTCCCTCTATCCAAGAAACATCTGTAAGCACACCAAATAGTTGACTGTATTATGGATTCACATGCTACTTTGCACAGCAGAAAGGAAATTATACCTCTTGAGACTGCTTTACTCCTAACTCCCAAACCTGTGAACACATAATACACATAGCAAAGATGATTCTGCTGGCAGGATGGAGGATAAGGATGCTGACAGGGAGACCTTTTCCTGGATTACCCAAATGGGGCCACTCTAAACCTGAATCTTAAACGGCAGGAAGAAATGGAGAGGAAATCTAAATGTAAACAAGGCTTAGCCCTTGAAAATGGAGGGGGGTGAGTCATGAGCCAGGGAAGGCATGGTGCCTCCATAAGCCAGGACCGGAAGAAAGGGGTTCTGTGGTGGTTTGAATGAGAACGGCCCATACAGATTCATATATTTGGATGTTTGGTCCTCATTTGGTGGAACTGCTTGGGAAGGATTAGAAGATATGGTATGGTTGAAGGAGGTGTGTCACTGGGGGTGGTCTTTATGGTTTCAAAAACCCACACCATTTCCAGTTAGCTCTCTACCTCCTGGTTATGCCTCAAAATTTAAGGTCTCAGCTACCGTTCCAGCACCATGCCTGCCTACCTGCTGCCATGCTCCCTACCATGAGGTCATGGACTCTAAATCTCTGGAACTGTAAGCCCCCAATAAACTCTCTCTCTTATAAGTTGCCTTGGTCATAGTGTCTTAGAACAGTGATAGGAAAGTAATTAAGACAGGTTCTATCCTTCAGAGGGAGCCAGCTCTGCCAACTTGTGGATTTTATTCTAGAGAGATCCATATTGAACTTCTGGCGCACACACTGTAATAGAAGAATTTGCATTTTCAGCATTAATATAAATATAGAAATTTGAATGTTAACAACTGTGAGGGCTCAGGGGAAACATGGCGAACAGCATAAATCGCCTTAGAGAATACTCAGACTGCAGAGAACAGAAAATAACAAAACTATCAGCCCTTTGGCTTCCCACATGCACTGGGGACAGGGGGCCCAGTCCTCATGGCAGCTTCTCCAACCGTGTCACTCAAACTGCAGCAGCTAGCTGTCCTTAGAACATTCTTATGTCCTAGCCACTGGCCCAAGGTCAACAACCTCTCATGGCCTTACTCCAAGGCTCACTCAACAATCAGGGTGACACAAGGAAAAAGTCGCAGTTACAGGGCTGAGCGGAGTGAGCACTCAGAGCAGCTCCTTGAGTTGCATTCTGCTTGTAGAAGAAAATGAGTGACAGGTCTCTGTCTTCTTCCCTCCCACAGGAGAGCCCATGATATGATTTCTCCCAGGAAAGACTTGGGGACCTGGCATGGAGGAGGGAACCAGGCAAATGGAGACACTCAGAAAGCCAGCGCTAAACAAAGGCAAGGTCTGGGGACTCAAAGGGGCTATTCCTAAATGCAGGGGACAGAGGTACCAAACAAAGTCTGGGGAAGCTGCCCAAGGCTGAAGAAAGCAAAGTGGGAGGCTAAGTTGTTTCTCAGAGTGACTGTGTGACTGGAAAGCTGCCAAGTGTGGCCAGAGAACACTGGGTAGCCACTGCACTATTCTCAGTGCCAACTTGGACAGGAAGTGATGTGACGGGTCTCACGGCTGTTCAGCCAGCAGGAGGGGTGATGGGGTAGCCATAAAGAAAGACATCACTCTTAATTCTTTCCCTGAGCCTGGCTTCCCACCTCAGCCTCCACCAGTCTCCACCCACATAATTATAACATAAGGCTCAAGTGAGAAAACAATCATTCAACACTTCATGGGCAAGGCAAAGCAAATTTTATAGAAACATATAAAACGTTCTATGGAAGAAGAATGACAGTTTTCCTTTCCTAATGTAAAATCAGTTTTAAAGTTTATGCTTTTCATAAAATTTCTGGGAGGAAGGCATCATGTGAAGAAGAAAAATACTAAAAGCCTGTGTCTTTTTTGCCTGTTTGCATCCATATCCTTAACTGTAACAATAGCTCATTCCACAGGGTTACGTCATCCAGGAAGACTACTGTGTAACGGAGGGGGAACCACCCTAGGAATTCTTCCCATAAAGCCAAGTCGGAGTCAGGAGATGGCTCCGCTGGTAAAGACACTTGCCACCAAACCCATGACCCCAGTTCAACCTCTGGGACCTACATGTGAAAGGAGAGGGCTGAATTCCACATGCTATCCTCTGACATGCACACGTGCACTGCAAAGCATCCTTGCGTGGGTGGACACCCACACACAAATAAATACACAAAACATAATCTTTATTAAAGAGCCAAGTAGGTAATGATAAAATCTGTGATCTGTGACTTCTGCGATCAAAGAGCACGTAAGTACGTACTGAGCACAAATACGTCTTTCAAAACAGAAGAGACTTCAGAAGTTCTCCCAAGAGTCCCATTGCTGGGGTCACAGGAGCTGCAAGAACCTACATTTCTGCATTGCATTTTCTGAATTTCCCCAAGTCAGGCTGGTCTAAGGGCTCATTCTTCACACTCCCACGATGGATTATTGCTCAATGCCCTTTCCAAGTGAAGCAAGTGGGGCAGCAAAACTCCAGTGCTCTCTGCTGTCCCGGACCCCTGTGCTGCAAAGCTCTGCTAGGGCCATGTAGAGGAGAGCCACCAGGGAAAAGGTGCCTGGCAACAGCGCCTTATCTCACCCCATTGAAGAATCTGGGCGTGACGGCTGGTAAGCTTCCAGATCTTCCCAAACTGATTCTGTTTGGCTTTTCATAAACATGAGAAAGGGAAGCCTTGACTCGCAATTATATAATGAACCTGGCTACGCATAGCAAATTCCAACCTAGCGCTCAAAGGAAAGTGGCGACATGTTCAAAAGCCCTGCCTGTCTTCTCATAGTTTCCTTATTCATTCTGCCCACTCCAGTTGGGGCCTCTGGAGTCTGTCGCTTCTCATCAGTCATGGCCACCTTCATTCAACAGGAATAATCTGGACACCTGAATGACAAGATTCACACACACACACCCCTGTATGTACATACATACCTATATATCATATGTATACATGTAATTATAGATGTATACTACATATTAAAAATACAATTTTCCGCTTCATCTTTCCTGCCCAGGGGTGCAAAAGGCCCCATACAGAAGTAGTTAGACTGTGCCACAGCCTTCAGCATGCTATGCATGTATTATCTGACCTTACAAAGAGTGGTGATTTCTATGTCCACTCTTCAGATGAGGAAACTTAGGCTTAAACAAGTTAGTCTGAAGTTACAAGCTGGCAGTTCTAAAGCCTGAGCCAAACTCAAGTGCCTAGCCCAGGATTAACTCTTGACAGATGTGAAATTCAGCCATGATTCCTTCAAACTGCCCTCAGGGTTCAACAAATTTTACTGGCAAAATAAACAATTATTACAACCCTTCTTCCCCCCCCCCTTAGCGACCTTTGTTCCTACATAAGAAACCTTCACAAAACCAACTCTGCTTCTGGCTGACAATAAGTCACAGTATCTCCATGGTGCCGACTTCAAAGCAATGCAAATATTCGGAAGGCCTCCCTCTTCAAAGAGGACCATCTCTGCAGGACAAAACCAGCTCCAAAACTGTTCTGGCCAGCAAGGACATGGTGCCAGCTGCCCTATTATCTTCTATAAGCCACCCTGCCTGTGAGCACAGCCACCTTCCTGCTCCCTCCTGCAGCTGTGTACACATGCTTTATCATAACTCAGGGGCCACTTGGACTCTGTGGCCAAGAAATAAGAAAGACGGGGTTGAGTAAGATGCTACCTTTGATCCACACTCCAGAAATCTGGAAGTGTGAAGCTCCAGAATGCAAATCCTGCTCCTTCCCAAGATGCTCCAAAAAAGCCAAAGGTCTGGCTTAGGTGGAGCAGGGTGCCTGAGCCAGGAAGCTTGGTGAAGACTCTACACAGAGTTTAAACCTCCCGAGTAGTAATTCTCTATCCAAATAAAACAGTCACAGGAAGCAGAATAGTCCTCACCAGTGCCTATGGGAAGAAGGCCAGGTGATCAAGAGTTCAGCGGTACTCAGCTTCTATTTACAAAGATGAAGAGGGACAAGGATGCTGATGCTGGTCATGTAATAACGTGACTGTGCCAAATACTGTGGCACTGCAGTTAAAAATGCTTAAAAATGGGCCTGGGCATGGTGGTATAACAGGCCTTTAATCCCAGCACTCTGGAGGCAAAGGCAGGCAGATCGCTGTGAGTTCGAGGCCAGCCTGGTCTATAAAGCAAGTTCCAGGGCAGCCAGGGCTGTTATACAGAGAAACCCTGTTTCAACAAACAAGCAAACAAACAAAATGCTTAAAAACAGAGCTTGAGGCACAGCTCAGTGGACACTCAGTGGACAGTGCCTAGCATGTATGAGGTCCTGGGTTTTATCCCCAGTACCAAGGAAAGGAAGGAAAGAAGCAAAGAAGGAAGGAAGAAAAGAAGTTGGTTAAAATGGAAAAATAAAAGACCCTACCTCAATATGTAAGATAGAGAATGACCAAGATGCCAACCTCAGGCTTCCCACACAGAAACATAAATACACCTATATACAGTAAATATAGACATGATTGCATACCATACACATAATGTGCAAAAAAGGGGGAAATGAATGCTATTGAGCTACTACTACTACTACTACTACTACTACTACTACACACACACACACACACACACACACGGGGGGGGGGGGGGGAGAACATACGCCATATGCCTAAGCAGAGGCCAAGCTTGGCATAACCCATTAACTATTTTACATACCGCTTGTCAATTGCTCCACACTTGTGTTCATATTCAGCCACTGGGGCTCTGTTTACTTTTTTGCTTTTGTTTTGTTGAGATAAAATGTCACCATGTACCCCAGGATGACCTCAAACTGCGGAACCCCCTGGCTCAGCCTCCAAGTTCTGGGATTACAGATCTGTATTAGAATGTCCAAATCAATGAGACTTTGAAACTAATCAATACCCGGGGAAACACTTTAAAATACCTAACAGCACATCAGATATACTGTCTGGTCATCAGACACACATGTCTGTCAGGAGACAGACGACACCACAGAGGTCTCCCTCATGGTGTGATCTTGCTGCTTCAGCATGCCAAAGGCCGAAATGATTAAGAATGATTTTCTTAAATCATACTTCAGTCTTTGGCTTACAGCATTCTCTTTTCCATCTCATACAAATCTGAGACTGCTGTTCCCCAGGTCCCCACTGATCCTGTGCATTCATTGCCTGCGTTCATCTCAAATGACAGAGTTGCCCCAACTAGACCCTTCATCTAAAGGTTCTGTTTTGCAATTAGCTTTTCTTTTCTCATTCCTCTAAAGCTGAATGTTCTGATATATAAGCCAACCTTGACCCCAAAGGTGACTCATTAAGTGTGTCTTATCCATGCTATATAATACTATACTTCCCCCACATTAAAAAAAGAGAAAGGGTGGGGGAAGGGGATGGAGGGAAGAAGGAAGGAAGGAAGGAAGGAAGGAAGGAAGGAAGGAAGGAAGGAAGGAAAGAAAGAAAGGAAGGAAGGAAGAAAGAAAGAAAAGAAAGAAAGAAAGAAAGAAAAGAAAAAGATTTTTTTTTCTTTTTATGACATTCAATCTAAAGAGCTGAAAGTAAGCAGCTGATAAATTCATCTCCATGAAAAAATACAAGGTAATCTAAGTTAAAAGATGGAGAGTAAACTAGGGAGAACCACAGTTATTTTCACAGATAGGAGATTTGCTTCCTATGCACACAAAGTGACAATTGGACACCTAACAGCCCAATAAGGAAAGACTAACAGTTCAGAGACAGGTAAACACAAATGTAATTATGGGCTCATGAGAGCCACTCAATTTCTGAAAAGAAATATAAATTAGAACCACTTGAGATACCATTTTTCAAATAAAGAAATGTTAAACTTCTGGAGAAATGGCAGTTTCTGTATCTCACTGGTCAGGGCTACCCTGGCCTTAGTGGAAAGTTGTGAACTGACCTCTACAAGGGCTAACGCGAGCATCCTGTGACCTGGCAACACCACATTCATCCTGTGAGCAGAATAACACACATGCAAAGCTATCTCCTTCACCATCGTGGGATAAGGCAAGATTAATGGGAAGCAGATTAAACAGAATATGGGGTGTTCATTTATTTAAAAAAAACTGTGCCGCTGTGACCAAAATGGTCACATGAGCAGGATCTCTGAGGATGGTTATGGGAGACTCTTCATCACACTTAGAACTTTTATCTTTAAGTCATGTATTAGCCATTTGAAAATTATTTTTAATTCAACAAAATGGTCAAATAAAGCTGAAACAATTCACAAAAAAACAAAACAAAACAAAAAGTCAAACAAATAAACAAAAAAGGATTTTTAAAACCAAGACAAAAATTAGGAGGAAGGAAAATGGTAACAAATTCAGAGGACTGCTCTTAAAGGACTAACACTTGAAAATAGAAATTTGATAAAGAGAAAAATGGTATGTGGGGGGGAGAGAATGAGAAAATAAATGTTCCAGAAACTAAAATAATTTGTTTCCAAATTTTAAAGGCTTCTGTATTCCCAGAAAAAAAAAAAAAGAATAATAAGAAGAAAAGGGGCCATTCACAATTCTTGGGACAAAGGGTTTTAAAACGTTCACCAAGAGAATAGAAAGGAAATCCCACTTTCTTTATCCCCCACCCATAAAAAGAAGCAGGCCTTGAGGCTGCACATCTTCACGGTTCTGAAGGAAAACAGTGCCCATGTGTGGGGCACACATAAAAATGACAGTGTATGAGCCAGTGTGAGCACAGGTGGCTGCCAGAGCAAGATTCAGGCACTCTTCCTCCATTGCTCTTCCCCTTATCAACCTTGAGACAGGGTCCCACCATTCAGCTAGTCTGCCTGGCCAACCAGCCCTCAAGATCCTCCTGTCTCCATTCTCCAGCGCTGGGATTAAGGCACCTTCAGCCATATCTGGTTTTTTTACGTAGGCTCTCGAATTTGAACCCAGGTCCTCACGCTTGTACAATTAGTGCTCTTACTCACTGAGCCATGCCTCCACCACCCTGAAAAGATGAAGATATACAAGCTATATCTTCATCTCCTTCCACAGTATAACATCAATAAATAGTATCCAAAGCTCTTAAAAAAAAAAAAAAAACAATTAAGAAATGACAGTCGGACAGCCAGAGATATTCAGAGAAACCCTGTCTCGAAAAACCAAAAAAAAAAAAAAAAAAAAGAAATGACAGCCCAGAACACTTTATCAAGAAACTACCACTTCAGAGGGCTGGGAAGGCAGCTCAGCCAATAAAGTGTTTGCCACACAAACATGAAGAAACTGAGTGTGGACCCCTAGCACACATGGTGGCACACCTGTAACCCTACACTGGAGAGGCAGAGGGACAAAAGTCCTGGAGCTTGTGGAACAGCTAGTTGTGTCAAATCAGTAACAGACTTTGTCTCAAAAAAAAAAAAAATAGATTGGGGCTGGAGAGATGATGGCTCAGTGGTTAAGAGCACTGGCTGTTCTTGAAGAGGGCCTGGATTCAGTTCTCAGCACCACAAGATGACTCACAACCAACCGTGACTCCCAATCCAGGGCATCTGACACCCTCTTTGACCTCCAAGGTCATCAGGCACATAGATGGTGCACATAAATGCATGCAAAATACAACAAATAAAGTACACAGTACTCAAAGAAGACACCCAGTGCTGACCTCTGGCCTGCACACACACACACACACACACACACACACACACACACACACACACAC
>CAJQZJ010032076.1:2902729-2947276 GCA_907164525.1 Lophiomys imhausi | reverse complement strand
GACTTACCTGCTTCCAAGTTTTGTCCTTTTTGGACAGCAGTCTGTCTGCAGTTGGTGCAAGGGGTTTTTTCATGCCAAGAGAAAGGCTTGCCACCAATTCAACCACTTCATTCTTGAAACCAACTTAACCACCAGGGGCGGAATTATCACCTAGAGCGCAGTCTGAAGGAGTGGGCAGGGCAGGTATACAGACTATTCAGCTGACCGATGACTAAAAAAAAAAACAGAAAATAACTTCTACCTTTCTCCATTTAAAGTTTTGACCTTCTGCACAGCTGCTCTGAAGAGCAAGGGGACAAGAACTGAGCTACTAGTTTGGCTGACCTTTAGAAGACCTTGACAGAAACAATAGTGAATTCAAAGGAAAAAAGCTCTGTCTTTGCACAAGCGTGTAATTAATGTCTAACTGGTGAGGATAAAACGAGAATCCAGGGTGTAAACTTAACTGGCAGACAGGAGCTCCTGGAAAAACCAGGAAATGTAACTGTCAATTTAATGGGAAGTAGAAATCTTGGTAAGTTCCTGGTATGGATTGACTTCTTAGTCTTAGTGGCTGCCTGGAAATCTGACCAAGGCTGGAAGATTTGAACCATTTTCCAAACACCAACTAAAAAGAACTTGATAAACACTAATTGATCACTTAGTTAGGGATTCTATTGCTATGATGAAACACCATGACCAAAAGCAACTTGGAGGGGAAGAGAAAAAGGGTTGATTTGGCTTATACTTCCTTATCACCATCTACCATTGAAGGAAGTCAAGACGGGAACTCAAACAAGGGAGGAAACTGGAGGCAGGGGAGCTGCTGCAGAGGCCATGGAGGGGTGCTGCCTACTGGCTTGCTTACCATGGCTTGCTCAGCCTGCTTTCTTATAGAACCCAGGACCATCAACCCAGGGCTGGCCCCACCCACAATGGGCTGGGCCCTCCCACCTAAATCACTAACTAAGAAAATACCTTACAGGGGGATCTTACGGAGGCATTTTCTCAACAGAGGTTCCCTCCTCTCAGATGACTAGCTGTGGCAAGGTGACATCAAACTAGCCAGCACAATCTCACAAGTGTTTTGTTCTGTTTTCTAAAAGCTGGCTTGTTCAAACAAGTTAGTTTTTCTTTTTTTTAAATAAAATATCTTTAATGATTTTACTTTTTAAAAATTGATCGATATGCTTTAAACCTGGAACAATTAGCACAATAAGAGAAAACACCCTAATCTTAAATAAATGTTTTCCTTGATGAATTCTTACAAACGAAGATACCTGTCAACATCTAGATCAGAGACTAGGAAAACTATCAGGATTGGACATTCTCCCCCAGGACTTCCCTGCCCAGTCCTGGCTTCTGTCACCTGGGCTAGTTCTGACCAGTTCTGGGCTTTGTATAAACAAAGTTGTATAATATGTAGTTATAACTGAGTTATTTCTCTTGTACCTTACAATTTGTCTGATTTATTCTAGATAGCAGCCCTTCTTTAATTTTCGATGCTGAGTAGTACTGATAGACATATATATGTGTGTGTGTGATACATATATATACATATATGTATATATACATCATATATAAGAGTATATATATACACATCTATATATAAGAGTAGATATATGTATATCTACATCATATATATGAGTATATATATACACATCTATATAAGAGTAGATATATGTATATATACTTCATATATATATATATACATATATATATATATATACACATATACACACATATCACAGCCACTATTGACCCATTTGGATTGTTTCTAATCAGCTCTATTTATGAAGAGTCTCCCAAGTGCTTTTGATAAATGCTTATGTTCACCTTGTTGACGATATATCTTTTCAGGGAAATGAGTGTAGTTGCTAAGTCACAGGATGTACTCAGCATTAACTGGTACTTCCAAACAGCTTTCAAAAATGGGTAAACCCAGCCGGGCGGTGGTGGCGCACGCCTTTAATCCCAGCACTTGGGAGGCAGAGGCAGGCGGATCTTTGTGAGTTCGAGGCCAGCCTGGTCTACAAAGTGAGTCCAGGACAGCCAGGGCTACACAGAGAAACCTTGTCTTGAAAAACCAAAAAAAAAAAAAAAAAAAAAAATGGGTAAACCCACTTACAACGTCATCAGCAATATACAATAGAGTGTATTGTATCTCTACATCTCTGCTATTGCTCATCAGGATTGGTTGTTAGTTTTAAATTTCAATCATTTGTTTGCAATAGTCCTAACAGGCGTTTTCCTAATGACTACAAACACCATCTTGTTTCATTTTAAAACTGAGCTTTCTGTCATTCCAGACTCTTCTGTAATTAATTGTCTCCACATAATTTAGACAAGTCTGTGAGATACACACGACAAGCAACTCCTTTGTGACCTGTCCTGACTCTGACCTTGAATTTTTTTTTTTTTAAACATTTTATTTATTATGTATACAGTATTTGCTCTACATATATGCCCGGGCAGATCTCAATGTAGATGGCTGTGAGCCACCATGTGGTTTCTGGGAGTTGAACTCAGGACCTTGGGAAGAACAGCCAGTGCTCTTAACCTCTGAGCCACCTCTCCAGCCCCCTGACCTTGAATTTGATGAGGGAAAAGCTTGTTTTAATGTATGTGAGAACAACCAACACTGTGTTCTCACGTGGGACCCAGAAAGTACCCTGAGTGGAGAAAGTACCCAGGATTCCTCATGTGAACACTGCTGGAGGTGGGGCAATTCCTCATCCAAACAAATGTTGCTACAAATGTAACAAATGTTACAAATAACTATCCTCGTCTCTCAAACTTCAGACACAACCCAAGGTAAGCTAGAGAACCAAGTTTATCCCTTGCATTTATGTGGATTCTCTACAGTGTTGCCAACAATGAATGGCTTACCCACACCGACCTGGGAAACCCCACGGATGCTTCCAGTGCAACTCTGCTGGATCTCAGAAAAGATGTTTCAAGTACCAAGTTGGGCACGCTTATATACCTAGACAGTAATCAGTACCCCAAAGGCAACAGCTCCTCTTTATCCTCAACAACCAGAGGAAGAGCCCTGAAACCCTAAGGTTCATAATCCACTACCTCACTGGTCCCCTCAGGTTCTCTGTGAGACAGCCTCAGCATTCCATTTTGCAGACAGAAAAAGGCAAAGAAGGCTAAGCGTGCTCAGAGATTGGGGAAATGGTAGAATTTCATAGAGGTGCCCGGCTGAGTCCCTGAAAACCAGCCTCCATGTGTCATGTCCAGCCTTCCTGGCCCATGTGGGCTGGCTATGGTGGTGGCCCCTTCCTCCACTCCTTTGACAAGCAGTAAACAAAGCAGTCCTTTCGACTTTTCTAGGGAGTTTTAGTCAGGAATGGTCTTCCCTTCCTGATTGTCCTTCCTACATGCTCCCAGCATTCAATCCAAATTGACCAAAATGTACTTACATCCTTCAGCGTGATGAACGTGTCAAACACAGAAAAGCAAAGGAAGGACACATGCCCAGCAGGAAAGAATGGAGTTGAGACTCCAAGAACCCAAGTGTCTAGGCTCTGCCTACTACCCAACCAGAGTCTCTCAACCAAGAGCTGGGCAACAGTGAGGCAAACCAGGAGAGGAATGCTGTTCTAGAAACAGGGGTCAAGGAGAGGGAAGGGTGCCCTAGCTGAGACGAGGTTTAGTCTACGGCCATACCACCCTGAACGCGCCCGATCTCGTCTGATCTCGGAAGCTAAGCAGGGTCGGGCCTGGTTAGTACTTGGATGGAGACTGAGACGAGGTTTACACAGATTTGATGCCACAGGGCTCGTCTGAACTGAAATGGACAATTCAGCAGTGGCTCTGAGTGAGAGCTGCGTCAGACGGGCACAGTCACAGTAGACTCAGCTATCTGGGCAAACTAGACGTGAGGCAAGAGGCTTACTGCTCATTTTCTTTTGAAGTTCCCAAGAAAATGATTGTTACAACGCATAAAGTCCACAGCCCCAGATCTTCACGACCTCCTTTGCTACTAAACGCAGGAGCAGGTGTGACAAATTTTCCCGCGGAAGCTACTTTATGAAATCATCCAGGGCCATTGGAGTACTCAAGGTCCTACTGCCATTTTTGGAGGGGGTGGGGAGGACCGACCATGTCTCACTGTGTAGCTCTGGGTGGCATGGACTTGCTCTACATAGATCAGACTGGCCTTGAATTCCCAGAGACACGCCTACCTCTGGGATTAAAGGCATGTGCCTAGCAGGGTGTGGTGGCTCAAGCTTTTAGTCCCAGCACTCAAGAGACAGAGGCAGGGGGATCTCTGAGTTGGAGGCCATGGTACACAAAGGGAGTTCCAGGACAGTCACAGAAACCCTGCCTCGAAAAAACAAAAACCAAACAAAAAAGCATGTGGCGCCAGACCCTCCCATTTTTCAGTGTGCTTTTGTTATTGCTGGTGTTTTTGTTTTCTAACTGGCCAGTTTTTTCCTTGAGAGGTAAACTGATGGCCCGGCTTTCCCTCCCCCAGGGAGGCTTTCCCTCCACCAGGGAGACGCTGTGTGTTTCAGTGAGACTCTTGAATCCTCCAGCAGGCAAAATGAGCTTAAGGATGGTGGGGGGGGGGGGCACAAAGGCCTTCAGTTTGGCTTTTCCTGTTTCCTGGAGAACACCCACAGGTTTGTTTCTTAGGGATGGTTACAAGAAACCCATAATGAATCATGTCTGCTTCTCTTCCCAAAAAAAACTGATCTAGATCCTTCTGAATTGGAGTATAGTGTATTGCTCCCTCTCCTCCAAATTGAAAAGAGTGAGGGGATAGGAATGAGAGAACAAAAAACAGGCTCAGAAGCACACCTGGCAGCTGGGATCAAACTTCACTAGCACAAGTTTAAATCTTAAACGCTAAGGGCTGGCTGATGGTGACAAGAATTCCCTAGCCAAGGGACAGACAGGTGCCACACACTGCCTAAACCGCCACAGTGGTGACAGGTGAAGTCGAACCTTCAGGTGTTTCTGCTACTGATAAAATGGCTCGGATGTGTTTTGACAAATATTTTTGAGCAATGTCTATTAAGGGCAGCCTAGCCTCTCCCTCCCTCCACAGCCATGAGCTGGGGTTCTGCCATGCACCTCCCTATGTTTGCCTCATTCCCAGCACCACCACCAATTCTCAGACCCAACTCTGGAGCCATAACCACCCTCCACTGCTTCCCAGTGACAGTCCTCACAAGTATGTCATGGGTATTTCAGGTCACAGGCACCCATTTCTTGCTCATATGAATATCCAAGGGCCAAGGGAACACACAAGGACAGAGGCAGCAGGTGGGTGCTAAGCTGTGCATGGCACTCTTAAAGAGGCTAAATCCTCAAAAAGAATCAACTAAGAAGACAAAACAGATGCCCTGAGTTCAAGGGAGAAATTCAAAACAGCTTTCAGAAAACAAGCACACCTAAGCATTCTACACCACAGGTTACATTCCTGAAACAACGTGCTCCTTCCCCAGGCAGTAGAGAAAACTTTCATCCATGCCTAGGATTCTTCACAATATCTATCACCTGACCCTGGGTAGACAAGCCGGGCCCCCTGGGAGGATCTCTGCTCCTTCCCTCCTTCTCCCCCCTCTCTTCCTGACCCATTCCCCACAGCAAGACTCAGACACTGTCCCCTGTAAAAATGTCACCTCAGGAGTCAAAAACCAATGGACTAACTTATGATTTAGCACAATATGAAAGTTGAACTAGTATGAGCGTGTCAGCTTTTAGATATACCTAGCAACATACAAAATATCCAATTCTTTAGAATTAGCTGGGTTTATCTAATACATTTATATTCTTTCCATCTTGATTAGACATAAACCACTTGGCTAAAATGAAAAAAAAAAGTAAAGATATAAATAACAGATACAAAGTGCCCTGCTGGTTGGTTTTGAGGCTGGGTTTCAGGGACCCAGAGCTCAAGACCCCGCCGGCTGCTGGGTGTGCAGGCACCTCTGCCACACCCAGCTCTGGATGAACCCTTTAACGGCTTTGGTTTCTATTTCATTGTGCTAAAAGAGTAAAAAGAATGTGAGGATTTTTAGGTTGCTTGTCTTCATTAGTCATCTGGAAAATTCAATAACATGCACTGAGAGTTAGCTAACAATAAGGCCCCAAACAACTGCAAACATTGGATAAGGAAATGGGGCTACAGGAGCTCACACACCAATGTCTGGAGTAGACACTAGCCAGGTCAGCAGTACCTAACCCAGCCCAACTCCAGGCCCAGCAATTCTACTCCTAGACATAGATGCAAAAAAGATGCCCATGTATGTTCAAAAACAGCAACAAAAATGGCATAACACTGCACCTGACGGGTGTACTAAGGTCTTTCCTATTGCTGTGATAAAACACTGGGGTGGAAAGAGTTTGTTTCATCTTACACTTCCAGGTAACAGTCCACCACTGAAGGAAGTCAGAGCAGGAACCTGAACTCAGTCCTGATGTGATTTGATGTGCCAGAGTGGGTTGGTACTGGTGGGGTGGGAGAGGGCGGAGTATGGAGGGAGTGGGTGGAAGGGTAAGAATGGGAGGGAGGGAGGAGGATGGTGATTGGAATGTACTAAACAAACAAACAAACAAAAAATAAAACAGCTGAGATTAATCTTAGGAACAGAACACAGATCAAGAAAAACCAGGCATGGAAGGTCACACTCTGTGATACTATGTACATAAATTTCTAAACTGACAAAAGTAATCGAGATGTCAGAACTAACAGTAGTGAGTGGGAAGGATTTCCATACAGAGAGGGCTGGCTTGATCTATGGGTTCTTGGGGAAAAGGGAAAGGAGAGTTGGTTAGAACACATGATAAAGGAGCCGTAATCCCAGAACCCAATGGCTGCCCCTAGGCTGCTACGTTTACAGGGAATGGCTGCTCAGTTGAGATGAATACCAAGAATGAAGAAGAGAAAGTAGGAACAAAGAAAAAGAGAAAAAATGCTTTCAGACCTGACTGTTGCTTTGCTCATTTTTGGGGTTTTGTTTGTTTGTTTGTTTCGTGTTTTTCCTTAAAGAATAAACCAAAACCAGGCCTGGTGAGCTGAGGCGAGAGGATTTCCAGTTTTCGGTCAGTCTGGGCTACACAGGGAGACCCTGCCACAAGGTGGGGGAGGGGATGGCACAGAGAGACAGAGATAGAGAGACCAAAACTGTGACACATACGCAAACTGCAACAAATGCAAGTTTATGTTCTTGTCTCAAATAGAGCCAACATTATATTTTAAGAAACATCGCAGGTGGTTTTATCTGCAATGTGCCAGAACTGCAAACCAATAAGAATAGCAGCAGTTCTGTGCTCCTCAGGGCTCAGCTAATACAGACCGGGATTAGCGTGTCTCTTCTGAGACTTAGGAGTAGCTGCCCAATTCCATTAACTAAATGATTTTCTTTTTTAAAGCCACCTTCTTCCAAGCTCCAGGGCTCCTGATACCATACTGTAATTGCTTCCAATTAACTGATTGCTTCTGTAATGAAATTAGCAGGAGGAGCTTAATTCTCCCAAGCCCGTCTGCAAGCACATCCATAGACAAGGCTTAGGGCTGTACCTGTACCTGTCCCAAGAGTCTACATACTTCCTGCTTCCAGCCTCCATCATTTTAAATGCAAAGCCCAAGATGGGAGAAAGCAAACAGGTCTAAGCTTAAAAGCCTAAGGGGGAAATAAAAAACCACCAGGTGATGTCACTGGCTACCTCCGGACCCCACCTGCCCCTGGGAAAAAGACAACCACGTCTCCAGTGCCTGGGGAAGGGGTGGTGGGCTGGTGGGGAGGGAGGAGGAGGGGGAGGACATTCAAAGGCGCCTCGGGGGTCAATTCTCCCTCACCCAATCAATTCCATTGTTCTCTTTCCTTGACCCTCCCAAACACACAATGCATAGTCAACAAACCTGGGCTCCCCAACCTCCAGGGCCTTGTAAAGAGAGGTATGCTTTACCTAAACGCCTAACAACAGCTATGGGAACTAAAGTTAGCCTGATAAATATCTAATAAAAAGTGTGTGAGAGAGAGAAAAGTCAAGCAGGGTGGTGACATCAATTCCATTGCTTGCTGGGGGGGTACAAATTTATGACATCAAATATAGAAGATAAACAGCTTTAAAAGGTGCAAACACCTTGATACTCTTCCCTCTCTCCCTTTAAGTCTGTGCAGCTGTCAGAAGCAAGGGACATTTCCTAACCTTTTTTTTGAGGGGGGGGGGGTGAGACAGGGTTTCTCTGTGTAATAATAGCCCTGGCTGTCCTGGACTGGCTTTGTAGACCAGGCTGGCCTCGAACTCACAGAGATCGGCCTGCCTCTGCCTCCCGAGTGCTGGGATTAAAGGCGTGCACCACCACACCCCGCCATTTCCTAACTTTTGAGAGTGGGTTGTAAGGGGAGTTTTCATCTGCCTTGTGGGGTTGCTCGATGTGGGGTTGGTTTTCAGTGAGAACTCAAAGGCTGCTCTTGGAGGCCAGTGACCTGTAAACCCAACTCTAGGAAAATCAAATTATCGTCCATGATGACGGTGGAAATGATCCAGTCGGTTTCTTCAGTTTCCATCTACGTGCCCAGCTTGCCTCCCCATATCTGCAGCCCACTCTGCAGATTTTACTCAGTCGGTCTCCAGAATTGGTGAGCCAATTCCTTACTTTAATGTTACACACATACACACACACACACACACACACACACACACACACACCCCCTCTCTCCCTCCTACCCTGCATGTACAAAGCCCAACTACATGGGAACAGCAAGCTAAGTCATCACAGAGACAAAGGAAGTCAACCTTGTCTACCTTCCTAGCAGCCCCTCCATTATAAGACCTTCCATCTGGGTGAGTGCCAGACCCTGTGACCTCAGGGGGTTCACGGGGCCCTGTCCACATCACTGACCCACAGAATCTGTAATACTGACAAACTATTTTTAAGTCATTGTGTGTGGATTTTTTTTTAACTAAAAACTGCCTAAAAACAGAAATAGATGTTATCACCCTTAAAAAGGGACCACGACTGAGCTGGAGTCAGAGAGAAGTGATGGGTCGTAATTTTCGCTTTAAACCTTTTCTTTGTTGTCTGCCCTAATTGCACTGTAAAAATGTTAGAAATCTTGCAATTCAGAATTTAGAAACAGAGAAGATGGAGCAGCAGCTCCTATGCCTAGGCATCTTTGTTGTGGAGCATGTCCCTGTGGCTACCTCAATCAAAGGAGTAAGTTTAGCTCATGTAATCTTCACAACAAACTCTAGGAAGATGATTTATTTTTAACGTATACGTTTATTTATTCACCTCATATCCCGATCACAGCCCCCTCAGGCTTTTCTGACCCCTCATCTCCCCTTCCCTTCTCCTCAAAAAAGGGAAGCCCCCCATACCATCCCACCCTGGCACATCCTCCACCAACAAGGCGAAAGATGATTTATTATCCCTGTGTGATTTGTCTGCTTTGTTTTGTATTTGAAGAGCAGTATATCTCCCAGGCTGGCCTTGAACTCATGACCAGTTTCCAACATCACGGGTCTCTGGGATCACAGAGCTCTGGCACACACACAGCCTATTAACGCCATTTCACAGCAAGGTAGGTAAAGCATAGAGCAACTGAATAACTCACCAAAGTTCACAGAGCAAGCAATTGAGTCTATATCCCAGCTCAGAACAACAGTATTTACATGTGCAGGCTGGCATTCACAGTCACAAGTCCATGGACAATGGGGGAATGTGCCATCAGACGGCCATCACATGTCCAGCATTGCGGGTGTCTAACTTCTATTGCCCTGCCTTCCTGAGTCTCTGGTTCTCAAGATACAGTCGACTGCCTGTCACTCATCGGGGTACCTATTCCCAGTTCAATGACTACCTCTGAGAATGAGCCACCAGGGCCCACTGCTGGCAGGATTAACCGCTGCTTCCTGTTCCAGCTGTGTACCTTTGTTCCTCCCCACTTGCTGTGAGCTCAGGGTTGCTCCACCAGGATCCTGCATGCCATAGGAAGAAATATAATTACTATTTACCAAAGTTAAGGGATATCACCTTACTCTCCAGCTTTCCCATTAGAGAAATTTCCACTGAATTCCAAGGGGAAAGAAAAGAAGCTGCAAGCTCCAGTTATACAAAGCAGCCACACATGGATGCAAGGCCCCCAAGTCTTCAAAAGGAGCCCCCACAGTGCTGATGTGGAGGTACAAAACAGCTCTTGTCCTATAAACCCAAGTGTTGACCTGCCTTTCTGTTGGCCCTGTTTTTCACCATCTTCCTGAAGAACAGGAAAGAATCCCGCACCACTTCTGTTGTCCTGGAAGCCAACAGTGCCTCCCTGTCCACTGTAAGGCTCCCTAGAGATGCTTAGTGGCCCCTCATTTCGCCCTTGAGATCCCTTGAAGATCAACCCAAAACTGACTGCTCTCAGAAAGGACTCTTAAGCAACCAAGGAGAAGAACCTGACACAGACACGGAACAGATAAAATAACCCTCTGTCCTGAGCTGGGATTTTGCGCAATTTTAAGTTTTTACATACTCTATCTGGACAAAACAAACAAAAACAACAAAACCCCACTTTATGCTAAAATCCTTCTTTTTATCTCCTAAAGCCCCTGGCTCAGAGCCTTTGCTACAAAGTATCACACAAAGAAAAACTGAATGTGACTGCTCAGTGAAATTGCCATTTATTCTATTTAGGAAGGAAGACATCAGGGTCAACCTCACCATTATCTTCAGAAATAGCATTTCAACCCACAAGAGACCCTCTCATCATACTATATTACCAACTTAAAGATGTCTTTACTCAATTCCACACTAGGTTTGAGGTTCCTCAGTTTTTCAGGGAGCATTGTAACTACAAGGACTCAGAGACACAACAGAGAAGCCCCAGCTACTAAACAACCAGGAATGAGAGAAAATCTACACACAATGATGACTTCTGCAGCAATGCATACCATTCCAAAGAATGAATAAACATTCCCAATGGTGGGATGTTTATTGTCAAACAGAGGCACACCACAGAATCATCCCAGTACCCGAGCTGAACATGGTGGCACAGCTCTGCAATCCCAGCATTTGGAAATTCAGTAAGTCTGAGGCCAGCCTGGGCTATATGAAATCCTATGTCAACACACACACACACGTTTCATGGTATTTTAATAATAATATTTCAAAACTATTAAAAAGTAATGTTTAAGAAACACTAAAATATATTAGAATTGCGGCATCATATGAACAGAGGACACCACTGTAAATCTATTGTAGTGTAAGGCCAGTCAGTATATAGCTCATGTACACTGCTGATAAAAGTATAATCTAAAAAAAAAAACTACTTTGTTAATCTATTTGACAGTCCCATCTTACCCAAGCACAAGCTCAGAACTTTGCTAACCTATTCCATGCGTATACATGCCTATAAGCAGACTCAGAGTCCCAATTACAACAGACAGAAACGGTTCCAATCCTAAAATAGACGAAGAATACTACACAGCCATTAAAAGGAACTGCCTCCCAGACCTTTGCTTTCTCCGTCTAGACCCTTCCCCTCTCATCCTCCCTGGAAGAGAATGTCTCATGAGCTCCTGTACTCACAGGATTATCAACCTAGCTTACAATGTATCAACGTCTTCAGTTTCTTCCCAGACAGTTTGGGCAAGATTTTAAAAGTACTTTTAGGCGCTGGGAGTGGAGCCCAGTGGTAAAAAACCTATTTAGGATGCTTGAGACCCTGAGTTGGAGCCCTGGTACTAAAAACAGACAACCCTTGCTTTTATTTTTTATTTATTTATTTATTTGTTTTTTGGTTTTTCCGAGACAGGGTTTCTCTGAATATCTCTGGCTGTCCTGGACTCACTTTGTAGACCAGGCTGGCCTCGAACTCACAAAGATCCACCTGCCTCTGCCTCCCAAGTGCTGGGATTAAAGGCGTGCACCACCACCGCCCGGCTGACCTTGCTTTTAAATGGGAAGGGTTTTCCACCCCTTTTAATCTCTCTCCTAAATGCACGTGCACGCTCTCTGATTTCTGTCGTCCTCCGTGCCCTCCCCCCACCCCGCCCCCCACCCTGGGCCAGAACTCACTTTTGTCACAGTAACTCAGTCAACTAGAGCAACCTGTGGAGGACTCAGCAAGACCACCAAAGGCCCCTGGACGCCGGGAACTAAATGAATTCGCCCCCTAGTGCACAGGCAGAGACCCTCCCCCTTCCCCAAGCAACAGCCACACTTTCCCGCAGCCGCCCAGCCCAGCACCTTACCCAAAATGTAACAGTAAAACAACCAAGGCTTGATCTACGCGCCTTCTCACTCACTGTCGGATAGTCTACCCCCTTACCACGAGAGAAGAGGCAGAAACAGCAAACGGTCTGGGAGGTGGGTGAAGGGAGGTGGTTAGCGCTGATGATGGCATAAATATATATATATATATAATAAATATATATATTTATGGTATTTATTACATCTCAACTTTTGAAATAAATTAAGCTTAGGTAAATTAAACGTGGAAGGGCCCAACTACTTACTGGAGAGTGATGTACGAAAGGAGAAACAAGATTAACAACTGAACCATTTTTTGGACTGAAAGGGAGAGCTGTTGGGGGGAAAAAAGAGATACCTTAAAAAAAAAAAAAGGAAGAGGATGGGGGGGTTGAGGGGGAGGAGGGTGGAAGGGTGGGACTGGAGGGGGGAGGAGGGAGGGGATTGTGATTGAGATGGAACTTGAAGAAATAAATAAATTATTAAAAAAAAAATCAACTCGAACAAATTCACCATTAACCATAAATAAGTAAGGAGGCTTTAGTTCCCAACTAGCCCAGGTGGTGACGATTAAGGTCACTGATCTGGGTCTGATTTGATACATTAATGAGATGAACCGACCCTCAGGAGAGAAGTGTGAAAAGCATGCGCTGGGGGGACGCCACAGAACAGTGTCAACGGGAGCGACACGGCCTGCGCCGAGTCAGCTGCGCACAGTCAGCTCCCGGAGGACCGCCCGCGAAAAGTTGCCTCCGAAAGTTGCAAAGGGACCCGGGGGGGGGGGGGGGAGACTCACCAGCACTGCGGCTCCGGAGCGCGGCGTTCCCCACGTGCCTGCGGGGCCAAGTGTGCCTCGGGACGCTCCCACCCGCCCAGATACCGCAAGTCCTCAGGAACTCACTCCTGTCCCTGAGCCTAGGGCGGTCCCTTAAAGGCCGCGCCTCCCCCCTCCCCCACGCCCAGACCCTGCAGCACCAGCTAGGGCCACCTGCCGCTCCAGGACCAGGATAAAGGGGGTACTAATCGCCGCTCCCTCCAGCCAGACAGTACACCGATCTTACCCGGAGACGCCTCAGAAAAGGACCCTGCACTGCACCGCGGCTCCGCGAGGGCCGGGAGGAACCAAAGAGCCAGCGCGCCCCACTCCGGGTCGGGAGGCGCCGCCCCCTCGAGCGCCAGCGGTGATCCCAGGCGACTGCTAGCCGCGGCAACCCCACCGACCTTCCCGGGACAATCCCAGGGCCAGTGTCGCCGTGCGCCCCGGCAGGTGCCAAGAGTGCGAGGCTGGGCACCGGCTTGGCTCCGGGCAGGGTCGGACCCTAGGCGCCCCAGATCGCCCCAGTAGGGGACAGGAGCACAGCGCCGGCACTACTCACCTCCAGCGCCGCGGGTTTGGAGCTGGCGCTGGGCGGGCGACTGATGGGGCGGGACCGGGAAGCGCTGGGCGGGACCTCGGGCAGCGCCAGAATCAAACCAGAGTTGTACTCCGAACCAGGAGCAGAATCCTGTCGCGCCGCGCATGAGTACACTGAGGCAGCCGGGAGCCACCGAGTATAGGGACCCACACCGGCCACGGCTCTGACCGGGAAGCCGGCCGGGGCACTGCGCTCTCTTTGTACGCCGGAGCCAGCCGTGGAGAGTGCGCCTGCGCGCCGCCTCGACTCTCCCGGGCGCACCTCCCGAACCACTGGTTCCTACCCGCCCGCGCCACCCTCCCGTTTGCCTTGCAGTGTTCTGGGTGAGTGCGAATTCCACCCAGGGGAGCTGAGCACGCCAGGTGCACGTCAGCACTCCAGTGGCGCCTGTGCGCGGTGCCGTTGAGAACTTGGTTTGGGAACCTGGATGGAGTAAGTGACGAGTTTGCAAGTCCGCTCTGGAGCGGCTGGAAGTTTCCAGCCAGCCAGGATGCCGCAGGGGCCTAGATGCATTCCTTCTAGCACCTCACCGAGTGAGGAGGAGTCTGGCGTCCTAGTTGACCCTGCCTGGCTACAGGGTGTGGGGCTCAAGAAAGAAGTCGCTTAGTCCCAAAAGCTTCTTCTGGAGCAAAGGCAATAGATCCACAAGAGATGAGTTGGGGGACTGAGGCTCGCGTCCTCTTTCAAGAAGGTGGCGAGGGACAGGAAGGTCGAATAATTAAAAACAAAAACAAAAAACCTGCCTGAGTGAAACGAGTGTGCAGCCAGGAGAATCAGGGTCTCAATCTCATCCTTTTCTACACATCAAGTTCCAGGCCAGGCTAGGCTACACCAAAAACGGGTGTCACCAAAACAAACATGCCGGTTTTTGCAGGCTCTGATTGTCTTGAGGGGAGTGTTCTGAGCCCCTACACACTCAGACACAGCGCCAGTGCACCAAGTGGACCTTACCCCCACCTCACCATCTATCTGTAACTGCTTAGAAAAAAGCCCGAACTTAGTTACAGGGGGTTGCGGGGGAAGGCTCGCCCTGGAGAGAAACTGCCAATCAAAACTTCCTTGGTTCACCAGGAAGCCCTCCGTGCATACCTCAAACTGCAGCCCCTCTCCCAGACCAGACTGGTAGCCCGAGCAGTAGACGGCCCAGAGTGCTCATTTTCTCAGCGCTTTGCTGCTCCTCTCTGGGTGACAGCAGATCGTTTCCTCCTGGGGGCCTTGGTTTCTACATGGGTTAATAGCGTCCTTGGATTCATACGGGCTCCCACATCACTCACGCCCTAGTAGATCCACCTTGCTCTGCAAAAAATAATCACTGTGAAACCTGCTCCCAGGTAGAGAATCGGAACCACCGGGATCGCTAAGTTTTTAAAGTGTACTCAGCTGACTAGCTAGCCGACTCAGTGAGCTCTAAGTTCAGGAAGACAGGCTGCCTTGGTGGGAAGCCCATCTTGAAGACACGCTATTTTAAGTTGTTCTAGCCTCTGCATACATACACAAGGATATGTTTACACTAATGTGCCCATGCATGACCATACATACATACACATGAACACCACACACATGCAAAAAAAAAAAGTTTGTAATGCACTCCACACCCAGAATTCCAAGTTTTGACCTCCCCTTCATTTCTCCCTCTTTACGTTTAGTCAGCAAGCATTTAATATATAAGCTTTCAAACACAGGCAAACATGATCAATAAAAAACATAGCAGGCCTGGCATGGTGGTGCAAGCCTTTAGCCCCGGCACTCGGGAGACAGAGGCAGGTGAATCTCTGGACATTCAAGGTCAGCCTGGTCTATGAATAGGCTCTAGATCGTCCAATGCTGCCCTAACTCAAGAGGAAAAAATAGATTCAAAATTTCAGACTTATATTTGAAATTTTATTTTTGATATACTCATTTTTAAAAAATTAAAACCAATCGACACATCACATAATTTACCCTCACTGTGCACAGTTGGGGGAGTGTTTGAGTGTACCCACAAAGTTATAGACAGACCATTACCACTCATTTCACCCTGATAAGAAATTCCAGGGCTGGAGAGGTGGCTCAGAGGTTAAGAGCACTGGCTGTTCTTCCCAAGGTCCTGAGTTCAATTCCCGGCAAACACATGGTGGCTCACAGCCATCTACATTGAGATCTGCCTGGGCATATATGTAGAGCAAATACTGTATACATAATAAATAAATAAATGCTTTAAAAAAAAATTCCAGAGTCAGCAGCAGGGGCCCCCAACCCCAGCCCCTGGAATCACTAAACTGTTTACTTTCTGTCTTCAAGGTCCTGCCTGTTTAGTGTATGTAGCATAGTGGCTACGTAAGCATAGTAGTATGTGGGCTTTGCAACTCTTTGACTTGGGATAATACTTGAAGGTCCATCCAGGCTGCAATGTACATCAGTACTTTGTCCCCCCACTCCAGGTCACCTGCAATGAAATGGTACCAGGGAATAACCATAAAAGAACATCAGTTTAACAAGCAAACAAAAAAAATTGTCAGACATTTGAGCATATATAGAAACTCTTGAGTTTATATAAAACACGCAGGCAGTGATGTGTAACCGAACTTTTAAATTATTATTTATCACTTATTTATTTATTACTAAATTCACTTATAACAAACACCAACAATTTCTTAACTATTAATCCTATAAATTCCTACAACCCCTTTAACCTATCCACTAAACCTATTGATAATTATAACAACTACTTTCATAACCTTTTAGAATGATACAGTCTCTGGGGCAGGTCCTCAGTCGTCAGGAACACAGTCTTTGTTGTAGATTCTTGAACGCACTTAGCAGTCCTTTTTCTGGATCTCTCAGATGCAGGTTCATCAGGGTAAGTTGGTTATTGCAGTCTCACCTTAAATAAGGCTTCATGCTTTCTTCTCTGTGGGAGACCCCAGCCGTCTGCAGGCCAACTTACTTCTTTTGAATTAGGAACTCAGCTGCTCTGCCTCAGTCCTTAAAGCCAGGCACAATTTCCTTTAGGCCACTTTTCGGACAGATCAAACCCCTCTAGGCAAAAGCTGAGCCACAGGGTTTAGTCCTTGGCCTTTTGGTGTCTTGCTCAGGCTTTCTTTGCTCACCAGCTTCTTTCTGCTTCAGGGAAATCTGGCCATCAAATGATGGCCAGCACTTTTTTCAGCAGGACTCTTGGAGCTCTCTAGCATCAGGGGCCTCTTTTTTTTCTGGGCTCCATGCACTGTCCTTAAATAGGAGGAACTCTGTTTCAGCTTAATTTATGCTCCTCCCACTTAGCAGCTGAAAACAATGTCAGGCCAGATACTTTGTTTCTTCAAGTCCATTAAGTCTTTCCTGTTTTTCCTGACTTCAACCTTGTTTTTCAGTCTATTCAGTCTTTCCTGTTTTTCCTGACTTCAACCTTGTTTTTCAGTCTATTCAGTCTTTCCTGTTTTTCCTGACTTCAACCTTGTTTTTCAGTCTATTAAGTCTCCTGTTTGTTTCCTGTTTTTAGTCCACATGCTGATAATGCTCTTCATGCCCCGAATTAAGAGACAGTATTAGAAACCCCTATATATTTTCTAAATCTAATTTATCTAACCCCTACAGAGATGTGCTGATCTTCCAGAGGAATTCTAATTCCATCAAGCAATTACTGTGTGCATGCACAGGTTTTAATACCGCTATATAAGAATGTGCCGCACATGCTAGAAGTGTGTCTAGGAACAGGTTTGTTCAAGCTGAGCTGTATGAAGGAAACTGTGGGCCAAGTGAGCACTCATCCTTAGTTATAAAGGAAGGACACACACAGCCTCAGAGCACAGAATAGTCTCTTCTATTTGTATCAGCTCAGGAAACTTTCCTTTGAGTCCAAGTGCCTTGATATTATCCCTCTGATTTCAGGGAGGGACCCTGAGGTACAGGTGAGACTGGGATCGGAGGTTCGAGGGAGACAGCTAGTTGAACCATTCAACCAGAAGTTGATTTGCCAGAAGTAGGCTTAGCCAAGACTTCTTAGCAAAGATTTCAAATGGACCTTTGGGGGGCATTTTTTTAAAGATTAATTTTTATTTTAAAATTGTGTGTGTTGTGTGTGGGTGCCTGAGGAGGCCAGAGATGTTGGATCTCCCTAGAGCTGGAGATACAAATAGTTGACTTGGGAACCAAGTTGCTGGGAACCAAACTAGAGTCCTTCGGAAGAGCATCTCATGCTCTTAACCCCTGAGCCACCTTTTCAGTCCAAGAACTTTAAGGATCTTAAAAATCATAAGGGGAACTTATTTGTTTTGTGGTAGATGATCTTTTCTGTGACAAAGACCTGGAATCCCTTTTACCTCTGCCAGCATTGCTTCAAGTCTGTGTTTGGGGTTTTATCTCTTGGTTTGTTTTCTGAGAGACAGCTCTTGCTCCATAGCCCCGGCTGACCTCGAACTCTTGACAAGTCTTCCTGAATCAATGTCCAGAATATTGGGATTCCATGCACGAGTCACCACCCCTGGCTCCTTTAATGCTGTTTGGAAGCATTTTATTGAAGCTTGCAAGAACCCAGAGTGCTTTCGCCTTTTTCCCCTTAAATGTATGTACACACAGTGTCTGAATGATCAGCAGGTTACGGAGTGTCAGCTGACGGTTTTGCTGGGCCTTGTAAGGAAGTGGGGCTGTACAGCATGCCCAGGTGTGCACCAAAGGTGCATGGTTGTAACGGTGTAGACACCTGTTCCTGCTGCTTCAGCCTGGGCTGTGGATATCCACGGCAAATGCCACCAAGACACTGATCTAGCACAGTGGTTCTCAACCTCTGGATTTCGACCCCAGGTTGATATCCTGCATATCAGATTTCCTGCACATCAGATATTTACATTATGACTCATAACAGTAGAAAATTACAGTTATGAAGTAGCAACAAAATTAATTTTATGTTTGGGGGGTCACCCAACATGAGCAACTGTATTAAAGGGTCGCAGCACTAGGAAAGTTGAGAACCACCGATCTAGCAGTTTGGCTCTCCAGGAAATTGCATATTGTAATAAAAAGTGACCTCTCAGCCAGGTCTTGTGGTCCACACACAATGTCAGCACCGAGGCAGAAGGATCACAAGTTAGAGGCTAGCCTGGGCTACATACTGAGACCAGCCTCAAAAAAAAAAAATGATTTCTGGGCTTTCCATATACTTTTTCTGTCTACAATATGTGATACAGAATATGGGTCATAGACCTTAGTAACTTCAAATCAACAGCAGGCTGTGTCGTTGATTTTAAATTACATGGGGATTTTCTAGCTCCCAGTGGGTAGACACTCTAACTACTGTGTTATTCAAGGGTGAAGGGTACAGGTTGCTCATAGGTCAACCTGGGAAAGAGTCTTCAGTGTTCATCTCTTATTTCTGACCTGTGCATCGAGACCCACAGGTCTGTCTTTTGAAAATAGCTGAGTTAAAATATCAGTTTTGGCCGGGCGGTGGTGGCGCACGCCTTTAATCCCAGCACTTGGGAGGCAGAGGCAGGCGGATCTTTGTGAGTTCGAGGCCAGCTTGGTCTACAAAGCGAGTCCAGGACAGCCAGAGATATTCAGAGAAACCCTGTCTCGAAAAACCAAAAAAAAAAAAAAAAAAAAAAATATCAGTTTTGTTTCTTAAATTTGTTTCCACACTGCTGGCTGCTGCTTCCATATTTCAACCAGGTTTGTGTGTGTGTGTGTGTGTGTGTGTGTGTGTGTGTGTGTGTGTGTGTCACATCTTCATGTGTGTGCATGATTGTGCATGTGGAGGTCAGAGGTTGATGCCGGGGGTTTTCCTCAATTGTTCTCCACCTTGTTTTTTAAAACGGGTGTCTCACTGAATCTGGCACTGACCAGTTCAACTGGATTGGTGGGACAAGCCCCATGGATGCTCTTGTCCCCACCTCCTCAGCAGTGGGATTACAGGTCACACCACCATGTCCTGCTCTTGCTCATGGGTGCTGGGGAGCCAGGGGTGAGCCTCGTGCTTATGCAGCAGGCACCTTACTGACTGAGCTCTCTCCCCAGCCCCTCAAATACCAGTTTTGAACATATAAAAGCTCATCGTTGTTGTTTTCTGTAACCGAACAATTAATATGAAGCTCAGTTTTATCCTTAAAAACCTGTCCATCAGGCTGGGTGTGGTGGCCCACACCTTTAATCCCAGCCATCAGGAGGCAGAGGCAGGTGGATCGCTGTGAGTTTGAAGCCAGCCTAATCTACAGATAGGACAGGGCACGCAAGACAGCCAGGGATACATAGAGAGACTCTGTATAAAAAGAAAAGAAAGAGCCGGGCGGTGGTGGCGCACGCCTTTAATCCCAGCACTTGGGAGGCAGAGGCAGGCGGATCTTTGCGAGTTCGAGGCCAGCCTGGTCTACAAAGCGAGTCCAGGACAGCCAGAGCTGTTAAACAGAGAAACCCAGTCTAAAAAAAAAAAGAAAAGAAAAGAAAGAGAAAGAAAAAAAGGAGAGAAAGAAAGGAAGGAAGAAAGAAAGAAAGAAAGAGAAATTTCTCCATCATGAGTGAGAACTCGAGCCCATAATTGTTCTTGCCTCCAAGGCTGTGGTCTTGAGTTTCGTTCAGCCCCAGGAACCAATACAATTGAAGGAGAGAATTCACTACAAGATATCTCCCTCCACGTGTATGACAAGGTACACACACAAAATAAATAATAAATAAATAAATGCAAAAACATTTTAATGTCTCCTTCAGTATGAAGCCAGAAGAGCTCCTCAGCCTTGGCTACCTATCCTGCAATTGGGAATCCAGGGTCCCAAGTATCCCATTACAGATCCAAGGGGGGACATGATACAAGGAAGTAGGTCAGGAGGGAATAAAGAGGACACCCAATAGGAGATCACCAGAGGCAAACAAGATCTTTTGGACAGATGGAATGGGGACAGGCCCTGGAAGTGGTTTCCTTCTTTAAACTCTTCTTCAGTTCCTTTCCCTTTTTCTGTTTTTAAATGGAGTGACCCTGTGTGGCACAGGCTGGCCTCAGCCTCCTGGGAGCTAGGATTGCAAGTGCAGTGGACTGGTTCTCATTCCACTTAAAAATAAATAAAATGGAATATACTAAGTAAAGGTTTTATGTCACAGTTTTATTTGAGAGGGTTTTGTGTGTGTGTGTAACAGTCTGGCTGTTGATGTTTTTTTCTGGTGGCGGGGATAATACTCAAACATTCTACAGAGCAGTGAGAAATGGGCTTGTGTCTGTTTTGAGTATTCAGATGGGGGCAGAGAAACAAAAAAGAGTCTTCATAGAGAACAGGGGTGTATATACCCTTTAGGGCATCTGCAGTTACCACCTTCAAGTTCTTTTCCAATGGAGAAAAAAAACCCTTTGAGGCCCTAGACTTACTAAGGGGAACTATGTGTCCTCCTACCCTTGCCCGGGATTGTCCCATTAAGGGTGCTTCTTTCTAAAGAATATTTGTTAATGTTAAAACTCAGGGCAGGCTTGGTGGCTCATATCTGTTATCCCAGCATTCAGGAAGCCAAGGCAGGAGAAGTGCTACAAGTAAGTTCAAGGCCAGCCTGGCCACATAATCAGTTCCCAATCAACCTGAGCTACAGAGGGAGACTTTGTCCAAAAACAAAAAAACAAAGCAACAATAACAAAATAGGACCCGGCGAGATGCCTCGGTGGTTAAGAGCACTCACTGCCTTTGACGAGGGCCCAGGTTTGGTTCCCTGTGTGTAACTACCATTTCAGCAGATCCAACACCTTCTTCTGGCCCTCTCTGACATGAGGCACTCACATGGCACACATACTTATGCAGATCAAACCCTCAGACACACAGAAATATATCTTTAAAAAATAGCTACAGAACTCAAATCTGTAAGTCTCAATGTGGAAGACTCAGCTCTGCTTGTGGCTCTGTGTTCTCCTATCTGAGAATTCCGTTCAGGCTACCTCAGGGTCTGAACTGGTGAAACAAGAAAGCTATAATCGAGGGAGCATACAGCAATGGCCCACTTCACTGGCTCTGTTCCCTCCTATGCGCCAACATTCCAAGCTCACATTTCACTAGCTACTTTGCCTCCTACTCATAAACATTATGAAGCCCAGGCAACAGCTGCAAAATAACCCAGATGCTGACAATTGGGAAACAAGTAAGGTGATTATCACCTAAATGTACAAAGAAAAGAGGACCCAACACATTGCATCCTAGAGTGTGGCCGGCCCCAGTGCCTGCTCATTGGAAACAGGTGTGTGAAACACTGATTCGTTTGCAGTAGTTATTCTAAAGAATGCTAGAATTTATTTGCATTGAATTAAAATCCTGGGTAAGTTTTATATGTTGTTAATGGACAGAGCCCTACTTCAGGAATATCGTGCTAAATGTAATCTTAGGCATAATTATAATCATATTATTGTGGCTGTTATCAAATATTTATGGACCATCAAAAGGTGTATGACAATACGGGGATCCTAAGTAGAAGGATTATGTGTACAAACCTTCCTGGCACACTTGCTTCATTTAGAAATATTATTTACCATGTACTCACTGAAGGCCTGTTCTGCCTACAGCACTATTGAGGCTTTACATAGGACACAAAGATGATGATACCAAGAAGCTTTGCATCCTTTAGGGGCATTACATATGTATGGATGGATATATACATGTATCTATGTATGGGTGTATATGTATACATATCTGCAATACAGAGTTTAGCTTAAAAGTCATAAAAAGTTATCAATAAAACAAGAATATAAGCCGGGCAGTGGTGGCGCACGCCTTTAATCCCAGCACTTGGGAGGCAGAGGCAGGCGGATCTTTGCGAGTTCGAGGCCAGCCTGGTCTACAAATTGAGTCCAGGACAGCCAGGGCTACACAGAGAAACCCTGTCTCGAAAAACCAAAAAAAAAAAAAAAAACAAGAATATAGCTGGGTGGTGGTGGTGTATACCTTTAATCCCAGCACTTGGGAGGCAGAGGTAGGTGGATCTCCCAGTTCGTGGCCATCCTGGTTTACATAGTGAATTTCAGGACAGACAGGGCAACACAGAGAGACCCTGTCATGAGAAAAACAAAACAAAACAAACAAGAATATAATTTTAATAGTGGATGAAATGCACCAGGAGTTTACTTCTGTGCTGGCACTGTTATAAGAGCAGTCCCAGAACCAGCTTCCCTGTGCAGTAGTCATGGATATTATCCCCAGAAATGTGGAAAAGATGATAGGACTCCGGCTGTTGAACTCTCTGCAGGAAGCCATGGAGCTGGTGGCAGCGGCAGGGTTGGCACCTGGGTTGAGAAAGCAGAGTCAGAACTCTGGTCACTCTCAGCTGGTACTGTGAACGCATTAGGTCACTGCTGTGGCTTTTGCTTTTTGTTTCCATTTTGCTGGTGACAACAATGTCATACAGAGCCACTGTCACCAGAGCCGCCTTCCTCTTGGCAGGGCAACCCTGACCCAGTGATCTTTTGATCTTGACCTCAGAGCGTCATTCTCTAACCCAGCAGTTTTCAAACAACTGAGCCTTCCTTTGAGACCCAGAGCCTTTTCATCAAACAAATTCTGAGTGGAAGGTAAAATGAAGGTTCTCTGGTGAGCTGAGCAGGGACTGGGGAGAAGCAATCTTCCCTCAGAGGCACTGCCATAGTGACGGTGGTGGGGGCTGGGTGGGAGGTGGGTGCTAACACATATTCAACTGAGGATCATCACTGCTGAGGCCTAATAAGGCATGTTGCTGCTGCCAAAGTAACCTACCTGTCACTGAGGGAACATAAGTTCTTCACCCTCAGTTCTGTGCCAGGGCTGCATCTGGTCCCACAGATTGATGGGAAAGGCCCTAAAGGAAATTTTAGCATCAGTCCTGTTTAATTTTTTTTTTTTTTGTTTTTTTCAAGACAGGGTTTCTCTGAATATCTCTGGCTGTCCTGGACTCGCTTTGTAGACCAGGTGGGCCTCGAACTCACAAAGATCCACCTGCCTCTGCCTCCCAAATGCTGGGATTAAAGGCGTGCGCCACCACCGCCCGGCCAGTCCTGTTTAATTTAATGTGCCCTACTATATCATGTGTTGCTCTCTTCAACCTAGTTTTGTCGTTGCTCTTTTGTTAATTTTGTTTTCCCCTTTCTTTTTGGCAGTGCTGAGGATCAAGTGTACGGTAAGCACACTCTTGCCCTGAGCTACAACCTCACTCTGACCGGCATGCATGCACCTGACAGAGAAGCCACATCCAAGAATAGCAGTGTGCCCGTCTGGCAGTCCTGAAACCTGTCAGGAAGGTGGATGCTGTTCACTGTGCACAGCAAGGAGTCTAAGGAACGCCTGTTGGAGGAACTACGGCGCGCCTTCCTGGGATCTGATTTCTCCCCCACCCCACCCCCACCTTGTTTTCCTTCTTTTTGTTTTTGTTGCTTTTTTAAGATAGAGTTTTACAGTGTAGACCTGGCTGTCCTGGAACTTGTTGGGTAGACCAGGATGGCCTCGAACTCAGAGATCTGCCTGAGTGCTGAAATTAAAGGCTTGCACCACCACCAGCCAACTTGTTAAGAGGCTTTACATGAGCACTGTGCTCAGGGGAGACCCCTATGTATAACACAGGGCTGAATTTGAACAAAGCACAGCCAGATCTTTTCTCTTCCAGCCACAATTGTCAGCTCTGACAAAGAGCAGCCAGCAGAGGGGTGGAGACCCATTGCCTGGGGACAATGGCTTGAGTTCAGGGGTACCCTCTCTGAAAGTCTGCTTTGACACTCGCAGCCAAGGCAGTTATTTATAGGCCCTTTCCAAAGCCCTATTGTCTGTTGTGGCTTCTGTATTTCTCTAGGAAACACACTCAGTTCTATGAAGCCATTATTTCTGTCTAAACAAGTAAGTTCACCCAACCCCCTTCAGTGCCATAGGTCCTCTGAAAGGTCATTCACTTATCTAACCTTTGTGTGTATTCAATATTTGCTCATAGCCGTGTACTCTAGGAGTGCCTCTCTGTGTTGCCTTGAATGTATCTAAGAGACCTGCTCTAGTGAACTCTCAGTACACTGACCACCTAGTTTGCAATATTTTTATTGTGATAATTATATTTTGAAAATCTGGAAACAACCCCCTTCACAATAGCCACAAACAACATAAAATACCTGGGGGTAACTCTAACCAAGCAAGTAAAGGACCTGTACAACAAGAACTTCAAGCCCTTGAAGAAAGAAATGGAAGAGGCCTTTAGAAGATGGAAAGATCTCCCATGCTCGTGGATAGGTATGATCAACATAATAAAAATGGCCATCCTACCAAAAGCAATATATAGATTCAATGCAATTCCTATCAAAATACCAACACAATTTTTTATAGACTTGGAAAGAGCTAGTCTCAATTTCATATGGAACAACAAAAAGCCCAGAATAGCTAAATCAATCCTGTACAATAAAAAAACATCTGGAGGTATTACCATCCCAGATTTCAAGCTGTACTACAGAGCAATAGTTGTAAAAACAGCATGGTATTGGTATAGAAACAGACCAGTAGATCAATGGAATCGAATTGAAGATCCAGAAATAGACCCACACACCTATGGCCACCTAATTTTTGACAAAGAAGCCAAAACGGCACAATGGAAGATGGACAGCATCTTCAACAAATGGTGCTGGTCCAACTGGATGTCCATTTGTAAAAGAATGAAGTTACACCCATACTTATCACCTTGTACAAAACTTAAGTCCAAGTGGATCAAAGACCTTAACATAAGGCCGGTCACACTAAATCTACTAGAAGTTAAAGTGGGAGAAACCCTCGAACTAACTGGCACAGGCGACAACTTCCTGAACAGAACACCAACAGCTCAGGACTTGAGATCAACAATCAATAAATGGGACCTCATGAAACTGAAAACCTTCTGTAAGGCAAAGGACACTGTCATTCGAACAAAACGACAGCCTACAGACTGGGAGAAAATCTTCACCAACCCCACATCTGACAGAGGGCTAATATCCAAAATCTACAAAGAACTCAAGAAATTAAATGCCAAGAAACCAAATAATCCAATCAAAAAATGGGGGACAGAGCTAAATAGAGAATTCACAAAGGAGGAATCCCTAATGGCTGAGAGACACTTGAAGAAATGCTCAACATCCTTAATCATCAGAGAAATGCAACTCAAGATGACTCTGAGATTCCATCTCACACCTGTCAGAATGGCTAGGATCAAAAACTCAAATGACAGCACATGCTGGCGAGGGTGTGGAGAAAGGGGTACCCCACTCCATTGTTGGTGGGAGTGCAGGCTTGTGCAACCACTATGGAGGTCAGTCTGGTGATATCTTAGAAAACTTGGAATAGCTCTGCCTCAGGACCCAGCCATACCACTTCTGGGTATACACCCAAATGCCTCTTCACGGAATCATAAGGAAGTTTCCTCATCTATGTTTATAGCAGCCTTATTTGTAATAGCTAGAAACTGGAAACAACCCAGATGTCCCTCAACCGAAGAATGGGTTAAAAAACTGTGGTACATCTACACAATGGAATATTATTCAGCTATCAGAAACAATGAAATTATGCAGTTTGCAGCCAAATGTATGGAACTAGAAAAGTTCATCCTGCCGGGCGTGGTGGCTCACGCCTTTAATCCCAGCACTTGGGAGGCAGAGGCAGGCGGATCTCTGTGAGTTCGAGGCCAGCCTGGTCTGCAAAGCGAGTCCAGGACAGCCAGGGCTGTTACACAGAGAAACCCTGTCTCGAAAAACCAAAAAAAAAAAAAAAAAAAAAGTTCATCCTGAGTGAACTAACCCAGACTCAGAAGGACACATATGGCTTCTATTCACTTACACTAGGATTTTAGCTATATAGTATAAGGTATCAGTACTACAACTAACACACCAAAGGGAACTTGGACATAGACTTCTTATTTTTAATTTTTATTTATTTTTTATATATTAGTTATATTTTTTTCTATTTTTTAGTCTTTTTTATCTATTGTATGCTTATTGGTTTGTTTGTTTAGTAGTTCTCTATCCCAGGCAACGAGACACTTTTCACTGATGGTACTGCTTCATAGATCCCCAATGAATGAAGAGGCTCTTGGCCCTCATACGACCTCTCAACTGAGATGAGGGACTGTTATATAAGGACACCCCACCCCAGAGAAATGGGATGGAAGGGTTAGGAGGTAAAGAAAAAAAATGAAATGTGATGTTTCGGCCTTTTACTACTAACTGTCATGAAGTGTTTAGGATAATTAAGAAATGCAAACTAATGGTTATGCAAGCCACTCATTCTGTTAGGTACTATGACAGCCTATTATAGTTACTTGCTAAGCTAATCAGAAATAAACCTGCTAAGAGACAAGCAACATCTGCTTACTCTAATATAAGAGATAGATAGGGCCTCTTCAAAAACCTCAAGAGATCTGCAGAATACGGCATTCAAAGATGTTTTTGTAACTTTAGATTTTTTTTATATCAAGACATATCAACTCCTGACAGCACCCCCTATTCTCCTCCAAGTAGAAGATGAGCATCGAAGAATCTCCAGTGGGAGATGATTGAATTAGTCGCAAGCCTACCTCTTGGTAGGAAAAGCCCCTTGCTCCAACTGTAGACAGAATGCTGTCCTAAAAGGAGAAAACCTGAAAGCAGGTAAGTCGACAGCCTAGCTCTGCCAAGACAGGGTAGGTAAGTCCTTCATAACCCCTGCTCTACAATCAATGTCTGTCAGAGAAGTGGGGCCAAACGACTGAAGAGCGATGCTGTAATGTATGGAGAGAAAATGGGAACTGTCCAGGCAGCCACTGGTATGTCATTTCTTTTTTTTTTTTTTTTTTTTTTTGGTTTCTCTGTTTAACAGCTCTGGCTGTCCTGGACTCGCTTTGTAGACCAGGCTGGCCTCAAACTCACAAAGATCCGCCTGCCTCTGCCTCCCAAGTGCTGGGATTAAAGGCATGCGCCGCAGACCCTGTACTTCCTATAAAATCAGATATATTTATCCCTCTCAGGTCTCTGAGGTGATTGAAGAACAGATAGATAAAGTCTCATAATTAAATTTTGAGTTGTTTAGGAGTCAAGAGAGTGTTATACATCTAAGAAGATACTTTTAAAATTGTGTTGCAATTAGTATGAATGTTGAGTCAGATATAGAACTTTAAACTCCTTTTGATGTTTAGATAGTAGAATGTTAAAGTCAGGTACCAAATACATATGGACTGGTCATTCGGGATGTACGTTAAGCCATATAACCCTCATAACTGTGGCCTAATTACCTCTGTTGTACTGTATTGTATTTATTATTATAAGAGAAAGAGCCATTTGTTGGACTGAAAGGAGAAACTGTAGGGGGAAATAAGATATACCTTAAACTTAAAAAAAAAAAGGGAAGAGGATGGGGGGTTGAGGGTGGGAGGGTGGGACTGGAGGGGGAATAGGGAGGGGACTGCGATTGAGATGTAACTTGAAGAAATAAAAATAAAGGAAAAAAAAGACAAAAAAAAAAGAAAAAAAAAAGAAAATCTGGAAATACTCCAGAGGTCCCATCATAGAGAATGTTTGCCATAGTGTGACCTAACGAACAGGCAGAACAACATACAGCCAAAAGAAATGCTAAGAACCCTGCACACTGTGTTTGTCAGCCTTGTATTATTCCTGGGATAAAATACCTAAGAAGGGGAGGCTGGAGAGATGGCTCAGCAGTTAAGAGCACTGGCTGCTCTTCCAGAGGACTCAGGTTCAATTCCCAGTAGTTCACAACCATCTGTAACTCCAGTTCTAGGGAATCCAGTGCCCTCTTCTGGCTTCCGGGGGCACGCAGACATACATGCAGGTAAAATTCCTACATATAAAATTAAATTCAACACCTAAGAAAAGTCAAGTTAAATGCTGGGGAGGCAACTCAGTCAAAAGCACGTGTGTTTCATGATCATGGAAACCTGAATTTGGATATCCGGGTATTAACAGTGCACATCTGTAATCCTAGCTCTGGGGAGGCAGAGACAGACAGGCAGCTCCTGGGAGCTCACTGGCTAGCCAATCTAGCTGACTCAGGAAGGGGATATGTACTGGTATGTGAACATATGGAGGTTCATAGGCCTTGTCTTCCTCAATCATTCTCCACCGTACTTAAGCTTTGTTTTGTTTTTTGCTTTTCGACACAGGGTTTCTCTGTGTAATAGCCCTGGTTGTCCTGGACTTGTTCTGTAGACCAGGCTGGCCTCGAACTCACAGAGATCTGCTTGCTTCTGCCTCTGGAGTGCTGGCACCACCAAACCCAGTGAATTTTTTTTAATTATTATTTTATTTCAGAGGACCTAGGTACAACTCCCAGCACCTGCATGGTGGCTCAAAACTATTTGAAATTCCAGTTCCAAAGGGCCCAACACTACTCCCGGCCTCCTTGGCCACTAGGTATACACATGGTACACACACATACTTGAGGCAAAACACCCATACACATATAATTCTTCAAATTTTTATTATTGTTGTTTTTGTTATTTTCCAAGACAGAGTTTCTCTGTGCAAACCTGGCTGTCTTGGAACTCACTCTGCAGACCAGGCTGGCCTCAAACTCACAGAGATCCACCTGCTTCTGCCTCTTGAAAGCTGGGATTAAAGGTGTGCATGTCCATCTCCCAGCTAAAAAAAAAATGGTAATTAAGCATTTATACATAATCTGTTGGTGTAGCCAGAAATTATTCCAATACCCCACAGCTTCAGACAAACAGGTGCAGACTCCTTAGTTGCATTTGTGGCTTTTGTTATCTGGGGGCTTGACAAGAGCTAATGGATCCAGTTCCAAGAAGAGCTCCATTTCTACACCAGCGCCATACTGCTTTTATTACTATTGCTCTGTAGTATATCTTGAAATCTGGGATGGTGATACCTCTAGATGGTTTTTTTTGTTTGTTTGTTTGTTTTATTTTACAGGATTGATTTAGCTATTCTCGGTTTTTTGTTATTCCATATGAAGTTGAGAATTGTTTTTTCTAGGTCTATAGAGAATTGTGTTGGTATTTTGAAAGGAATTACATCGAATCTGTATATTGCTTTTGGTAGGATGCTCCGTTGCTGGTGGGAGTGCAAACTTTTACAACCACTAAGGAAATCAGTCTGCAATACCTTAGAAAACTTGGAATAGCCCTACCTCAAAATCCAGCCATACCACACTTCTGGGTATCCACCCAAACAATTCCTCACCCAACCACAAGGAAATATCTTCATCTATGTTCATAGCAGCCTTAATTGTAATTGCTAGAAACTGGAAACAACCCAGATGCCTCTCAATCGATGAATGGATAAAAAAAAAAAACTGTGGTACATCTACACAATGGAATATTACTCATCTATCAGAAACAAGGAAATCGAGCCGGGCGGTGGTGGCGCACGCCTTTAATCCCAGCACTTGGGAGGCAGAGGCAGGCGGATCTTTGTGAGTTCGAGGCCAGCCTGGTCTACAAAGCGAGTCCAGGACAGCCAGAGATATTCAGAGAAACCCTGTCTCGAAAAACCAAAAAAAAAAAAAAAAAAAGAAACAAGGAAATCATGCGATTTTGCAGCTAAATGGATGGAACTAGAAAAGCTCATCCTGAGTGAGCTAACCCAGACTCAGAAAGATGCACATGGCATCTACTCATTTATGACTGGATTTTAGCTATATAGTACAGGATAACTATACTACAACCAATGCACCAAAGGGAACAGGAACATAGACTTTGTTACCTATTAAGGGGACAATTTGCCCTCAGAGTGTTACCATGTTGGCCCCTAGTGCAAGAGGAAGCTCTTAGCTGGCATATGACTGTTGAACTGAGAGGGGCTGATATGTAGGGACACTCTACATTGGAGGAGTGGGAAGGGTGGGAGAGGGAGGAGGCAGGGGAGGGTGGAACCGGAGGGGTAGAATGATGGCACTGTGATGGAGATCTAACTTGAAGTAATAAATAAACAAAGGGGGGGGGGCTCTGACTCATACAATTGTTAGAGGCTTATCAAGTGGGCCTCTCCATAGGGGATTCCCTGTGCGCTACTCATGGCTTAGCAATGGGATTCCCCACAGCAAGCCCTAAAAAAGGCTGGGACAGAAAATGACAGTGACCAGAATGGAAGCTGTAATGGCTCTGTCTCCTATAACTGCACCTCCGAAGTGATATCCTATTACAGCTGTCACATTCTATAGTTTTACCTGGAAAAGGCATGGCAGGCTGTGGGGTGACACTACTTGGAGACAAAGGTCATTAAGGGACACCTTGAAGGCTGGGTTCCTAGACTTTTACAACTGTTTTTTGCTTAAAAGCATGTTTTCACTACACCTGTACATTTCAAATATGCATCAAAATAGCTGTCTAAAAATACCTAATACAGAGCAACCCCAGCACCTAGGAGGAAGAGACAGGCAGATCTCTGTGAGTTCGAGGCCAGCCTGGTCTACAAAGTGAATCCAGGATAGCCAGGGCTACACAGAAAAACCTTGTCTTGAAAAACCAAAACCAAAACAAAACAAAATCCCCCTAATACTTCTCATTACAATTTTCAAGAAATAACAATACTTACTTCTTTCTATAAGCCCATGTGCCTGTTATGTATGTTTTCACAGCCTAGAACTTGAGGCACAAGGAGGGTAAGGACCCGTCATGGATTCCTACCCAGTAGGGAGGACATCAGGACAGGAACTCAGAGTTATCCACTTACATGCACAGGTCACCACCAAGCGTACCAATATATCCTCTAGAAACAGGATTTGAAATAACCTTTCAGTCTGTCCATGCCTTGAAAACTGAGAACCGCCATTCCAGGAGAGTAGTTTCAGATTTCTACACAGTTCCAGAATAAATAAACTTAAGACTCCATTGCAAGTTAGACTTACGGTCATGGAGTCTTCACTAGTGCATATGATAGATGTGTCTGGCTTTTCTCTCCCTCTTCTCACTTCCCACAGTGCCTCCCCTGGTTGTTTCTGGAATGTTCCAGGCATGCCCAGGACATGTTCTTGCCTCAGGTCATCTGTGTCTGGTGTTTCCTTCGGTTTGTCTAGATTGGTATGTTCTTCCTTTCCTGTCCTGTCCTTAGCTGCCACTTTCACAGGCCCATTGCCGTTCTCTATTGAAGATTGCCACTCTAGAGGATGGAGAGATGGCTCAGCAGCTGAGAGAATTGGCTGCTCTTCCAGAGGACTCAGGTTCAGTTCCCAGCACCCACATGCCAGCTCACAACTCTCTGTAACTTCAGTTCCAAGGGATCTGACATCCTCACATAGACATACATGCAGGCAAAAGACCAATGTACATAAAATAAAAATAAAAAAATTAAATTTTATTTTAAATTTATTAAAATAAAAGAAAGAAACTTGGAATAGCTCTGCCTCAAGACCCAGGCATACCACTCTGGGCATATATCCAGAAGATTCTTAACCAAACCACAAGGACATCTCCTCAAGTATGTTCATAGCAGGTTTTTTTTAACATTTTTTATTTATTTATTATGTACACAGTATTTGCTCTACATATATGCCCGGGCAGATCTCAATATAGATGGCTGTGAGCCACCATGTGGTTGCTGGAAATTGAACTCAGGACCTTGGGAAGAACAGCCAGTGCTCTTAACCTCTGAGCCACCTCTCCAGCCCTGTTCATAGCAGTTTTATTTCTAATAGCTAGAAACTGGAGACAACTCAGATGTCCCTCAACTGAAGAATGAACAAAAACAAAACAAAACCGTGGTACATTTACACAATGGAATACTACTCAGCTATCCGGAAACAAGGAAATCATGCAATTTGCAATCAAATGGACGGAACTAGAAAAGCTCATCTTGAGTGAGCTAACCCAGACCCAGCAAGATCCACATGGCATGTATTCACTTATTACTGGATCTTAGCCATACAGTACAGGATGGCTATCCTTCCATCAACAGAACCAGGGGAGCAGGAGCACGGACTTTGCTACCTGTTAGCGGGACACTTCACTCTAGTGGGTCCGCCATGTAGGCCTCCAATGCAAGAGGAAGCTCTTAGCCCTCATGTGACTGATGAACTGAGGGGGGCTGATAGGTGGAAGCACCCCACACCAGAGGAGTGGGATTGGTGAGGAGGAGGTAGAGGGTGGGAAAGTGGGACCCGGAGGGGTGGAGGGCGGGAGCTGTGATGTAGCCATACTTGAATTAATAAGTAAACATTTAAATTAAAAAAAAATTTTAAAGAAAGAAAATTGCTGCACCAGCTCTCTCTCTGCATAGTCTTTCTTTTCTTTTTTCTGTTTCCACAGTAATCACTGGCATCCAGATAATAATTCACTTAGAATGTTTATATCTGTCTACACCAGCATGGGCCATCCACATGGGCCCAGGCACTGCTCTGTTTTGATAGTGTTGCTCAGTTCAAAATAAAACTGTTAATCTCTATTTGGGCTGCACGTCCTTAATTCTAAAAAAGAAGCTACCTACTGCTTGATATACTTACTAACTGGTATGTTTGTCTATTTTCTAAAACACTTAGAGGACATGTACTAAGAGTGTCTAGAAACCACACAAGACCTGGAAACAGACAATGCTTTAGCCTAGAACAGAGATAAAACAGATTCAAAGTGATATATTTCCACTGCCTGGGTAATGGGCCTATTCCTCTGGACAGTGCCCTATAAAACTGAGCAAATATTTATCTTTGACATCAGAAGAAGTCAGTTAAGCAAATGACATTTCATAATGAGTGAAATGAGAGACTTCCTTCCTTTATTTATTCTGGATAGTCTATTACATTTTAGTATGGGTTTATTCCCCCAGACATAGAGGCATTGTTTCTCAGAAGGTCAGCATTCATTGTACCTCTGCCTACTCTTGCGTATTAACTATAACGTTAGTTATTTCTGCTCACCAGTATGTTATCTGACAGTGTAATAAAGGTCTCCTTGGCACGACATTCTCTTCAAGCCAGCGAATCAGATCAACTATTTAGTAATAGTGACTAAACTTCATTATGTGCTAAGAGTTGCACCTGTGTCCCATCTAAAGCATTCCTCAGCTCTACATGAAATCTGCTATGGCCATGAGGTCCAGTAAGTAAGCAATTTACCATATTCACATAGTCAATACTAAGGCTCAAATCAAATCATCTGTTTCCTAAATCTAGGCCTGGTTTAAGATGTTCTCTGGCTCTGGTCATCAGTCCAAGCAGTTAGCCTTATCTGGTTGTCTTAAAAAAAAAACAAAAACAAACAAACAAACAAACAAAAAAACCAGGAAGGATTCTCCAAAAGAGATATAAAGCTGTACCCCATACATAGTACATCAGGATACCAGAGTTGACCCAGGCCTATGAACTATAAAAAGTTTCACTTATTTATCCATAAAATAAATGCATGTCTGCTAAGGGGATTCCTTGTGCCCACAATCTTTGTAGGCCTTAGAAACAGCACAGAACAAAACAGCCCAACAACACCAACAAAAGGCCACCTTTGGGGATTTTGTCAGGGGTGACACTAATCTTGGCTGTCAACCTGACACATCTGGAAGAGGGAAACTCAACTAGGGAATTGTGTTGGGTTGGTCTGTGGACATGTTTGCCGGGCGTTTTGATTGCTAATTGGTATAGGATGGCCCATGAGACTGAGGGCAGTGCCACCCCGGGGCAAGTGGTCCAGGGTTTTATAAGAAAACTGGCTTAGCATGAAGAGGAATAAGCAAGCCAGCAAGCAGCACTCGTCACAGTTCCCGCTTCAAGTGCCTGTCTTGAGTTTTCGTTCCTGCCCTCACTCCTCTCAATGATGGACTTCAAGCTGTAAGGTGAAATAAACTCTTTTCTCCCCTGTTGGTTTTAGTCATGGTGTTTATCTCCACAACTAATGCAAACTAGGACACCAGGTCATTCCAAAATTCCTCGGAATCAAGAAACAATGGATTAAATGCCAGGCCTGGTGGCTCAAACACCTGTAATCCCAACACTGGAGAGGTTGAGGCGGAAGCATTACCATAAATTATAGGCCACCCTGAATTACACAGTGAGTTCCAGGTTAGCCTGGGCTATAGAGACCCTGTCTCAACAACAACAACAACAACCAAAAACTAACTAACAAACAAACAAAAATCCAAAAAACCAAGAGACTATAACAAATGATTGAGCACTCTTATTTTACATATTGTAGAAACTGAGGCCACATTCAAGGTCACTGAGCAACTAAAGGGCCATTCTGCAATATCTGTAAATACAACGGTATTCTGACCTCATCTCTATTTTCTGCAGCACTCCCCTTTGAATATTCTACTGTTCCTCAAATTATAATCTTCAGTTTGCAAATTGTAGACCCTGAAGCTGTGCTGTTTTTACAATGATGAACTAATACTGTTTGAGATCACAGATATTGACAGAAGCCACCAGCCATGGTGGGAATGAGTCCCAGGGGTGATGCTGCAGCAGCTATCTATCCTTGTGTAGCGGAGGCAGCAGGGTTCACTGATGCCTCCAGTTGCACACAATATATAAGTGGTGGGAATGGAATTCAATTCCAGGTTTTCTGTCTCTGAACTGGAATAAAATACTCTAAAAGTCACTGGAAATTTCAGTTGATTCATTTTTTTTTTCTCTTCCAGCAGGCATGACAGAAAAAAAAAATGTTGGATACAAAAATGCAGAAATTAGCCGGGCGGTGGTGGTGCACGCCTTTAATCCCAGCACTCGGGAGGCAGAGGCAGGCGGATCTCTGTGAGTTCGAGGCCAGCCTGGTCTACAAAGCGAGTCCAGGACAGCCAAGGATACACAGAGAAACCCTGTCTCGAAAAACCAAAAAAAAAAAAAAATGCAGAAATTGCTGCGATAGTTCACTCCCCATATCCACAAGGTCATCTGTGGATTCTAGGCTTCTGTAACAAAAAGATCAGGGTCAGCCTGCCCATTCATTACCTCGCTGCTGACCTCTACACCAGCTTTCTCCCTTTCTCTTATTCTTGAAGCTTTAAAAAAAAACATTTACTTTATTTTATGTGTATAACTGTTTTTACTCACTTGTAGGTTTGTGCGTCACATGCATACAGTGCACAGGGAAGCCAGAAGAGAGCATTTGGGTTCCCGGGGAATGGAGTAACAGTCACATGAGCAGCCATGTGGACGCTGGGAATTGAACTTAGGTCCTCTGGAAAAGCAGCTCTCGACCACTGAGACATAACTCCAGGGCCTTCCACAGGCTTTGCTTTATTCTGAGTAATGGCTCCTGTGATGGCTTGAGCAGTAATGGCCCCCACAGGCCATATTTGAATGCTTGGTCGTGAGGGAGTGGCTCTACTTGATAGGGATTAGGATGTGTGGCTTTGTTGGAGGAAATGTGTCACTGGATGTGGGCTTTCAAGTTGTAAATGCTCAAGCCAGCCACCCCCCTGTTGCCTGCTTGACCCGGTGTAGAATTCTCTCTCTCTCTTTGCCACCTTTCTAGTACCATGTCTGCCTAAGGACCACCATGCTTCCTGCCATGATGATAATGTACTAAACCTCTTAATGTAGGCAAACTCCAATTAAATGTTTTCCTTTATACAAGTTGCTGTGGCCATGGTGTCTCTTCACAGCAAGGGAACACTGACTGACTAAGCCAGCTCCTGTCTCCTGTTACCAGGACAGCAAACAGGTCTAACGAAAAGGAGCATGTGGCTCTTCCCCAGCAGGTTGGCTAAATAAATCTCTTTGTGACTACAGATGAGAACGAGAGACGTTTTTTGAGAGGATAAAGCTGTTCTAAAACTAGATGGCTTACACATTAACTAAAAATGTTCCCTTCTTTACAAAGAGCCCAACTTACACTTTCTGGAACTCCAAGATTCTGTGGGAACCATACTTCAGATTTTGAATTTTGATCTTTTCTGAGCTAGGGCTTGGGCAACAATATTATCCTGGTGCTGAGTTGTAGGTGGTAGTGAACAGCGACTCCAGTCAGCCAGCAGAGGGTGAGGGAAATGATGGACAGACGGACGTGGTGGGGACGTGTGGCTAAGCTGTATCTTTTCCATAGGCTAGATGCACTCAAAGCATTTTCAATCAAGGATGTTTTTCAGCTCACAATAGGCTTACAGGGATGAGGGGCTTAGGGGAAGGAGCCCTGTACTTCAAATGGGTGCATTTTATGGTGATTACACTACTTCCACAAAACTCTTTAAAAGTTTCCAAGTGTATCTCTGACTCTCATGGGGTCACATGCCTATTTCTGCACCTAACACTGGGTCAAAAGAATGTGACCAGTTGATCAGCGGAGCCTCATGACCACAACCCACTCTGGGCAGGCAGCGATGGTATCAGTTTCCTCTAAACTTTCTAAAGCACAGCGACTGGGAGTAGCAAGGGGTTGGTTTCAGGTTTAAAAATCAGGTGAGTAGATGCTACTGCTTAAGGCCCAAAGATCAAAGTTGACCTTTGACTAGATCAGGATTCCAGGGCCTATCTAAAACACCTGGGCCTGCTGTAAACCAAAGCATGGTCACACTGTTGTCATGCGAGGCCTAAGTTCTACTTTTCTTGCTCATTGTATGCAGGTCTCAAAGCAAAGCAGAAGGAAATGGTCTGAATCGAGTCTTCTTGTAAATACTGAGAAAGTCCTAAGGCATGCTAACATGGAAGGGGGGAATGTCATGGGCCTCAACCCCAAACAAAGAACAACAGGCAGTGAAGGAATGCCAAGCGAGGGAGAGTAGTCTTCCTTAGGGAAGTCTCAGTAGGTCTCAAATAGGTCATCCACTACCAAATGGTCAGCCCTGAAATCACATGCATGCAAGTAACATTACACAGACTGAGCAGGTTGTAGTTATGTATTTAGGATTGTGTGTGTGTGTTTAACAATTAAAGAAATAAAGGCCAGCCGGGCAGTGGTGGCGCACGCCTTTAATCCCAGCACTTGGGAGGCAGAGGCAGGCGGATCTTTGCGAGTTCGAGGCCAGCCTGGTCTACAAAGTGAGTCCAGGACAGCCAGGGCTACACAGAGAAACCCTGTCTCGAAAAACCAAAAAAAAAAAAAGAAATAAAGGCCACGAATTTGAGTGAGAACAGCAGCATGGAGGTGCATGGGTTAGAGAGAGAAGACAAGGGAGAAAATAATGTCATCATGTTTTAATTTAAAAAAAAAAAAAAGTAAGTCCTTGTCCCTTGTCTAGCTCCCGATCAGTGCTTGCTGGGTTGAACTTGAGAACTCTCAGTGCTCACTGGACTGTGGCCACACTTTGCTGTGTCCCATGCCACCTGCCTGTGATCTTCTTAGCAAGCCAGCAGCCTAGTGCTCCCAGAATAAGAATCAGGAATGGGACAAATTTTTTTTTTGTCCTCCCCTCCTCCCCTTTTGAGATAGGCTCTGCGGTCACTTGACTTTATTCCCCAAGCCTCCAGGGCTTGGAGAGCCCTAGTATGAACCCTGCTCCCCAGATTCCTGGCTCTTCCCCTAGAACATCTCAGTACTTTCCGCCTTGGGGGTATGGGAAGATCTGACTAAAACAGGTCCGCTGATTGAAAGCCACAACTGAGATGAACCGGCTACATATTAACCAGTTGAAACCCTCTGGCAGCTGGCTTTTCACTGTGGAGTGCCTGGACCATTCCCCAGCCTTCTGTCACGAGGTTGCAAAAAAGCCTTTTAGATGCCTCTCACAACAGGCTCCGTGTAACTCCGGCAGCGTTGGACAATGGCTCCTAAACATGACCTTGCCATCCGTTCTCACTGCTGTCGTGTAAGAGCCACATCGTCCTTTGCCCTCCCTCACTTAAAAGCGAGCTCTCTTGGACACCTTGGACTAATCTGATATGTCCCGGTTTAGCAGACTATGGCTGACTGGAGTCCAGGGCACACTAGCACCTCGGAAGGCCGCAGTTTGAGTCCATGACAGATCTAAGTTGATCTTTATCTCATGCGGCCCTGGAGGCCTAGACGTTTTCATAGCTTCACGCTGCATGAAGTGAGTCCATGCCTAAATGCACAGGAATGCAAACCCAGCAATTATTTACCAGGTGGGACGTGGGCTCTGTGCTTCTTTCTGTCATGCGCTACCTCTGTCAAGTGTCTGCTTCTGGTTTTGATGAAGTGAATTCTAAACCTGTTTTAACCTGATCAGGAGAAAAAGAATCCCATATGAAGTAAAAAAAAGAACCTCCATCTGGAGAAATGGGTGTGTGATAAATCACTGTGAGCTTCAGTTTGACGCACTAGGGGCTCAGTTATTTTCTTGCAAGTGGAAACAAGAGAAAACAGCATCATCTCCAGAATTTTGCCATGAAGGTCCTTTTGGGAAAACTGAGGACAAAGACCCTGGGCATCTCGCCAGCCCCCATTTTGTTCTTTTAAATCATACCATCTAAAATTATTTCATGTATGCAGAGAAACCCTGTCTCTAAAAAAAAATATTTTACCTAGACTTTTTTAAGTTTTCTTGGAAGAAATTAAGAGTGGTTGCTGCTCTATCAGAGGACCTGAATTCAGATCCCAGCACCCATGTCAGGCAGCTGACAATCATGTGCACCTCCAGCTCCAGCACATCTAATACCCTTTTCTGGCTTCTGCGGGCACTAGCAGGTGTGTGCACACACACAAACAAACACACACTTAAAAAAATAAAGCAAAATAGTCATAAATATTGGTCAATAGGCTGGTAGTATCAGTTTCATGCTGTGGTTCTTTGCCTTTCTATGAGCAAATTCTCCTGTCATATTCTTTCCACTGAAAACGTGGAGAATTGACCCAGGGAGGACTATTGTGCTCAGCTCTTTAATCAGTGACCCAGTCTAAGCCAAAGTTCTCTTAGATTTTTGTTTTTCCTACTGAAGACTGTCCTCCCTCTTTGGTGAGAATCACATGATTGACATCTGTCTTTGCAGGTGGCATGGCCTCCATCGTACAGAGAAACCCAAAAGATCGAGCCATGAAGAGCTGTGGTGATACAGAGTCCCTGGCCTCCAGTCTAGCTCTTACAGATGAACAGGTAATCCCAGCAATTCCCATAAACTCCCTTTTCCTCTTAATGTTCTGATAGTCAACTTTGTTATATGCAAATGCAAGAGTTTCGACTGGCAGCTTATCAGCCTAGTAGCACTGACAATTAGGAGGACCACCACAGCAGAACAGATGAGTGAGTTTGAAGAATTTTATGAATAATAAGACATAAAACTATGCCAGGCATGGTGGTGCACACCTTTAATGCCAGCACTCAGGAGGCGGCAGCAGGTGAATCTCTGTGAGTTCAAGGCCAGCCTGGTCTACAGAGTGAGTTTCAGGATTGTTACACAGAGAAACCCTGTCTTGAAAAACAAAAAACACAAAACAAAACAAAAAAACAAAAAACAAAAAAATATTTAAAAAAAGATGTAAACGCTATGTGTTACAGCAATTGATTGATTGAAATTAATTGAATTTCTGGTACTAAAACTTGAACCCAAGGCCTCATAAATTCTAGGCAAGTGATTTATCACTGGCCTTTTTCTGGCCAATGGTTAATTATCTGGCCAGATATCAGGCACTATTTCTCTTTTTTGAAAAATTTCATTCTTCTATTTTTTTTTTTTTTTTATGTATGAGTGTTCTATCTGCCTACATGAATGAATACCACATGTGTGCCTGGTGCCTCTCGATGCCAGAGGAGAGTATCAGATCTTCTGGAACTGGAGTTACAGACAGTTGTGAGCTGCAGTGTGAGTGTTGAGATTTGAACCTGGGTCCTCTGGAAGAGCAGCCAGAGCTGCATGAAGTTGCTCCATAACTTAGAGTCAAGGATTCCAGAACCATCAGCCACCATTCAACATTTCTCCATCCTTGATCAAGGTCTTTTCTATTCTTCCATTTTGAGAGTCTTGATAAGTTGCCCAGGTTGGCCTTGAACTCACTGCTTAGCCCAGGATGGCCTGAAACTTGTTGCAATCCGAAAGCATTACCGTCCCGCAGAGTTGAGACTGGAGGTGTGAGTCACCATACCCAGCTACTTAAAATAATGAACAAGTGGGAAAGAAATACCTTCAAAATGGAGGGAGTGTTCACCACAGGACAGCAATGGGTGATTTTTACCCCTGGTCCACCTAATGGAGTCGAACACTTATTAAAAACCATGTTCATTTGTGCAAAGTAAATGTGGCTCATTTGTTTACTTGAGGGCTTTGATGGCCAGGACACAGGCCAGGGGCAAGAGAGGCAAGGATCATTACGGACATGGGGAAAGGGACCCATCAGCCAAGAGTCTGCTACTCGAAGTTGCTCTCTAACTTAGAGTCAAGGATTCCAGACCCCTCAGCAACATTTGCTCTGAAGGTTGCTCACACTTGGCCAGATTTCCTTTCAGAGGGAGCCATTTCAAATAAGAATTCGAAAGTAGCAACAAACTCGGCTTTACAGCCAGACACACGCTGCCTTCAAGCACCACTTGCCTCTTCCCCAGATGTTTTCTGTTAGTACGACCATAAACTTTTGTGTATACTAAAAACATCTTAGCTTCCTCTGCAGCCTCTGAGACCTAAGGTTTTACCTTATCATCTATCTGTAAGCCTGCCCAGGGCAGCTCAGAAACCCACTATGATCTCATTAGGTTCCTTAGCAAGCCGTTGGCACACAGCTTCAGAAGCCCCCAAATCAGCGTTGTTGTTGAAACATCACCTTTCCCAAATCTAGCTTCTTTTTTTTTTTTTTTGTTTTGTTTTTTCAAGACAGGGTTTCTCTGAATATCTCTGGCGGTCCTGGACTCACTTTGTAGACCAGGCTGGCCTCGAACTCGCAAAGATCCACCTGCCTCTGCCTCCCAAGTGCTGGGATTAAAGGTGTGCGCCACCACCGCCCGGCCCAAATCTAGCTTCTTAAATATTCCTTAAGATTTATTTTAGTTTTGCCTTTCCTCATTGTGTTTTAGAGACTTTTCCAAATGATACAGATTTAGGTCAGGGGTGTAGCTCACTGGGCAGTGTGCTCACCTGGCATGTGTGGGAAGGGGGGTCTTGGTTTTGAACCTAAGCTCTACAGAACAATGGCAATAGCAGCAACAGGAGATACTGCCAACTTAAAGCTGAAACCAAGGTGTGAAGGATCCATTACGTAAGACAGTGTTGATGTGCAATGTTCTGCATAGAAAACAGTGAGACCACCCTCACCTGGGCAGATTGGGAAAGCTGGCCCTGGTGGTGCGGGTGCCGGAGAGCTCACTCTAGTGGTCATGGGAGAGCTGATGGGCTGACCAACTCTGCTAGGACCCAGGCCCACATCCAGGGCTTTGAGCTGGCCCACCCCGACACCTACCCCACCTATGAGCTTCTGGAGCCCGTGAAGGGGCCAGTCCTTCAGAACCAAAGCTTCAGGATCTCCATGACACAGGGCAACAACAGGATATCTGAGAGGAATCCTGGTGAGGATCTTGTATTGACAGTGTAGCAGAAGTCAGAGGCCTCAAACCAGACCAATGACTCATTGCAATGAGTGGGACTGGGGTGCATGATGATGTGAAATTCATAAAGAACCAATACAGAATTGTGGAAAAAAATAATGAGACCTCCGAAAAGGCAAGCCAGTGTTTTCAAATGCTTTTTACAGGTACATTTTACAGATGGCCGCAGAGATAGGTATCTTGGTATGCGTGGAATGAAGACTATGTTGACAAAAATCTTTGGTGCACTCTGATATTCAACTGCTGAGCAGGAACCAGGAAAAGGAGTCTGGGAAGGGAATCCTAGTTGGTATGGAAACAGGGAGCTTGGCCACTAGATACAAATGGCCTGGGATCTTGTTCAGGCTTGACTAATACTACGTAGAGGCCACTTGAGATCCTCTCTGTAGTTTACCTGCTTGCCTTTAAACAGCATGGATCTGGGCTGGTGAGGTGGCACAGAAGGGTAAGGTACTTGCCACCAAGCCTGACCACCGGACAACCTGAGTTTGATCCCTAGGACCCACGTGGTAGGAGGAGAGAACCAACCTGGAAGTTGTCCTCTGATGTCTCTGTTCATGTGCTGTGGTATATGTGCGCCTATACACAAAATAAATATGTAAAATCTGTGTGTGTGTATGAGAGAGAGAGAGAGAGAGAGAGAGAGAGAGAGAGGGAGGGAGGAGAGAGAGAAAGAGAACCTAGGGGCAGGAGAGATGGCTCAGAGCTCTTGTTACTCTTGCAGAGGACCCAAGTTTACTTCCCAGCACCACAGCATCACAATTGCCTGTAACTCCAGTTCCAGGGGATCTCACCCTCTTCTGGCTTCCTCAGGTACCAGGCATACACATGGTACACGGGCATACATTCGACCAAAACATACATAAACATAAAAACATTTAAAAATAAAAGATAGATATATAGACATCAGATCCCTGAGATTTCAGAAAAACTGAGATTTCAGAAAAACTGATAAGCTCAAAGATGGGGCAGCCTCCCTTAGAGCATCACTGTCAGCCTGCCACCACTGCTTCTAGGTTCCCATCCTGTTCTGATCCTCGCCTGCTGCCCTATCTTCCTCTTTATTGCCTGTGATACAAGACCATGGCCAAAAGCAACTTGAGGAAAAGGTTTATCTGGCTTACATCTCCTGAGTACAGTCCATCAGTGAGGGAAGTCAAGACAGGGACTCAAGTGGGAATCCGGAGGCAGAAACTGAAGCAGAGACCATGGGAGAACACTGCTAACTGGCTTGCTATCCACGGCTTGCTCAGCTTTTTTTTTTTTTAATTTTCTTTCTTTCTTTTTTTTTCCTTTTGGTTTTTCAAACAGGGTTTCTCTGTGGAGCAGTACTGGCTGTCCCGGAACTTGTCTGTAGACCAGACTGGCCTCAAACTCATAGAGATCCTCCTGCCTCTGCCTCCCAAGTGCTGAGACTAAAGGCGTGCGCCACCACACCTGACTTCAGCTTGCTTTCTTAAACCACCCAGGACCATCTGCAGCGGGGTTGCACCTCCCACAGTGGGCTGATCACGTCCAGGCCGTGTCAATTATTAATCAAGAACATGTCTTACAGACCTGCCTACAGGCCAGTCTGATGGAGGTATTTTCTCAGTTGGAGATTCCTCTTTCCACATGACTCCAGATTGTGTTAGGTTAACAAAAAACTAACCGGTACACTTTCTCAACTAATTCAGGAGAGGAAGGAGTATAAGGAGAAGAGAAAAAAAAAAGAATGGGTAACAGGTAGTGTGGGAATACAACAAAGTGGCAGAGAGTAGAAGGACAGATACACACATGCTTTAGAGAAATGCTACAGGGAAGGACTGGAGATCAGAGAAAAAAAAAAAACATTCATCTTACTTTGTTCACCAAATAAATCGTAGCTGACACCACAAGCCTGGCCTCTGGTGCACATGGGTTGTCTGTATCATTTTAGTCAGTCGTCAGGTGTCTCGCTTTACAGATGTGTTAGAATCTTAGGCTCACAAAATCGATCACCTGGACTAGCATTGCTGGATTAGTTACCTTTCTCTACATTGTGATATAAAATATCTGAGAGAATCAACTCCGGGGACAAGAGGCCAACTGTTCATCATGAAAGGAATGGGGCTCTCTGTCTATGGCAACAGGAGCTTGTAGCAAGGCCTGTCCTATCTCAATAGATCTGGAAATAGAACCAGAGGTGGGCTATAACTCTCAAAGGCATACATACCCCTAATAGTGTTTGTCCCTCAGTTAGCTGCTGCCATCCCCAGGGTCTGCAGGGAACCAAGTGTGGCAATGGGTGAGCTGGGGGCACATTTTGCATTCAAACTACCATAGTCACAATTGGTAAGAGGCAGGAATGGGCTTGAACCTCTGTCCTGACCCCAGAAGGAGTGTTCATAAACACTGCCTTCCTGCCTGCCACACTTCTGGCCAAGGGAATGCCACTATTGTACTCAAGGAAATTCGCATTTAGCCTGATCTCAAGGCTGACCTAGAATGATGTGGTAACCTCTTATAACAGGCAGCCAGTCATCAGACTGATTGGCAGGTAAAGCATGTCCCTCTGATGCCACTGAGGAAGTCTTGGTGAGGAATGTTAATAGCAATGCGTCATATAAATAGGGGGTCATCTTGTGTGGGTGCTCACACACAAACACACACACACACACACAAACACACACACACACACACACACACACACACACACACACACACACACA